>UESW01001689.1:242886-363463 GCA_900491605.1 Calamus simplicifolius | reverse complement strand
TCTCTACCTTTTTGTTGATAACAAAAAAGGGGGAGAGTTTTATAGTTTTATAACTGTATATGCATATGGAAGAAATTGATTAATCATAATGATATTAAAATGATTGAATGAATGAGATAAATAATTGAATGAATGGGATATTTATTTGAGTTTCATAGGGGGAGCTACCTCATTCAGGGGGAGCCTAAGCCTAACTATGAAAATAAAATAAATTCTCTAATCAATCATGCATAAACTCAATGTTTTTGTCATCATAAAAAAGGGGGAGATTGTTGGGGAGATTGTTGAGAATTTGATTCCCCAATCTTATTGATTTTGATGATTACCAAAAGCCATGAGTATATTAAAAGATGCAATGAGTTTATTTACATGAGCAATGAATTTATTTAGAACAATGAATATGAATGTTAAAGTATAACTTTAATCAATTTGAAAGTAACTTCAAGCTCCATGTTTAAGCTTTCAAAAAGAAATTTGATACTTCAAATTATAATCAATGAGTTTTTGGAACATTTCTTGAATTGATTCCTAATGTCAAAATTATTATATTCAAGTCAAAATTTTGATTTAAAATGATTCTGGAACGAATTTCAAGTCAATCAGAAATTCTCTGATTTTTGATACGTTCCGAAGCCGACTCTAGAGTTTCAAAGTCGACTTCACTCAGAGTACAGAAATGACTGTCTGTCTCGAGTCGACCCATTTGATTTCTCGAGTCGACCCCCGATTCTGTCGAGCCGACTCCATGACTGTGTGAGTCGACTCCGCTCAGACACCAGAGGTGTATTTTTTTGAGCATTTCTTGAGTCGACCCCCAACTTTTCATGAGTCGACCCCCGACTGTCAGGAGTCGACACTTTATTTTTAATGAGTCGACCCTTTGACTTTATGAATATTTCTATTTTTGATATCTCGACTTCGAGCCGACTCGCGGAAAGCAGGAGTCGACTCCAGCAAATCTGGGCAAGATTTTTCCGAATGCCAACTCAGCGTCAACGGTAAGATTTTTAATTAACGGCTATTTTTCTTTATTTCTAACGGTTATATTTTTGCAGAATCTATAAATAGAGAAGCCGTTTTCAATCAAATATATACAAATAGAGAGAAATTCACTTCAAGAAAAGAAGAGAAAAATCGGGAAAAACAGAGCTTCATTTGAAAAAATCCGAGATTCAAATTAGAGTGAAAGAAAAAGAGTGAAATCAAAGGAAGCTCCTTCTGTGCTCAAGCTCAACAATCCAAGGAAGCTTCAGAAGAAAATCCAAGAGCTATTCAAGAGCATCTCAAGTGATTTTCAACACTCAAAGAAAAGAGGAAAAGCTCAAATCAACTCCAACGTACATTCCGTGAAGAATCCAAGCTGAGGTCCGATTCTACACTTCAAAGGAGTTGAGGAAAAGAAGAAAAGAAGAAAAGCTCAAAAGCCAACCAACTGCAAATCAGGCTTTTCTAAACTTTATTCTTATATTTGTTTATCTGCTCATTAAGGAGCTTTGTAACTGAAAAACAATATTTCTATTCTTTGTGTCTAGTTCGATCTGGGGGATTGAACTAGTTGAGGTAGTCTTACCTCGGTACAAGCTTGGTAAAGCTTGTGTTAGGGTTTTTGTGCTGGTGAGCCCTTGAAAACCAGCTGGGTTCGTTGTGTTCCCGGGAAAACAACAAGTTTGAGTTGTGAGCTTGTAAAACAACTCGGCTGTAATCGAGGAAGATTATAGTGTGGACCCAAGTGAATCTTGGGAGTGGACGTAGGTGTTGGATACACCGAACCACTATAAAATCCTTGTGTTTGCCGTGCTTTCATTGACTCTTTCTCTATCTCTGTTTTATTCACTGCACTTTGTATTTACATTGCTATTGCCTTCATTCATCTTAAGCAAACTATTTTAAAAGGCTAATTTTTAAAGAACCCAAATCACCCCCCCCCCCCTCTTGGGTTGTCATCTGGGCCAACAACGGTCTATGTACTCCTTTGCCAGTGCCTGATCATCCTTGGCAAGACCTCAGTATGGACTTCATTCTAGGATTACCTAAAACCCAGAAGAAGCATGACTAAATCTTTGTAGTTGTCGATAGGTTCTCTAAGATGGCTCATTTCATCCCTTGTTCGCAAACCTTTGACGTGTTTAGGGTAGCCCGACTTTTCTTAGACAGTGTGGTCAAGCTCCATGGCCTACCTAAGATCATTGTTTCTGATAGGGATGTTAGGTTCATCAGCTACTTTTGGAAAATGCTATGGCATCTGTTAGGGACCAAACTTAATTTTTCCACAGCCTTTCACCCCCAAACGGATGGACAAACTGAAGTGGTGAACCGTAGTCTAGGAAACCTTCTTAGGTGCCTTTTAGGCGAACACCTAGGGATGTGAGATTTATTACTGCCTCATGCATAGTTCACCTACAATAGCTCAGTGAACAGGTCCACGGGCAAGAGTCCATTTGAGATAGTCCATGGGTACAAGCCTAATCGTCCACTTGATCTAATTCCTTTACCCCTCCACACACGAGTCTCAGAGTCCGCACAAGCATTTGCACAGTATATCAAAGAATTACATAAGGACATTAGCCAGAAAATAAATCTAAGTAATGAAACTTATAAAAGACTGGCGAACTCCCGAAGAAGAGCCAAAGAGTTCGGTGTAGGGGATTATGTCATGGTTAGGCTTAGGCCTGAACGGTTCCCACGAGGGACCATTAAGAAACTTCACGCTCGCGGAGCTGGTCCCTTTAAAATAATAGAGAAGGTAGGACCCAATGCCTATATGCTAGATCTGCCCTCGGATTAGGGCATTATCTCTACCTTCAATATTGCAAACCTAGTAGAATATAGGGAACCAGTAGCGATTCCTAGTGAGTACTTTGGACCTAACCCTTCTTTCATGAGCGAACCTATCCAAGAGTGTCCACCACCAATTTTACCTGAGCGAGGAGAGCGGATCGAGCATATCCTAGATGATCAAGCCATTACGACCCGGAACCGCAGTTATTAACGCTACTTGGTCGATGGCAGGGTCGCCCCGAATCTGACGATTCATGGATTACTCGAGAGGACTTGCAACACCTCAACCCAGACCTACTAGAGAGATACCAGAGCCAAAATGACCCATACTCAATGGGGTCGAGTTCTTTCCATCCCGGAAGAATTGGTGCGGGCACCAGGATCAAGCAGAGGATTTTTAACCCTCTGTGGATATCTGATTAGTTATGATTCAAGTCTTGAGTTAGGAAATAAAGTTTAGTTTATTTTGAGTCTCGTCCAGTTCATTTTATTCTAAATCGAGTCCTATCCAGTTTAGTTTATTTTAATGTGAGTCCTGTAGTAAGTTCATCAGCTTACAAGAGGAGACATCATTATTGGAGCAGAAGACAAGGTCATCACAGTCAGACAGAGCAGTTGCTAAATTCAAGTTGGTGCCACCCCTACTTCAAGCAGCCCACATGCCACCTAGCAGAGCAAGCAACCTTTCCAATCTGATGATCATTTTTCTCATCTGGCCGATGCCGATTTCATGCCAAATTAAGCTGCCGCCAATTGCATCTGACCACTTTCCAAGATCACTTTCCTCATATAGACATTGCAGATTTCATGCCAAATTAAGCTGTCACTAATTGCATCTCAATCATATCTAGAAGATCACCTGCCTCATCTGGATGCCATAGATTTCATGCCGAATCTAGCTGCCACTGATTGCATCTAGAAGATCACCTTCCTCATCTGGACGCTGCAGATTTCATGCCAAATTTGACTAGGGCGCCTTTTTTTCTCTCTTTCCATATCTGTATTTTCTTGGACCCCAAGTCTCTTGCTCTATAAAAGAGACCCTCTTGTATGAATGATGTATCTTTTATTATTAATCAATCAATCCAAGTTTTGAGTTATTGTGATTTTTGTTAGTTGGTTCTCTGGTGCTCTTGTTTCCCTCCTCCTATGCGTGCCAACATCCCAAGTCTCCAGGAGAAACCTTGGTCGCCCTCTCCTTTTCTCTACTCCTTCCTTGTCTCTTTGCATCTATTCTAAATTTTTCTATGATTCTTTAACCCTTGTATGGTGATCTTGCAGATCCCTTAGTAGCCACGAATCCAAATTCAAGGCGATCGTCATCCAGGATAGCGGATACTTGGCCGCAGATCCTGTGGGCTCAAGGCTTGGTCATCTAGGGCGCATCCGCCAGGCAGAGCAACCCCTTCAACACTTTGATCTTCCCCCTCTTTCCAGGTATATCCCTCTAATCTACTAGTAACTTTATTGTAGGAGAGCAAGCCCTACTGGGATTCTTAGCCTCGGCGGTCCTTCTTCCTTTTTTTTTGGAACTGTTTGTGTGCAGATTTACTGTGAATTTTTCTGAATCCCTCTTAGGCTATTACTTTGGAAGAATAATCAACTGCAATCATTAATCATTAAAAAAAAAATTACTTGCATACGAATCGGTCCTGCTTCACGGTGTACCACCGGCTTTAAAAGCCCGAGGCCAGTTCGGCACTTCAAGACCAATGTACCATTGGCACCGAAGATCGGTGTACCACCAGCTCCAAAAAGCCGAAGGCCAGCTCGGCACTTCAAGACCAATGTACCATTGGCACCGAAGACCGATGTACCACCTGGCTCCAAAAAGCTCAAGGCCAGCTCGGCACTTTAAGACCAATGTACCATTGGCACTGAAGACCGGTGTACTACCAGCTCCAAAAAGCCCAAGGCCAGCTCGGCACTTCAAGATCAATGTACCATTGGTACTGAAGACTGGTGTACCATCGGCTCCAAAAAACCCAAGGCCAGCTCGGCACTTCATGACCAATGTACCATTAGCACCGAAGATCAGTGTACCATCGGCTCCAAAAAGCCCAAGTCCACCTTGGCATTCCAAGGCCGATGTTCCATCAGTGCTTAGAAGCCCGAGTCCACCTCAGCATTCCAAGGCCGATGTTCCATCGGTGCTCAGAAGCCCGAGCCCACCTCAGCATTCTAAGGCCAATGTCCCATCAAAACTTGATGGCCCAGGGCAGACTTAACACTGAGTTCGACTTCGGCTCTCTCGGGGGTCCGGCCTTATGTGGCAACTAAGCCGAAGCCGCTCGTGGAAAGTGGACAGACACTACCCCTCTGCCGACGCAGCCCCTAGGGGTCCCACGTCGGCAAGTTGAGGACTTAAAACACCACAATTTCAAATAACAAAATATTTTCATTGATACTCAAAGTGCTTACAAAATGCCGACCGAGTCGGACTTTACAAAAACTAAAGGAAAAATAGGGCAAAAGTCAAGGGTCGGTGGCGGCAGGCTCATCGTCAGATGGGGCCCCCTCGGACACTGGGTTTGGCTCTATATCAAGGGTGCTGGGGAGGTCCAGGAACCGAGCCACTTTCTTTTTGCATCTCGGAACCTTGGAGGTAGGCGTCCGCGTTGGCTTCGACCAGCTTGTTGGCGAAGCGTTTCGATGCTCTGAACTCTTCCACCGCCACTGCGACTATAGCCTCGGCTGCAGTCTCTGCCTCGTGAACCTTGGCCTCAGCGGCGGCCTCTACTTCTTGGGCCTGCACCTCCTCTCCTCGGCCAGCAAGGCGGCCCTCCTCTCAGCCTCCTCAGCATGCTCGGCCCTAGCCTCCGCCGATCGGACGAGGGAGTCCAGCTCGACAATGTGAATGTTTCTGGCCTGACAAGGATCTCGACCTCCCCGAGCTGATTCAGTGCTGCCCGGATCCGGTTGGCATCGGCCTCTGCTCGGCTGGCGGCCTCCCTTGCCTCGGCGGCGTGGTCGGTTCTTGCCGCTCCAAGGCCTTTTCTGCCACCTCGGCTCGGGCCTGGGCCTCCTCGGCATCCCGCTGGGCCTGGTGGATGATGGCCTGCCCTCATCGATGACCACTCTTGTGGCCACCAGGGAATTTGCCGCATGCATTCAAAGCATCAATCACACACAAATAGTCGGGTGTTTAAAGTCATGGGCAGCGGATTGCTTACCCGGACGAGAGCCACGAAGGCCTCTCTGAAGAACCTGGACGCCCCCATGTGCCTTAGCTCCTCTTGGAACTCAGGCAAAATGACCTGGGAGATGAGCCGCTCCGCTCGATGCCCGTCATTCATGAGTGAAAACCCGCAGGGGGTCGGCCCAACCCTGCTCCCCTTGGCGGTTTCGGTAGGCTCGGGCTCGGCGCGTGGGGGGCTGCCTGTCGGCATCTCCTCTAGGGGTGGGCTTGCTGCCGCCGATGGCCCCTCCCCCCAGCTGCATTCTGCCTCTACCGGGGTCAGCTCGGTAGGGACTTGGGGCTCCACCACTGCCCTCTCAGCCCTCACCTCCTCCAGAGGGGTGTCGGCCGTCAAGTCCACCTCCGGTGCGGCCGGAGGCTCTCGGTGCTCGGGTGGCGAAGAGATTCGTGCCACCGGGTGCTTGGGGGCTGGAGCCTGCTGCCCCTCGCTTGGCCCCTCCAGGGCCCTCTTCCTCTTGGCAGCGGCCTTCCTAAGCTTGATGGTCGGGAGCTTCATCACTACGCAGCGTCGGTCGGGGTTGTTAAAAAAAAAAGAAAAGAACAAAGGGAAAATTGGCTAAGTGTCGGGCCGGTCACAACTCACCGCTCTGGGTAAAGACCCCAGCGAGTCGGAGGTTACTCTCCATTAGGAGTCGGTTGCACTTGGGGATGTCGACCGTCAGTAGCTGCCCCAGCGCCTCCTTGTCCCCCGGGAGTACGGATGAGTTCATATTGGGCCTAAGGTCAGGGTCCCCCCACCTAGGCTTGCCCAAGTCGGCAAAGAAGAACCGAGACTTCCATCCCTTGACGGAAGAGGGGAGGTATAGTTTAAGGACTTGGTCGGGTCGGGGTTGAAATAACCACCAACCCGCCTGCTGTCGGAGAGTGTAAAAGCTTCAAAAAAGAGAGAGTTTGGGGGTAATGCAGTGGAAGTGGCAGAGGACAATAAAGGCACAGATGGTTCGGAGGGAGTTCGGAACAAGCTGGGCCAGGGTTAGGGTTAGGTTAACAAAAAATGGGTGAAAAGGCAGCCGAAGCCCCAGCCTCAGGGTAATCTCATATAGGGCTATCCTTCCAGGTCGAGAGGACACTACCCTATCATCTGGGATCAGGATGAAGAGCCCTACTTCTCTAGGGATCTGGTAACGGGCCCTTATGTTAGCTAAGTCTTGGCCTGTTACCGTGGAGGCGGTCCCCGTTGGGGATTTCGCCCCCACTCTCGAGGAGGCACTGGCGGCCGCCGGACGTCTCCTGACTGGAGTGGCGATGACTGATCGCTGCTGTGAAAGAGGAATGTGGTCCCCCAAAGAAGGAGAGGAGGACCACGAAGGATTGGGAGATGGAGAGGCACGAAGCCTCGAGGGGGAAATTTGGTCATTAGGAGAGGCAGAAGAGGACCAGGATGGTAAGGAGGCCATGGTAGAGGTTCGAAGGAAGAAGGAGGAGGTTTTGGGAAGGACAAGGAGCTAACCTGCGGCGAAAATGGCAGAAACTGGTTCTCGGGATGCAGACGAACTCGGGAGCTAGAGGAAGAAGACGATCTCTGAGCGAAGTGAGGAAACCCGGCCTCTCGCCTGGTTTTGTCAGTTTCAAATCATCCCGCCTCAACCACCTAGCCACACGGACCTCTGCCATAGGCTGGGTCACCTCGGCAGGCGCCCGGTGCGTGGGGCATTCCACCTTCGGCCAATGATAAGACACCACTGACGTCAGCGTCATGATAGCAATGATGGCGGTAGCTTTTCGTAGGTTCCAATAGGGCACCCCCATCTCGAGGCCGATCTCTGCAGATCGAACGGACGACAAAGGCTGCCCCATCATATCCCCCAGATCGTCCATGCAAAATTATTGCAGCGCCCAAGGATACATGCCCGTCGGCAGTTGGCGACAGGTGGGGATCAGCCACTTGGGACTTGTCACTTTCGCCTTGCTGGGGTGGGCCCGCTTCATCTCAGGAGCAAGGAGGCATCTGATGTGGCTGATCCAATGCCGTTAAAGTTAACAGTAAAGAAAACTGACGGAGCCCCACCTCAGTCCTGTGGGGCGACTTCATCCTTCGAGGTCCCCTCGGCCTTGGACCTGGCATCCCCTCGGCCTTGGCCTGGACCCAGCATCCCTCGGCCTCGGACCTGGCGTCTCCTCGGCCTCGGCCTTGGACCTGGCGTCTTCTCGCCCTTGGCCTCGGACCTAGGCATCTCCTCGGCCTCGACCTCAGAGCTGGTGTCCCCTCGGCCTCGATCTCAGACCCAGCATCCCCTCGGCCTCGGACCAGGTGTCTCCTCGGCCTCGGCCTTGGACCTAGTGTCTCCTCGTCCTCGGCCTCGGACCCAGCATCCCCTCGGCCTTGGACCTGGCATCTCCTCGCCCTCGGCCTCGAACCCAGCATCTCCTCGGCCTTGGCCTTGGACTTGGCCTCTTCTCGCCTTCGGCCTCGGACCTGGTGTTCCCTCAGCCTCGGCCTCGGGCCCAGCGTCCCCTCGGCCTCGGCCTTGGACCTGGCGTCTCCTTGCCCTCGGCCTCGGACCTGGTGTCCCCTCATTCTTGGCCTCGGACCCAGCATCCCCTCGTTCTTGGCCTCTGACCCAGCATATCCTCGCCCTTGGCCTCGAGCTAGGTGTCCCCTCGGCCTTGACCTCAGACCTAGCGTCTCTTCGCCCTCGGCTTTGGACCTGGCATCCCCTCGCCCTCGACCTCGGACTCGGACCTGGCATCTCGTTGCCCTCAGCCTCGGACCTGGCGTCCCCTCGCCCTTGACCTCGGACTTGGTGTCCCCTCGCCCTCGGCCTCGGACCCAGCATCCCCTTGGCCTCGGCCTCGGACCCAGCATCCCCTCAACCTCGGACCTCAAGTCCTGTTACCTCGAGCCGCCTGACACCCACATGCCTACCAACCACCCATGGCGGCCACGTGGTCCACTATCTTCTGCAACAGCGCGTGGCCATACCCTATAACGGCGCATGCCTGACACGACGGACCCCCTGCCACCTATAGCATCGTGCTTCGTAGGTGGCCGATAGGGCAAGACACCTCTGACATGTGCAGTGTCGGTTACGATCTATCGCTGTTAGCCTTGCCTTCTGTCCGCTACCGGACAATGGCACCTCAAAATCAGCAACCTTCTGGAAACAGAAAAAGGGACCTTCGAACAGGTATAAAGGCCCACACTCACAACGAGGGAGAGATCCTGAACTCAAGTTCTCTAGCTCTTTCTACTAGTTTACTCTTGTCTGTTCTCAAATTATTGACTTGAGCGTCGGAGGGTTCCCACCGGAGCAACCGGTCTTCGGGGACTTTCTTGCATGAATCTTCGAGGAGGAGGAGGATCTCCGTTCCCCGACATTGAAGGAAAGTGACTTGGCATCAACAACTAGGATAGACTTATCATGTTTATATCATGGTAAGATTACTTAATTGGATGTAAAAAATTTAGATAACTAATTATAAAATATTAAATTTACTTCTAATTAGTTAATTTTTTTAAAACATAACTATTTTTAATATATTTTTGTAAGCATAGTAATAATGTATCATTATTTCATATTATTTTATTATTAGAATATTATTTAATATTATATTATGATATAAATTATAACATTATATAATAATAATAATATAATACAATATCATATTATATTATAATATGGTAATTATTATAATATTTGTAATTATATAATTATATTATATTATATAGATGTATGATATTAAATTTTATTATATTAATATAAAATAATATAAAGTATTTTTTATATGGATGAGAGGCATTTTAGTCTCAAGTTAAGACAACTTTTGGGGGATGATGTTGATATTCAACCTTATGAATTAGTATGAGATTTATAAATTAAACCATGATTTTAGAGATGCAAGTGATCTGAAATCACTGATATATATATATATATATATATAGGATCAATGATGTACAACCAAATGCAGTGATTCTGTTGGGCTTTCATCCAAATTACTGATAATCTTGAATAAATCATCTCATATTGGATGCCCTCTAATTACTGTTATAAAGTCTGAGGTTTGGATGAAAAATGTGTGAATGCTCTATGAGGATTTGGAAATCATGCACTTGGTGAGCCTTAGCACAAGAACTTTGGATAAAGTCCAAGATGCAGATGGCAAAGGGCGAATTTCTTGTTGTTTTGTTCTCAATGTGGTACTCGGCTTCTAATGGCATAACAGGGTTTTAGCATAAGATTAGGTTGGCATATTACCATATTGCCAAGAATGTGAAAAGAAAATTAAAGCTAATGATGTTAACTAAACCAACATCAGATGAATAACAATACGTACTAGCCCAGATCCTTCAGTCGTTCCTCTGCTTTCGTGTTTAATTAGCATTTTCTGGAAGAAAGATAGCGTAGCGAAGGTAGCAGTGGCAGACCCAAGATATCCGGTGTTCAAAAATCTTATAGCGCATGTTGCCGCCGTGATCCGTCCTCCGACTCGGGCGCGGTCGATCTCCAGGGAGAGGGGTACGGCGGACCTGCAAAAAAGAAGCCCACACGCGGAGGGACGTTGGGGGTGGTCCTCCGCGGAAGACCCTCCGACGCTCAAGTCAGTGGGAAAGGAATCGGCGATCAACCAGATAATGGGGAGGTGGATCTCTCCGGGAGACCTCTCCAAGGGGGCGGCCAATCGGAAGCTCTAGGAGGGGCAGAGCACCGACGAGCTGCCGGGAGAGAGGAGTGAGTCCAGAGTTTTGTATGCGTTAAGAGTCGCGTACCTGAGAGAATCTGTGAATCTGATACTTATAGACTGTCATCTGGATCTTGAGCGTCTTCTGGAAGGTTCAGAGGTTGTTACGATACGGAGGCGGACAGAATCAGGCCATCGTGGGGCCGTTAGGCTCCGTACTCGTTTGTTAAGGGATCGACGGCCGGGAGAGCTCCTTGACGTCTCAAGATCTGGTCGGGTAGGCGTGGGGTGGTTACAATAGGCTCTAGGCCACGTCCCGACATGATTCCTTGTCTAGGATGCCGTTCGGGTAGGCCTGGGCTCTCCCGCGTCAAGTTCCGCAGAGGTGGGTGTTAGGCTACGGATCGCTTGATGAAAACGAGCCATAGAGGAGACTGAGCTACACAGGCCCGGGGGGCCGAGCTGTGGAAGCCCGGAAGGGGCCGAGCTATGGAAGCCCGGAGGGGGCCGAGCTACGGAAGCCCGGAGGGGGCCGAGCTATGGAAGCCCGGAAGGAGCCGAGCTATGGAAGCCCGGAGGGGGCCGAGCTATGGAAGCCCGGAAGGGGCCGAGCTATGGAAGCCCGGAGGGGGCCGAGCTGCGGAAGCCCGGAAGGGGCCGAGCTATGGAAGCCCGGAAGGAGCCGAGCTACGGAAGCCCGGAAGGGGCCGAGCTATGGAAGCCCGGAGGGGGCCGAGCTGCGGAAGCCCGGAAGGAGCCGAGCTACGGAAGCCCGGAAGGAGCCGAGCTACGGAAGCCCGGAAGGGGCCGAGCTATGGAAGCCCGGAGGGGGCCGAGCTATGGAAGCCCGGAAGGAGCCGAGGAGAGGAGGTTAGCCTTAACCGCCTCGCACGGATATTAACGCAATGGCGATTTTACCCCTCAACACATGCCCTCCACTCCCTAGTCCGAAGCGTAGGTTCGGGCGTAGGGAGTACAAGTTCGAATGGCGCGTCACGGATGGGACGTCTTGGCCTAGACAGCTGAAGATCAGTGCTCTGCAGGAGAGGGTCGAGCTGGTAAGGGCTGACAGGACGAGAGCGAGGAGCGAGGCAGAAGAGATGGCCAAAAGGTTGGCCGAGCGAGAGGGGGAGGTACGCTCTTATTTTTCCCCTTTTTGTTTTTACTACTGGGTTCTCGCAGTGCCGATTTGATTTTGGATTTTTCGGATGGCGAAGATGGAGTCGGAGGTTCGGGCTCTTCAAGGTGAGCTCGTGTCCGCTCGCAGTAGGAGTTCGGAGCTCGAGACGCGGGCTAGCGAGCTCGAGGAGCAAAACATCATCCTGAAGACCCAGGTGGTTGAGGCTGAGAAACGGACGGCGGAGGCCAAGACGCAACATGCCATACTCAGGGGGAGGCAAGATGCCATTAGCGTTGACGCCTTCCATCATGGGAAGGAGGAGTGCAAACAGCAGATTCTCAGTGAGCACCCGGAATGGGACCTTTCTTTTCTGAGCGCTGAAGATCCCGATGATGGCGAGTCTGAAGAAGAGGACGAAGACGAATATGTCGACGTTTCTGACGCCGAACTTGGCGCCGCCCCTGGTCCCAGCGAAGTTGCAGTTTCTGAGGGACGGTCGCACACTGCCGCAGAGGGGGTAAAAATGTCAGAGAAGGGCGAGTCTAGCCGCGCTTCTGTAGGTGCCACTGAGGGTTCCCCCAAAGCTGGTGTCGCCCCCGATCCTTAGGGGCCATTCATGTACTTCATCCCTTAAACATTTATTTAACGCTTCATAGTGAAAAATTTCCTGTTTCCACTTGAGCGTTTTTCTTGCGTGACTTCGCTGTTGCTTAGCCTTGCCTCGATCGGCTTGTGGCTCCCGATGCTCTTGGGTCATCTTTATTTCGAGATTGGGAAAGTGTATTGGCTTGTACCAATAGGTGAAGCAGGTCGGTTAAGACCGACGAGCATAGTAGGTCGGCTCGGGCCGATAGACAAAATAGGTCGGCTGTGGCCGACAGGCGAGATAGGTCGGCTGGGGCCGACAGATAAAATGGGTCGGCTGGGGCCGACAGACAAAATGGGTCGGCTGGGGCCGACAGACAAATAGGTCGGCTGGGGTCAACAGGCAAAATAGGTCGGCTGGGGCCGACAGACAAAATAGGTCGGCTGGGGCCGACAGACAAAATAGGTCGGCTAGGGCCGACAAACAAAATAGGTCGGCTGGGGCCGACGGTCAAAATAGGTTTTCGCGCTTCCTGTCATCCTGCCAGCGCCCTGCGGTCCCACAGCAATTCGGTTTTTACTTTACTAGAAGCGGTGATACAGCACAGTGGAGGACATGAAGCTGCGTCATAGCTTTTTGGAAGGCACTCTTTCCCCACGCAGGTCGCTTTATCGTGATGCGTACGCAACCGCCTATCGCTGGAGGGTACTACTCTCGAAGGACGATTTTCTGAGCCCGCCAGTTTTTGAAGTGTCAGCGGACGATTTCCTGCATTTACTGGCCGTGATTCGGGATCAGGAGGGGATCTTCGTACATGTCCTGGTTCAGGCGGTGGGTTTGGCGCACAGTGGGGCACTACGCCAATCTTGAGAGACCACGTGGAGGTGCTGCTCGGAAGTTTGAATCTCGGGATCCGCAGTCTGGGTAGCTTTTCCCGGTCCATTTCCGCCTATAAAAAGGAAAAAGGGGGTCTCATCTGGTTATCCCCAAAGCTTCTTTCTCGTTAGAGCTTCCATTATGCTCATTTCTCTGTTGTTGCAAGTGAGAGGATCAGGCCTTCCTTTTCTAGGCTCCTTGCCGCCGGATAGCTGGGGCGACCGGGGAGCAGCTGGAGGATGGTTCATCCTTAGGGGATGAGCCTCGAAGATCATATGGAGAGCGCACAAGGAGGGCGCAGAGATCATATGGAAAGCGCACATATGCGCTCCCGGTGTGATCTCTGTGGTTCCCCTTCGGGGACGCAGGGTAGGAAGTGCACGCGGGCCTCCCATGGGTTGTGTGAATTTTGCCTCCTTCCCTAGTTCGGATTCCCGGGCACAGCCGCCTGAGGAATCTTTTGCCACCTGGGAAGGGGGTGAAAGAGCCTCGCCCGCCGACTCCTTGTCTTTGAGACTTGGCAAGGCGTGGTTGTGCACACCCGATTTGGGAGAGCGTTCCGACGTCGGGGTCCGCTGGCCTCCTGCCTGCTCATCGAGAGGCTCCTCAGTTGGGTGGTCTGGGATGGCCATCCAGATATCTCGGTTGGGTCACCGAGATATCGCTGAAGCCAGTCGCAACTATTGGTCCACGTTGACGGGCAATTATCGGCCCTAACCGACTGGGACGCGATCACGACTGTCTAGTTGCCCGAGTTTTGTATTTGCCTTTATTTTATGCATTTCAATGTTCTTGTAAGGCCCGTGAGGCATTTGTAACTGATCTTGATTGGCAATAAAGAGAGTTATTTTCTGTTTCTCAATCCTCATCTTTTCTGTGCCGAGCTTGCTATTATTATTGTTTGTGGGGTGCCAAAAGCGATCCGCTCGTCCTTAGACGAGGGTCTTATGCCGCCCGAACCAGTTGAGGTTCGCGCGCGGCGGTGCAGAGATCGTTCGGCGAAATATGCTCCTTGCTTAGGTCAGGAGTTTGACATTTTCGTTTTCGCCTTTATCGGAGCTCGGAGTATCGTGAGTCGGCTGTGGCTGAAGTTCGGGGAGTCTGTACCTTCTCCCATCATGGTTTAGGGAACCTGTCGTTTGGCTCTGCCGAGGTTCGGAAACATCTGACTTGGCCCTGCCAAGGTTCGGAAAATTTTGTAGCTCGGCCCTGCCGAGGTTCGGAGATTTGGTAGCTCGGCCCTGTCGAGGTTTGGAGATTTTTGACTTGGCCCTGCCAAGGTTCGGAGAATTTTGTAGCTCGGCCCTGCCGAGGTTCGGAGATTTGGTAGCTCGGCCCTGCCGAGGTTCGGAAACATTTGACTTGGCCCTGCCAAGGTTCGGAAAATTTTGTAGCTCGGCCCTGCCGAGGTTCGGAGATTTGGTAGCTCGGCCCTGCCGAGGTTCGGAGAACATTTTACTTGGCCCTGCCAAGGTTCGGAGAATTTTGTAGCTCGGCCCTGCCGAGGTTCGGAGATTTGGTAGCTCGGCCCTGCCGAGGTTCGGAAACATTTGACTTGGCCCTGCCAAGATTCGAAAAATTTTGTAGCTCGGCCCTGCCGAGGTTTGGAGATTCGGGCTCTAAGGGAGCGACTCAGCTGTCGTTGTAGGCCACAGCGTTAGGTCCACGCGGCGCTTGATAAAGGGGGCGCTAGGGCGAAACGGGCGGTATATTGTCACGCTTTTATTGGTGTTGCTACCCCTCCCGAGGGGGCAAGCTATTCGCCGAATGCCGGACTTCCACGTTTTCGAGAAAAGGGGGTGGTATTAAGCAGCTCGGGGAAGCGCCGAATGCATTTAATGTGAGGGGCGACAGATCGAAAATGTTCGCCTGGGGAACTCCCGAACAATCTGCTCGCGCTTATCGATCCTGCTTGGGATGGAGCGTGATACCTCGGATTCAGTATTGAATCGGCGATGCGTGGCGAGTTCTTACGGGTCGGCAATTACGGCGCGACTGGTAGAGATATCCCTCTAGCGAGTATAAATACGACCGAGGGGCGTTGCTTTTGACCATTCCTCATTTTAAGCTCAATAAGAATGGCCTCCCCAGCGCGATCATCAGGTGAGTCGCGTTCCTCACTTGACAGCCCGCCGCGCCGGAGGGGAGGTGCACCTCCGTCACGGTTGACGGTCTGAGCCTTGCGTCGGCCTTCGCGAGCAATGAGCAGCTTACGAGAACTGCCGAAGAATTCTTGGACGTGTCGGTCAAGGAGGCAGAGGCCTCACGCCGGTTGATAGACCGACAGGGGGAGGAGATTATGTCGCTTCGTCAGCAGGTGGCTGACCTGACGGAGCGCCTGGAGGAGCTGCTGGCCTCCGGGAGTGACTCTGAATTCTGACTCAGGGCCTCCCCTCTTGTTTTCATTTTTTACTACCTCTCTGTGATCCTCTTTTTATAAATGAAAGATGGATCTTATTTTGAAGTCCCTTTCTTTAAGGGTTTATGGCCTTGACCTGTGTGATGAATCAAGGTGTTTGGCACGGCCCCGTCATTTTTTGCGCGCTGATATAGGCTCTTTGAACGACGGGTTATAGGGGTGTCACCCAAAAGATTTCCAGTAGCAGAGAGGGAAATCGTTTAGCTCTGCTCGGGGCCTTTGGCCGATGACGTGGGGCTCGATGGCCTCAAGTGGGGTTTGCCAATGGTGGCTTCTTTTTGTGCGTCTACGGTTTTTGTTTTAACGCGCTCGTTTTTAAACCGGACGGAGTCCTTCGGGGACTATTTGGGGTCCGTTCGGTTTTGGTCGAGGCCTATATGCTTAGGCTTTTTTGCTGGGGTTTTAGCCCGAATGACTTTTACCTGGCCTTGCCATGGCTTGGAGGATTCGTTGCTCGGCCCTGCCGAGGTTCGGAGAAATATTTTACTTGGCCCTGCCAAGGTTCGGAGATTTGTTGCTCGGCCCTGTCGAGGTTCGGAGAAATATTTACTTGGCCCTGCCAAGGTTCGAAGATTTGTTGCTCGGCCCTGCCGAGGATCGGAGAAATATTTTACTTGGCCCTGCCAAGGTTCGGAGATTTGTTGCTCGGCCCTGCCGAGGTTCGGAGAAACATTTTACTTGGCCCTGCCAAGGTTCGGAAATTTGTTGCTCGGCCCTGCCGAGGTTCGGAGAAACATTTTACTTGGCCCTGCCAAGGTTCGAAGATTTGTTGCTCGGCCCTGCCGAGGTTCGGAGAAATATTTTACTTGGCCCTGCCAAGGTTCGGAGATTTGTTGCTCGGCCCTGCCGAGGTTCGGAGAAATATTTTACTTGGCCCTGCCAAGGTTCGGAGATTTGTTTTTCGGCCCTGCCGAGGTTCGGAGAATATTTTACTTGGCCCTGCCAAGGTTCGGAGATTTGTTGCTCGGCCCTGCCGAGGTTCGGAGAAATATTTTACTTGGCCCTGCCAAGGTTCGGAGATTTGTTGCTCGGCCCTGCCGAGGTTCAGAGAAATATTTTACTTGGCCCTGCCAAGGTTCGGAGATTTGTTGCTCGGCCCTGCCGAGGTTCGGAGAAATATTTTACTTGGCCCTGCCAAGGTTCGGAGATTTGTTGCTCGGCTTGTAGGTTCAAACAGACAGCTCGGTTGTGCCGAGGATTGGTAAGCAGTATCTGTTTCTTTTGCAGTTTATAGCAATATAGTGCATAATGATTCACGCAACAGGTTTTGAGGAAACAGCTAAGCAGGAATATGCAGTGAGGTATATGGAGATTGTTTGGAGAGGACATACCCTATTGATAAAATTTACGAAGGTTGTCCGCGTTCCAAGTTCGGGGAATGGACTTCCCATCCAGATCCTGCAGCTTGTAGGTTCCTGGTCCAACAATCTCTGTTATTTGATACGTGCCCTCCCAGTTTGGCTCCAGTTTGCCTTGCTCCAGTGGTTTGGATACAGAAGCTTTCCGGAGGATAAGGTCGCCGGGTAGGAAGGCTTTCCCCTTGACCCGGGAGGCATGGTACCGAGCTACCCACTGTTGGTAAGCATTCGTCCTGATTCGGGCCTTTTCTCTGACTTCTTCTACCAAGTCGAGGTTGGTGCGGAGTTGCTCGTCGCTGGCTTCCTCCGAATAATTCTCCACTCGCAATGATGGGAGGCCTATTTCCATAGGGATGACAGCCTCTGTGCCAAAAGCCATCCGGAATGGAGTCTCGCCGGTCGGGGTTCTCGGGGTAGTTCAGTAGGCCCACAAGACATGATGTAGCTCGTCGGCCCATCTGCCTCGGGCTCTGGAGAGGCGAGCTTTAATTCCCTGGAGGAGGGTCCTGTTGGTTACCTCGGCCGCCCCGTTGGCTTATGGGTGCCCGACCGAAGTAAGGTGGTGGCAGATTCCGTGTTCCTCACAGAATTGGCGGAATTTGGAGTTGTCAAACTGCTTACCGTTATCGGTGATTATAGTGTGAGGGAGGCCGAATCGGCAGATGATGGATCTCCAAACAAAGTCCCTGGCTCGCGCCTCGATGATCTGCGCGACTGCTTCCGCTTCGACCCATTTGGTGAAGTAGTCAATGGCGACAAATAAGAACTTCCGCTGTCCCGTCGCAAGCGGGAATGGACCAAGGATGTCCATCCCCACTTGGCAAAGGGCCAAGCGGAGGATATAGAGACTAGCTCGGCGGAAGGGAGTCTTTGGATGTTTGCGTGTCTCTGGCAGGAGTCACAGGCTCGGACTAAATCGTCCGCATCTCTTTGCATGGTCGGCCAGTAGTAGCCCTGCCGCAGTACCTTGTGACATAGGGATCGGCTTCCCAGATGGTTGCCGCAAATCCCTTCATGCACCTCACGCAGAGCATAATTTGCTTCGGATGGGCGAAGGCATCTAAGCAGCGGCATGGAGAAAGACCGCTTGTAAAGTTGGTTGTCAATTACTATATAATGGGTGGCCTGCAGCTTCAGCTTCCTAGCCTCTCTTCGGTCGGGCGAAAGCGACCCTTCTTTGAGGTATCTGAGGATAGGGTCGAACCAGGATGGTTCGGCTTCGACTTGCATCACTCGGTCGGCTTCCATGATGCTCGGCTTTTCCAGGGTCTCCAGGTGGAATTTTTGCTCGGCATCCATTGATTCCGTGGTTGCCAGTCGGGAGAGTAGGTCGGCACGGGCATTCTCAGATCTAGGGATCTGAATAATTTCAAATTCAGAAAAATGAGGAAGCAAGTTACGCACCTCCTGGAGATACCGAATCATATTTGGCTCCCGAGCTTCAAACTCTCCTGAACATGGCCGGCCACCAACTGAGAGTCGGTGAAGGCGCTAAGCTTTTCCACCTTCAGGTTGCGGGCGATCCTGAGACCGGCTAGCAGGGCTTCATACTCAGCTTCATTGTTGGAAGCCGGGAAGGAGAACCGGACGCCATACTCGAAAGCCATCCCCTCGGGACTAGTAAGAACCAGACCCGCACCGGAGTGATGGGCGTTGGATGACCCGTCGATGTGGAGGAGCCACCGGGATCTGGACTTTGGCTCTTCAGGGGAGTCTGGGGCAGAACCATCCTCTGGGATGGTACACTCGAGGAGGAAGTCGGCCAGCACTTGGGCTTTGATGGCAGGGCGAGGCTGAAAATGTATGTCATGCTCGCTTAGCTCAACGGCCCATTTGGTCATTCTCCCCGATGTTTCTGGACGGTGGACCACTGCCTTGATGGGTTGGTCAGTCAGGACCGTCACGGAATGTGCTTGGAAATGGTCGTAGCTTTCGGACTGAGGTGACTAAGGCTAGCACCATCTTTTCAATCCTGCTGTACCTCGTCTCCACATCGCGGAGCAGCCTACTCACATAGTAGATCGGCTTCTGGACTTTGCCTTCTTCTTTGACCAGCACCGAACAACTGCGCCCTCTGAAACGGCTAGGTACAGAAATAGGGTCTCCCCCGGGGTTGGGCTACTGAGAGTGGGGGAGAGCCGAGGTACTTTTTCAGATCTTGAAATGACTTCTGGCACTCGGGAGTCCACTGGAAGTTTTTGGCCGATCGGAGAGTTTTGAAGAAGGGGAGGCATCTCTCGGCCGACCGCGCCACAAAGCGGTTAAGGGCCGCTATCCTCCCGGTTAGGCGCTGGACCTCTTTTACAGACGCAGGGGGCGCCATTTGTTGGAGAGCTTGAATCTTCTGGGGGTTAGCTTTGATACCTCGCTGGGAGACCATGAAGCCGAGGAACTTCCCCGAGTTGATGCCGAAGGCGCACTTGGTCGGATTGAGTTTCATCCCATATTTGCGCAATGTTGCAAAGCTTTCTGCGAGGTCCTCAACATGTCGTGGCGCTTCCTTGCTTTTGACCAGCATGTCGTCCACATATACCTCCATGTTTCGGCCGATTTGCTCTTTGAACACCTTATTGACCAGCCGCTGGTAGGTCGCCCCTGCATTTTTAAGACCGAAAGGCATAACACGGTAACAATAGGTACCTCGGTCGGTTACGAAGGCGGTCTTTTCTTCATCTTCGGGGGCCATCCGGATCTGATTGTAGCCCGAATAGGCATCCATGAATGATAGCATTTGGTGGCCTGAGGTGGCGTCCACGAGCTGATCGATCCGAGGGAGGGGAAGCTATCCTTCGGGCAGGCTTTGTTGAGGTCGGTGAAGTCGATGCAGATCCTCCATTTGTCGTTCGACTTTTTCACCATGACGACGTTTGACAGCCAGCATGGGTAATTCACCTCTCGGACAAAATTGGCTTGATAAGCTTGTCGACCTCCTCTTCAATGGCTTTTTGCCGTTCTGGGGCGAAGCTTCTTTTCTTCTGCTTAACAGGCCTGTGCATCTCGTCCACATTGAGATGGTGGACGAGGACCTCGGGGCTAATCCCTGGCATGTCGGAGGTGGTCCAGGCGAAGATGTCCGCATTGCTTTGGAGAAATCTGATCAGCCCGCGACCAGGCTCTCCTTTGAGTAGCGACCCGATCCTTATGGTTCGGTCGGGCCGAGCTTCGTCTAGTGGTACCTCTTCCAGCTCTTTCGCCGGTTCTCCCCGCTGTTCGGCGAAATCTTTGCGAGCGTCTAGCCCATCAATTTCAGGAATTCTGGACTGAAGACTCGTAACGAAACATTGCCGAGCCATGGCCTGACTTCCCCGAACCACTCCAATTCCTTGCTCGGTGGGGAACTTCATAGACAGATGTGGGATAGAGACAACTGCCTTAAGGGACATCAAACCGGGCCTGCCGAATATGGCATTGTATGGGGACCGAAGGTCGGTCACTAGGAAATTGGTCTGTACAATGGTCACGAGGGGCCAGGTTCCCGCGCGGACCGTCAGGGTGACGATTCCTTCCGGGATGATGACGTCGCCGGTGAATCCCATCAGGGCGGAATCCACAGCTCGAAGGTTTTCCATGAGCAATTTCATCCTTCTTCGGCACCGGTGCATCATCGTCGCCCCTGGAGCTCGATCCGCCGGCCTCCTCAATCATGTTGATACAGCCAACCACGGGCAGATTTGGCGGAGGAGGGAGTTGTGGGAGCTCGGGCTGGCGTTCACCTCCTTGTTGCTGCGGCTCGGGCGCCCTCCTGAATTGGTCCAGCCATCCCCGCCGGATCAGTCTCTCGATTTCGTTCTTCAGCTGCCAGCACTCCTCAGTGTCGTGACCCGGCTTACTATGGTAGCGGCAGTACTTGGCAGGATCTCTCCGGGTCGGGTTCCCTCGGAGAGGTACTGGTCGGGGAAGCTGGCGCTCTATCTCCATGAGGATTTGCGCTCGAGGCACAGTCAACGGAGTGTAGCGATCGAACCGCCTGGGGGGACTCCGGGAGCGATTCCTCGGCGGCAGTGGAGGGACTCTTTGGCGGCGAGGCGGACTTGGCCGATGGATGGGACGGTGTCTGTCGAGGAGTTTAGGCTCCTTCTTCTTGGCTTGCTCAACGCGGGCAACTCTCCGCGACTCCTCGACCCTAGCGTACTTGTCCGCAAGGGCCATCATATCAGAGAGACATGGGGGGTAGCTGACCTCCATAGCCAGATAGAAGTCGCTTTCCTTCGAGACACCCCCCGCCAGGGCGGACATAGCCACCTCATGATTAAGGTGGTCCACCTCCAACATGGCCTTATTAAAGCGGCCAAGGTAGTTCCTCAAGGACTCCCCCTCTCTTTGTTTGACTTCGAAGAGGGAGTCAGATCTTCGCCGGTGGCGGCGGCTGCTGACAAACTGGCCAATGAAAAGGCGACTCAGCTCGTCAAATGAATCGATGGAACCTGGCTTCAAGGCGTTGAACCAGGTTCGGGCGGATCCTCTGAGGGTGGATGGAAAGGCACGGTAGAGGACCGCATCGGATGCCCCGTGGAACATCATTATCGACCGGAAGCTACTGAGATGGTCATTCGGATCAGTGGAGCCGTGGTAGGGTTCGACGGCTGGCAGTTTGACATGGGAGGGAATCACTTCCTCCATGATCCCCTTAGAGAAAGGGATACCCTGCTCCGACTTGGGCTGGGGCAAGTGGGTCTGCTTGGCGGCGTCCAGCTCCTGACGCATCTCCTGGATCTGACGGCGGATCTCCCCCTCGCCGGCGAGAGGAGCAGCTGGGCGCGAGAGGAGCAGCTGAACCGCAAGGATGGCGTCGAATCATGGTGAGACGTCGCCGAGGAGAGGGAGCGGGTTCGCCGAGATCTGAGAGGATCTCGATCATGACCGCCTCGCGGGAATGGTTTGTCCCCCTTGGGCCGATATGGAGGATCCGCGAACCCATGGAAATCAGAGGAGGAGGCCGTCAGCGAAGAAAGAATCGCCGCCTCCTTCTGAGGACGCGAAGCAGGAGGAGCTGCAAGGTGCTCCTGGACCATGTGGGTAAGAGCTTGGACTTGCTGGACCAGCGTAGCAAACTGGTCCTGGGTCACCGGAATGGCAGGCGGCGACGGAGTCTCGACAGGTGGGGGTTGTGGTGCTGTGGCGCCAGTCGGATCAGGCCTCTGGGAGGCGACCTGATCTTGGGCATCAGTGGTTGTTCTCTTCCGGTTGGCCATCAGAGAGGTTCTTCTTCGGATCGAGATCCTTGTCTCCTTTCTTCAAGTTTTAATGGGACTTGAGGCCCTTCCTCTAGCGCCAATCTGTTGCCGCCGGGATCCGTCCTCCGACTCGGGCGCGGTCGATCTCCAGGGAGAGGGGTGCGGCGGACCTGCAAAAAAAGAAGCCCACACGCGGAGGGACGTTGGGGGTGGTCCTCCGCGGAAGACCCTCCGATGCTCAAGTCAGTGGGGAAGGAATCGGCGATCAACCAGACAATGGGGAGGTGGATCTCTTCGGGAGACCTCTCCAAGGGGGCGGCCAATCGGAAGCTCTAGGAGGGGCAGAGCACCGACGAGCTGCCGGGAGAGAAGAGTGAGTCCAGAGTTTTGTATGCGTCAAGAGTCGCGTACCTGAGAGAATCTATGAATCTGATACTTATAGACTGTCATCTGGATCTTGAGCGTCTTCTGGAAGGTTCAGAGGTTGTTACGATACGGAGGCAGACAGAATCAGGCCATTGTGGGGCCGTTAGGCTCCGTACTCGTTTGTTAAGGGATCAACGGCCGGGAGAGCTCCTTGACGTCTCGAGATCTGGTCGGGTAGGCGTGGGGTGGTTACAATAGGCTCTAGGCCACGTCCCGACATGATTCCTTATCTAGGATGCCGTTCGGGTAGGCCTGGGCTCTCCCGCGTCAAGTTCCGCGGAGGTGGGTGTTAGGCTACGGATCGCTTGATGAAAACGAGCCATAGAGGAGACTGAGCTACACAGGCCCGGGAGGGGCCGAGCTGTGGAAGCCCGGAAGGGACCGAGCTATGGAAGCCCGGAGGGGGCCGAGCTACGGAAGCCCGGAGGGGGCCGAGCTATGGAAGCCCGGAAGGAGCCGAGCTATGGAAGCCCGGAGGGGGCCGAGCTATGGAAGCCCGGAAGGGGCCGAGCTATGGAAGCCCGGAGGGGGCCGAGCTGCGGAAGCCCGGAAGGGGCCGAGCTATGGAAGCCCGGAAGGAGCCGAGCTACGGAAGCCCGGAAGGGGCCGAGCTATGGAAGCCCGGAGGGGGCCGAGCTGCGGAAGCCCGGAAGGGGCCGAGCTATGGAAGCCCGGAAGGAGCCGAGCTACGGAAGCCCGGAAGGAGCCGAGCTATGGAAGCCCGGAGGGGGCCGAGCTATGGAAGCCCGGAAGGAGCCGAGGAGAGGAGGTTAGCCTTAACCGCCTCGCACGGATATTAACGCAATGGCGATTTTACCCCTCAACAGCGCAAATAATGAAACAAAACTATCTGTGAACTCTTAATGTATGTAACAAAAAACTTCATGGATGCATATATAATAGAGCGTCTTTTCCTATTTGGCTTGGGAGTGGGCTTTCTATCCTAATATTTATTGGAAAAGTCTTTCTCCGTGCGTAGTGCATGAAGAAGCACACCGCGCATGATGATTAGTCCATACTATATGCACTATCTTTTCAAACATGAGAAAGAATGTTTTTGTTCTCGGCGCATACATATGGATTAATCATCGTGTATGATGCACACATTCTGCACCATATACAGTGCACGCATTCTATACCATGCACGGAGCTTAAAGACTTTTCCATATTTATTTACTTGGTTCCATTTGGTTCTCTAGTTTTGAGTCTTTTTTGTGCGCACCTTGGATTTTGCTCAAAGGAGTTTGGGCTGATCTGAGTTAGAGAAAATCTTTATGCATCGAATGCGGTGCAAGCCGCACGCATCATGCCGATGATTAGCGTGCGATATATGCGCATGCATGCTAAGGCAGAATTATCTTTTTCTTCTTTGGCATGACATGCATGCACTGCATGCTAATCGTCGAGCGTGGATCAGCAAGACTTTTCCTCTTAGCTAATATTCATGGTTAAACTTTGAGCAAAAATTAGGCTTGGGCTTCAACCAGACCATTGATTTGCCAGGTATTATGCAAATAAACAACGATTATAGCGTGGAGACTAGACCCTTATAAACAACCCATTTGCAAATGGTTAAGCGACAACAATGTATAAGCGAGTATTGGCAAGATAAGCTAAGGATTAACTGACAACAATGAAGCTATGGTGACCGCATATTAGAGTTCTTTAAATTTGACTAGGTCAGGTGGATGGGAAAAACAGACCATGGTGGTTTCGAGATGTTTGGGTTTGATTTTATATGGTCTTAAAACTAACTAATTTTGAAATGGATCATTTTATAATCTAAGCTTGATCCACATGATTTCACTTCTGGTTAAAAAATCTTCAGCTTCCAATAGGCCATGATCAGGATGCATGCAAGCTAATTCAATCCTCTTGTTAGAGCACCATGCTTGATTGTTAAAATAGCTTCATGTCAGTTCAAAAGAAAAGTGTAAAAAGTTTATTATTACTAAATTACATTTGAGTTTTTAAGGCGACATAGACCTGACCAACTACTAGATTAATTGGTCTAGGGCTTGAAATATTATAAATAATGTCAAAGCTAATAAAATGTACAAAATTTGATGGATAAAAGGAAAAGATTATCATGAATGATAGTAAAGAGTATTCCGATGAGGAGCTACCATCATAGCATTACTATTAGCTTGTACCATGTAACGACAACATTATCTAATAAAGAAAGAAAATTGCAATACTTCAAAATAATTTCACATCAAATAAGAAAAAAAAATTAAAGAGTTTATAACTTAAGTTCATATATTACTAAGTAACTTGCACTAATTTTTTAATACTCATGGGCTCAGCCCATTAACAGATTAATTGGGCCAAAAGGTGAATTTGATGCATTGCAATTTTATTTTGTATTTCACTTTACATTAACTTGTATGTTTTTAAGTCATTTTTTTCTTTCTTTCGCTATATGTTTTTTTTAAAAAATAATATACTTATATTTTCTTCCTTTTAAGTATCATTTCTCAAAATAATCTTTTTATGCGGTCTTTTTTTGGGCATGCATTCCTTGTATGTAACTGAAAAGTTCAAAATAATCCGATATTTATCTATTTAGCTTTGTTCAATTTTGGCTGATCTTCAACAATATGCAATATAAGTTTGAATTAATTCTAACTCCAAATCACATCTTCTCTTTGACCAATTTCCTTAACAATGCATGCCAATCTCCAAGAATTATTTGCATGATTAGAACATGATGCTTTTTTTAAAAAAAACATATATTCTTATATTTTCTTCATTTCTAGGTATCAATTCTCAAAATAATCTTTTAATGCGGTCTTTCCTTGGGCATGCATTCCTTGTATGTAACTGAAAAGTTCAAATGTAACTGAAAAAGTTCAAAATAATCCTGTATTTATCTATTTAGCTTTGTTCAATTTTGTCTGATCTTCAACAATATGCAATATAAGTTTGAATTAATTCCAACTCCAAATCACGTCTTCTCTTTGACCAATTTCCTTAACAATGCATGCCAATCTCCAAGAATTATTTGCATGATTAGAACTTGATATGGGATAAAATCATCACCGCATTCATAAACATAGGTAGCAAAGAAGGCCGAGTTCACTTTGATATGGCCGATCAAGCCATGTTCAAATCGACGAACAAAATCGACTAACGGAGCTATAGTCAATGGACAATGAGAGTCACCTGCCGGAGGCTGATGTGTCCTATCCAGTGTCAGTACCAACGCCAGAGTCAGTCTCGGCACCGGCCAGTATCGGCCTAGGCCTTCAAAGTCGGTCTCAACACCAACGTCGATGTCGGCCTCAGCCTCCAGAGTCGGTTTCAGCACCGATGCCAGTGTCGGCCTTAGCACTCCAGAGTCGATCTTAGCGCCGACTCCAACGTCGGTCTTAACACCGACGCTAGAATTGGCCTCAGCACTCCAGAGTCAGTCTTGGCACCGATACTAGAGTCGGCCTCGGCACCAATGTCAATATTGGCCTCGCCTCCGGCTTCGGCACCAACCCTGGAATCGACCTTTCTCAATGGGATCTTCATAGGCGCAGCCCCTGCGGCCACCACGTTTGACAAGATTTAGCCCCACCACTCATTCAGGGCTGAGCGATACCACTTGCTATCTCCGTACCTCAATAGGACCGAGCTATCCCGAACCTTGGTAGACTGAGCTATCTTCAAACCTTGGCAGGGTCAAGCTATCATAGTACCTCGGAGGTGTTGGGAATTATGTCCTAAAGCCAATCAACTAACATGTAGATGATTGTGCAAGTTGTTAATATATATGAATTATTAATCAATAAAATGTTTATTTGACGGTTTATCACATTGTATTTTCTTGAAATAAATTTTTTTATGATGGAGTCCTTAGAACCATAATCGATTCAATAAAGAGAGGGTTTATTGAGTGGTTCTTAAAATAGTTGCGACCAAATGATAAATAGTTATAGGACAACTATGTATCAAGTATAGGTCGTTGTATGTCATATGGGTTGGTTGTCCTCTCTTTACCAAGGAGTGTAGTGACACTAGTATGACATGCAGGTGAAGTGTATGACATTCACTGAACGCGACCAATTTGCGGAACACTCTTCTGCCAAGAGGTATTCGTGAAGGGATGGATATAAGTGTCACTCTAACATGAGATCACCATAGTAGCTTGCAAGCAACCTACTGTACTTTGGTGCTGGACTACCAGGATTTTTAATCCAGTGACAGAAGGTTTCTGAGTACAGTAAAGTACTTGTGGAGTAGTGAGTGGATCAAGATGGGATTGACTCCTCAAATAGTTTGGAGTAAATGTCTCACTGTGTTTTAATTTAGCAAAACCTCGGCTAGGGTAGTCCTTGTGAGAAGTCACAGGACTTGTGAAGTTGAGACACTTTATGGATGAGCTGATTAAGGGTTGGCGGTTAAACCCAAAATCATCTTGAGCATTGAGGGTCAAAGGGATGAATTATATGGTAACCATATGCCAGAGGTTCTAGATTGTTGCTCTGCAACCTTTGGCCTATCTGGACGTCGTGTATCATTGCTAGATGGCGACTTCGATTAGTATTGAAAGTGTTCCAGTACTATCGGCTTAGTGTTCAAACCTACAATAGGGATTCTGCCTGACTTGAAGATTGAGAAACTAAATGTTAGTAAATTAATTGAAGGATTAAATTGGCAATACGATTGCTGGCTAGCTCAATTTGATTGAGCTATGAAAATCTGGGTCAAATCAAATAGGATTTGGTTTGGGCTCAATTTAGGTAAGCCTAATGTTAACATCTGTACCCATTTAAATTCAAATTTTAAATTTGAATTTAAAATGGATGTTAATAACCTCTCCCTAATTATCCCTCATTCCTTATCTTCCTCCTTTTTTTTCTCTATATGGTTTTCATTTTTGTGAGGCTAATGATGAGTTTTAAAAGGGGTGACTTTTAGCTAAAAATGAAGACAAAGGATTTCTTCCTAATCTTCCACCCCTTTTCTCTTCATAGTTTCCATTTTTATGGGACTGATGATTAGCATTAAAATAAGCGGTTTTTGGTTGAAAAAAAATGAAGGATTTATTCCTTATCTTCTACCTCTTTTTATATTTTTATGGGACTGGTTAAAAGGGGTGGTTTTTGGCTGAAAAACAAAATGAAGGATTTCTTCCTTATTTTTCAACCTTTTTTCTCTTCACATTTTAATTTTATGAAACTGGTGGTTGACATTAAAAGGGGACATTTTTGGCTAGAAATATTGGAAAAGGAAAAGATGGGAAGATGAGAGGTTTTTAGGGTGAAAGGGATCTGGCTATAAAGCCAGGTGTAAAAGGTTTTCTCCATAAGAAATCTTCTTCATCTAATTTGATCCTCCATGTTCTTTTACAACTCTGAGAGAACCTTGGTGTTGAAAAAAGAAATCTTATCATCGAAGCCTTGAAGAGGAGCTAGCACTCCGAAGAGGCTGTTCAGGACTAGAACCCCGGTGTGGATCACCTGTAGAGGCCATACACCTTTGTGTGGCTTGCAGAAGTACTACCTACCACTGCCTTTTATTGCTGCGAAAGTCATTAAGCATCCAAAGGTAAAGGATTTTATAGTTACTGGTGACTTAGATATGATCTAAAGCACTAGGCCATAAACATAGATATGATCATGTTATTTATATATACACATATTTCATCTGTGTACTTTTCTTTTATATACTTTTATATATAATTTTTATAACATTATCCTATTGTAGGCTAATATTGGATTAGATCCAATATTTTATTGCTTTGTTGCTTATTATTTTATAAAATTTTAAAATGCATACCTGTAGCCTACAAATAAATCAACCAACAATGGTATCAGAGCATAGTTTTGCTCTTAGTTTCTATCGTGCTCTACTCTGGGATGGTCCAATGGGGAAGGCTACTGATAGTACCTTGGATCATTATGCCCAACGAGCATCTGGTAGGGATATCATGGATGCAGAAATGAGGGAGGGTATTGGTAGTACCTCGGTGCGTGGTGCTCAACTACTCACGACTCAAGAGTGCAATAGGCTATTGAGAGTACTTGAAGGCTGATTTGGTAGGAAGCAAGTACTTGGATTGGATGGATTCACCAGGCCGTTCGGTCATAGGAGAGAAGTAGGGTTTAAAGAATTTCTTCCCATTCAATGGGGTCTCCTATGGCTTATAGGGTGCCACTTGTGTCATGACCCATGAAGAAGAAAAGTGAAAAGAATATAGTTTAAAACTGTTTTAATTTTATTTTTGGATTGTATGATCATAAACTATTTTAATTTTTATAAAATTTATTTTACATGTTAAATTGAAATTGTTTTAATTTAAAAGTTTGTTGAATTTAATTAAGAAATTAAATTATCTTAAATGACAAAGAGATCTAGAAATATAATTTAAAGATCTTAAGTTATTTGCATAAGCTTTAAGGGTTATAGGTTAGCTTGAATTAGATCCTTAATTGTGTTAGACCTATGTTTAGACTAATTGGACTAAAAAGAGAACTTAAATCTAATCAAAAGTTGAGTTACGTTACCTTCTCTTTAGATCTCTCTAATTAGTTAGATTGATCAGTCCATAAATCTAAATGGACCTGATTTGTGTCTAAGATATGTCACACATTAAAGTAAAACTCTCTAAATTATTAGGTCCTTAAAAAATGAAGTTATGGGGATAACTAAGTCTTAGCCTCCCATTAATTGGATGGTAATGGGTCTAGTAGTTAGGTGATCATCGGTAGACCCAAAGGTCGAATGTTCATTAGGCTATTGAAATTGCCAATACTAATATGCTGGCTCAAGGTGACTCTCTTAATGGTGGTCAGGTGGGCTGGCCAAAGTTGGGCTTGACTATTTGTTGGTTAGAAGCATTGAATTTTGTCATATTAATGGTTAGACCTAACTAGGACTTTCAATAGGAGGCCCAATGGCCGATTGAAGTGCACTCTAGAGCAAAATTAATTACTAGAAGTTACTTGAAGAAGTAATCGGTTAAAGAACCTACCTTTAGATGCACATGGATGGGCTGGCCAAAGTCGGGCTCATGTATTGTCTATTGGATTCTAGTACCCACTAATGGATTCAAAGTAATTCTTTGGATTGGACGTAGAGGCTGTCAGTTTGAATAAAATAGTGGGAGAGCCTTTAGGCTAAAGTCTATATCTTTAGGATAATAATCATATACACTAATAGGTGTTTGGTTTTTCCTTTCAGATAATGTCTACCAACTTGTCGCTCAGATCATTGTTTGACAATAAAAAACTCATGGGTTCCAACTTTGATAGCTGGTATCAAAGGTTCAGGATTATCCTGGAGCATGAACGGATCCTTTATGTGATAACGAATCCAGCACCTGAAGTCCCTGCTCCTAATGCTCAAGGTTCGATCAGAGATACTTATCAAAATGGCTCTCTGATCAGACCACTATCCGATGCGTAATGCTAGCAGCGATGAATGACGAGTTCAGTCGCAAATTTGAGAAAGCCCAGCTAGAGAAAATTCTTCAAAAGTTGAAGGAATCCTTTGGCACACCAGACGATGTTGAGATGTACACGGTCTCCTGTGCCATCTACAAGGTGCGGATGCATGATGAGGCCTAGGTCACTAATCATGTATTGTACATGATCGAGATAATTGAGCGCTTGGGCAAACTCGATTGTCCCTTGCATGAACAGCTTGGGAAAGATGCGATATTGAACTCCCTACCCCTTTCCTATCTTGACTTTCTTGATCATTATAGAATGAATAGGCCTATAGTAAACTACCATGGTCTACTTGGTTTACTGCAATTTTATGAGAAAGATCACCAGCTCAATAAAAGGGTGATGAATTTAGTGGGAGGTTCTTTGGGGATCGTTATCCCTTTAAGAAAAAAAAAGAAAAAAATAAAAGGAATAAGGTGCAACATGCTAGGGCCAGTCAGACCAAAAAGGTTAAGGCTGATCAGAGTATGGCAGAGTGCTTCTTTTTCAAGAAGCAGGATCATTGAAAGAGGAATTGTCCTCTTTATATTGCATCCCTAGACCCAAACAGGTCCAAGAAGAGGAAACAACAAGGAAATACTGAACAAGGTATTTATATGATAACGCTTTGTAGTTTCTCAATCTATGATACTACTAATTGAATTTTGGATACCGAAAGTCCAATTCATATATGCAATTCTTTGCAGGGAATTCAAGTTAGTAGAAGATTCGAAGACTGTGAGAGATTCTTAAACGTGAAAAATGGAAGCCAAATTTCAGTCCTGGCATTCGTCAAATTTTTTTTGAGTCTTGTACAATCATTCTAAATAAGTGTCATTATTGTCCATCTTTTATTTTAAATGTCATTTCTATAAGCCAATTGGCCATGTCTAGTTATGAACTATCAATAAAGAATGACATTTGCAAATCATTATAAATAGTTTGTTGTGATGAATGGATATATGAGTAATGATATATATATACTATCGCGACCTATTAGTGTAATGTATACATCTAGCAAACGCCATAGGATAAACGATATCAGTAATGCTTACCTTTGGCACTGCCAGCTAGGTCATATTAACAAGAACAAGATAAACAAGTTGAGACAAGAAGGTCTACTTGAGGTTAATGATTTTGAATCATTACCAACCTATGAATCTTGTACTTTGGGTAAAATAACCAAATCATCTTTTGGTGGAAAAATGAATGGGCCAATAAAATTCTAAGTTTGGTACATACCAATGTATGCGGACCTATGAATGTCAGTGCCAAGGGTGGGTATAATTTTTTCATTATGTTTACAGATGATCTTTCAAGGTATGGTTATATATTTTTGATGAGATATAAGTCTAAATCGTTTGAAATGTTCAAATGATATCATAATGAAGTAGAAAAATAAACTAAAAAGTTTATCAAAACCCTTTGATCAGATTGAGGTGGTGAATATCTTTCTAGTGAGTTTCTAACATATCTTGAGGAGAATGGATTCTCTCTCAATGGACACCTCCAGGGATACCTCAGTTAAATGGAGTGTCTAAAAGGAGGAATCGAATCTTGTTAGACATGGTTCGGTCCATGATGGGCTTTGCTTCTCTATCGATCTTCTTTTGGGGTTATGCTTTAGAGTCCTGTGTTATCTTTTAAATGGAATTTCAAGTAAGTCCATTAACAAAACACCATATGAGATATGGATTGGGCATAAGCCGATACTCTCACACCTTCGGGTCTGGGTCTGCTCGGCTTATGTTAAACGTTTGGAAATAGATAAGCTTGGACCTAGGTCTAATCGGTGCGTATTTGTGGGTATCCAAAAGAGTCTAAGGGGTACTACTTTTATTTGCCTGAAGAACAAAAGTTGTTCGTCAGTCTTAGGGCTATCTTTTTAGAAAATGAGTTTCTTGGTGAAGGAACTAGAGCTACTAAGGTTGAACTTAGTGAAGTTCAACAAGGAGAAAAACCGACACACTTAAGAGACAATATAGAAGTGGTTTTGATTAAATCAAACTCAGAGCCCATACAAGAACCATTAAGGAGATCTAGTAGGGTACTACATCAACTGATAGATACTATGATTTCTTGGTCCGAGACGATGATCCTATTGAACTCGATGAGAACAATGAAGATCTGATCACCTATATGGATGCAATGCAGAGGTTTGACTTTGAGAAATGGCTAGAAGCCATGAATCTAAAATGAAGTCTATAAAAATCAACAATGTATGGACATTTGTTGATCCACCCGAGGGGATAAAACCCATTGGGTGCAAATGGATTTTCAAAAAAAAAGAGGCACAGATGGTCAGGTAGAGACCTATAAAGCCCGTCTGGTTGCCAAGGGGTATCGTCAATGTTATGGTATAGACCATGATGAGACATTTTCTTCTGTGGCAATGCTTATACTTGCTTTAGCAGCACACTTTGATTATGAAATATGGCAAATGATGTCCAAACAACTTTTCTGAATGGTGAGCTGGAAGAGGAAATGTATATGATACAACTTGAAGGGTTCACATCCACAGATGAGTCAAAAGTGTGCAAGCTTCAAAGATCCATTTATGGATTGAAGCAGGCATCTGGAGTTGGAATATGCATTTTGATAAATGTATCAAGACGTATGGTTTCGTTAGGAACAGAGAAGAACCTTGCATTTATAAATGGGCCAATGGTTCTGTGATTGTATTCCTTGTGTTATATGTGGATGACATCCTCTTAATCGGGAATGACATCCTAGCGCTGCAGGGAATAAAGGTCTGGTTGTCATCTCAATTTTCTATGAAGGACTTGGGTGAAGTCTCTTATATACTTGGTATGAAAATCTATAGAGATAGATCTAGGAGGCTTCTAGGATTATCCCAATCTACGTACATAGATACTGTACTGAAATGGTTCAAATAAAGAATTTCAAAAGGCTATCTCCCAATAGGCCATGGAATTTCTCTCTTCAAAATGGATTGTGTGATAACTCCTGAGGAGAGAGATCATATGAGTAAAAATCCATATGCTTCGGCAGTGGATTCTATCATGTATGCCATGACATGTATTAGATCAAACATGACATATTCACTTGGGATAGTGAACAGATACCAGTCTGACCCAAGTGAAGCTTATTGGAAAGTAGTGAAAACTATCCTTAAGTATTTGTGAAATGCTAAGGACCAATGGCTATTTTATGAAGAACATGACTTAAAACTTATGGGGTATACTGACTCCAGTTTTTAGTTAGATAGGGATGACAACAAGAGTATGCTAGTTTATTTTTACCCTAAATGGAGGAGTGATCTACTGGAAAAATTCCAAGCAGCACACTGTGGCGAACTCTGTTTGTAAGGCGAAATATGTTGTAGCATCGGATGTAGCAAAGGAAGCTATATGGTTGCAAAAATTTCTGGTGAGCTTGGAGTGGCATCCTCCCTGGATTGTCCAATTTCACTGTATTGTAGCAATACTGGAGCCATTGCTTAAGCCAAAGAGTCAAAATCCCATCAGCGCACCAAACATATTTTGCGCCACTATCATCTTATGCGAGAAATCATGGAGCGAGATGACATCAACCTTTAGAAGATAGATGGAAAGGAGAACCTAGCCAACCCATTCACTAAAGCTCTCAAAATAAAAGAATTTAATGACCATAAATGAAAGATGGGTATTAGATACTATTCTGAGTGGCTTTAGTCCAAGTGGGAGTTGTTGAAAATTATGTCCTAAAGCCAATCAACTAACATGTAGATGATTATACAAGTTATAAATATATAAATTATTAATCAATAAAATATTTATTTAATGGTTTATCACATTGTATCTTTTTGAAATAAATTCTTTTGTGATGGAGTCCTTAGAACCATAATCGATTCAATAAAGAGAGGGTTTATTGAGTGGTTCTTAAAATAGTTGCAACTAAATGATATATAGTTATAAGACAACTATGTACAAGTATAGGTCGTTGTATGTCATATGGGTTGGTTGTCCTCTTTACTAAGGAGTGTGGTGACACTAATATGACATGCAGTAAGGTGTATGATATCTCACTGAACGTGATCAATCTGTGGAACGCTCTTCTGCCAAGAGATGTTCATGAAGGGATATGGATATAAGTGTCCTTCTTACCTGAGATCACTATGGTAGCTTGAAATCAACCATTGTACTTTAATGCCAGATTACTTGGATTTTTAATCCAGTGATAGAAGGTTTTTGGGCGCAGTAAAGTACTTGTGGAGCAATGAGTGGATCAAGATGGATTGACCCCTCCAAATAGTTTGGAGTAAATGTTTCACTGTGTTTTAATTTAGCAAAACCTTGGCCAGGGCAGTCCTTATGAGAAGTCACAGGACTTGTGAAGTTGAGACACTTTATGGATGAGCTGATTAAGGTTGCCGTTAAACCCTAAGTCATCTTAAGCATTGAGGGTCAAAGGATAACCATATGCCAAAGGTTCTTGATTGTTGCTCTGCAATCTTCGATCTATCCGGACGTCGGATTCATTGTTAGATGACGATTTCGATTAGTATTGGAAGTGTTCCAGTGCTACCGGCTTAGTGTTCAAACTATGAGGTCATACATCATAGGGGATTCTGTCTGACTTGATGATTGAGAAAGTAAATGTTGTAAATTAATTGGAGGATTAAATTGACAATACGATTGCTGGCTAGCTTAATTTGATTGAGCTATGAAATCTGGGTCAAATCAAATAGGATTTGGTTTGGGCTCAATTTAGGTAAGCCTAATGTTAACATCCTTATCCATTTAAATTTAAATTATGAATTTAAATTTTAAACTAATTTTTAATTTTAAGTTTGAATTTTGAATTTAAATTTTAAATTTGAATTTAAAATGGATGTTAATGACCTCTTCCTAATTACCCCTCATTCCTTATCTTCCTCCTCTTTTTTTTTTCTCTACCATTTTCATTTTTGTGGGGCTGATGATGAGCTTTAAAAGAGGTGACTTTTAGCTGAAAAGAAAGAGAAAGGATTTTTTCTAATCTTTCATCCCTTTTTTCTCCATGGTTTTCATTTTTATGGGACTGGTGATTGGTGTTAAAAGGGGCAATTTTTGGTTGAAAAAAAGATGAAGGATTTATTCCTTATCTTTACCCCTTTTCTCTCCATGGTTTTCATTTTTATGGGACTGGTGATTGGCATTAAAAGGGGTGATTTTTGACTGAAAAAGAAGATGAAGGATTTCTTCCTTATCTTCCAACCTTTTTTTTCTTCACCATTTTCATTTTATGGGACTGGTGATTGAGATTAAAAAGGGGGCATTTTTTGCTAGAAACGTTGGAAAAGAAAAAGATGGAAAGATGAGAGGTTTTTAGGGTGAAAGGGATCTGGCTATAAAGCCAAGTGTAAAAGGTTTTCTCTACTAGAAATCTTCTCCATCTAATTTGATCCTCCATGTTCTTTTACAACTCCGAGAAAACCATGGTGTTGAAAAGAAGAAATCTTATCGTCGAAGCCTTGGACAGGAGCTAGCACTCCGAAGAGGCCGGTCAGGACTAGAACCCCAGTATAGATCATTTGTAGAGGCCATATACCTTTGTGTGGCTTACAGAAGTACTACCTACCACCACCTTTTATTGCTATGAGAGTTGTAAGCATCCAAAGGTAAAGGATTTTATAGTTACTTGTGACTTTGATATGATCTAAGGCACTAGGCCACAAATATAGATATGATCTATGTTATTTGTATTTACATAGATTTAATCTATGTACTTTTTTTATATACTTATATATATAATTTTTGTATCATGATCTTGTTGTAGGCTGATATTGGATTAGATCCAATATTTTATTGCTTTCGTTGCTTATGTATTTTATAAAATTTTAAAATGCATACCTGTAGCCTACAAATAAATCAACTAACATGAGGGGCCGAGTTATCTTTCAACCTCGGTAGGATTAAGCTATCTCCATACCTTAGCAGGATCGATCCTTATACCCTTAACGTAAGTGCCATTGCTACTTCAAACCATGTCGGATATCTCGAAAGATGAACCACCTTGATCGCAAAGATTGCGGAGTGAGCTTCCCTAAACAGAAACGGAAGCCAAATACAGCACTCGTTCATGATCAAAATTTCAAATTTTTGATAAAGCGCCCGTTAGCCTCATCAACTGCCGATCCCCATAATCGATGAATTCCAGCCTTATCGGATGCCAACTCCCTAAAATGCGTCCAAAAAATCAGGTAATGACTTACCACCTTGATGGCGCATAAACACCACATCGCAGGACCCCTCAGGTAGGCGCTCATATTCTCTTAACTCTAGCAAAGAAAAAGCTCATGAGAATTCCTCAAAGAGGGAGATCCTTCTACTGAAGCCTTCTCTGAAGAGAGAGGCATTCTCCAAGGCATGCATATTTTAATAATTTGATAACAATTATCAATGCGGAAACTTAAAGATTACATATTAATCTATCTAACATGCATCAAAATCATATCTTTGCCTTATACTATAGGATCGTTTGATCTAAATTATGCATACAAATAAAATAATCAAGATCATATCTTAATCTTCAAGATGAGAAGTTATACTGCTTGTCTTGAAGCCTGCCTTAAGATCTAGGGATCAAATCACTTACCTTAAGAACAATAGGTAAATCCTTTGTGCTCTGCAGCTGTTCAATCGTCCGGCCTCTAGTATCGTCACACGAAGTCCCGAATGATCGGATTCCTGGAGTGCTAGCTCGTGAAAAAATAACTTTGCTGATTTTGAATCCTCCCACTTAAATCTTCCTCCAAGATCCACCAAACTTTTGCTAACACCAGAATCACACCAGGATTTTCTTTTCTAACTCTTTAGAATTTCAATCCATAACATTTCGTTGTTCTTGTCTGGTGAAGAATGTCCTAAAATTTATAGGCTCAATTTAGCCTTTAACCCATTGAATTCTAACACTTAAATTCTGTCGTTTGGTGAAAACCAAAGAGACGTAACGTTTGGTTAATTTGACGTTTGGTAAAACCTGTGAATTTAACACTTAGAATTTCAGTTTTGTTAATTCCGACACGTTCAGTAAAAAACAAAGAGATGTGAATTCTAACACTTAGAATTTCATCGTCTGGTTAAGTCAAAAAGGTACATTTATTCCATATGAATTCTAACACTTAGAATTCAAACGGAAATGGTTTGGAGAAGATACATTAAATTCTGCATGAGAATTTAATCTCTTGTGAGATCCTTATGCGAGAAAACTATTTTCACACATAGGGTTTAGGTTTAGGTTTTTGTTTAAGTTGATTTGAATTTATTGGATTGAACCTACATAGATCATGGTCTTAGCCCAAATCAAATTCGGCTAGTCTTGAATCTATTTAAATCCAAATCAAGTCTAATTTCAAATCATATTTGAAATTGATTGGTCCTTCTAATAGATTTAAACCTAATTGAATCTTATTCACTTGTACTTAACCCAATTAAGATAATTCAATCAATCAAATTGATTAATTAAATTATATACGATTTTCAATCATTGATCAACAAATAAATCATCCTAGGAAACTTCTATGCATGTGACTCTCTAGGTTCGAACCTAAGCCGGTAGCATAGGAACAACTTTATATACTAATCAATGTGCCCATCTAGCAATGGAACCCGACGTCTGGATAGGTCGAAGAGTTGCCGAGCAAACTCCAAGAACCCTAAGAAATAGTTACCGTATAATTCATCCTTTTGACCACAAATGTTAAGGATGGCTTAAGAGCCTGTCAACTCTAAACAGCAAATCCATAAAGTGATTTCAACTTTAGTGATTATGTGACTTTCACATGAAGTGCCTTGGCCAAGGTCTTGCTAAATTGAAATACAAGCATTTCTCCTTTTAACAGGATAGGTCAATTTTCATCTTGATCCACAACTGACTACCACAAGTACTTGATTGCTCCCAGTAACTTTTCGTAGTTGGATTAAAAATCCAGGTGGTCCGGCACCTATGTACAATGAGTTGCTTGCAAGTTACCGGTTGTGATCTTCAGGTCATAAGGATACTTATACCCATATCTTTTTGGATTAACTCTTGATAGCAGAGTATCCGAAAATGAGTCACGTTCGGTGAAATGTACTCTAAACTTTCAACTGTATGTCATACTAGTGTCTCTACACTCCTTGGTTAAGAGGACAACCAACAAATATGATATACAACATCCTATAATTGATAGTACTATGGCCCTGTCATAGTATATATTTGGTCGCGAACTCTTTTGAGGACCTTTAAAGATAAATCCTCCTTTATCGTGAAGGAAGATCCTGAGGGCTTCATTACTATTAGGAGTTTTAAGAAGATGTTCTTGTAATGAATAAACTACCAAATAACTTTTATTAATATATCAATTTATATGCTATTTACATTAGCACAATCATCAAATGATTGGCTTTAGGATACAATTCCAACAAACTCCCACTTAGCCTAAAGCCACTCATTACAGTATCTAATACCCATCTTCAACTTATAGTCGTCAAACTCCTTGATGCTGAGAGCTTTAGTAAATGGGTCACCTAGGTTTCTTTCTGTCAATCTTCTGAAGATTTATGTCACCTCGTTTACAATTTCTCGAGTAAGATGAAAACGATGCAGTATGTGCTTGGTGCGCTGATGTGCTCATGGTTCCTTTGCTTGAGCTATGGTACCAGTGCTGTCACTGTACAACAGGACTGGTCCATTTATGGAAGGTGTCACTCCAAGCTCGGAGATGAACTTTCACAGCCACACAGCTTTTCTTGCAGCATCTAATGCAGCGATGTACTCTGCCTCGCACACTGAATCTGCCACTGTATGTTGCTTGGAACTTTTCCAGCAAACAGTTTCACCATTCAGGATAAAAAGAAACCTGACACACTTTTGCTATCATCATGATATGATTGGAAAATAGAATCAGTATATCCAACAAGTTTCAAATCAGACTCTCCATAAACTAACCACTGGTCCTTAGTATTTCTCAAATACTTAAGGATTGTCTTAACAACTTGCCAGTTTTTCTCCTGGATCAGATTGTATCTACTCACTACTCCTAGTGAGTATGCCACATCTGGTCGTGTACATGTCATGGTGTACATAATCAATCCCACTGCCGAAGCATATGGAATTTGACTCATAAGTTCTCTTTCGTTAGGAGTTGTCGGACAATCTTTCTTGAAAGATGAATTCCATAGCCTATCGAAGATAGCCTTTCTTGGAATTCTCCATGCTAAACCTCTTTAGCACAATGTCAATGTACGTAGATTGGGATAAACCAAGCATCCTCTTAGATCTATCTCTATAAATCTTCATCCCTAGGATGTAGGATGCTTCTCCCAGATCTTTCATAAAGAATTACGATGATAACCATGTCTTTATTCCTTGTAATGCAGGGATATCATTCACAATTAAGAGAATATCATCCACATATAATACAAGAAATACAATAACAGAACCATTAGCCTATTTATAAATGCAAGGTTCTTCTTTGTTCTTAACGAAGCCATAAGATTTGATCACATTATCAAATCGTATGTTCCAACTCCTAGATGCTTGCTTAACTCCATAAATGGACTTCTGTAGCATGCACACTTTAGACTCGTCTTCAGATATAAAACCTTCAGGTTGTATCATATACACCTGTTCTTCTAAATTATCATTTAGAAAAGCGATTTTAACATCCATCTGCCAAATCTCATAATCTAAGTGTGCTGCTATAGCTAGCATGATCCGAATGGATTTCAGCATTGCCACAGAAGAAAACGTCTCATCATAGTCAATACCATAACGTTGACAATACCCCTTGGCAATCGACGTGCTTTGTAGGTCTCTACCTTTCCATCTGTGCCGCTTTTTTCTTGAAAACCCACTTACACCTATGGGTTTTATCCCTTCGGGTGGGTCAACTAATGTCCATACATTATTTACCTTCATAGAATCAAGTTCAGATTTCATGGCATCAAGCCATTTATCAGAGTCAGTCCTTTGCATAGCATCCTTATAGGTGATTGGATCCTCGTTGTTCTCATCGAGCTCAATAGGATCCTCGTTCTGGACCAAGAAACCTAAGTATCTATCCGATTGATGTGGTACTCTATCAAATTGCCTTAATGGTGCATCTAAAATGGGTTTTGAGTTTGATCTAATCAACTCAGATTCTAAGGGTTCAAAAGTTTGTGTTGTTCCTTCTACTTGATGAACTTCCTCAAGTTCAACATTAGAGCCATTTGTTCCTTCCCTAAGGAACTCCGTTTCAAGAAAAATTGCTCTATTACTAATGAACAACTTTTGTTCTTCAGTATTGTAGAAGTAATATCCTTTGGTTCTTTTGATAGTCGATAAAAAAATATTTGTCAGATTTGGGTTCAAGTTTGTCTGATTTTGCACGTTTCACAAAAGCCGGATACCCCCAGATTCTCAGATAGGTGATAACGGTTTATGTCCATACCACATCTCATGTGGAGTTTTAGAAATAGACTTACTTGGAACTTATTGAGAATATGACAAGTTGATTCTAATGCGTATCCCCAAAATAATATTGGCAAGCTTGCAAAACCATCATGAACCGAACCATGTCTAACAGGGTTCGATTCCTTCTTTTTGATACACCGTAATACTGCGGTGTTCCTAGAGGAATCCATTGGGAGAGAATCTCATTCTCCCTTAGATATGTCACAAAGTCATTTGAAAGGTATTCACCTCCTCGATCTGATCGAATAATCTTAATACATTTTCCTGTTTGTTTTTCTACTTCTTTATGATATAGTTTGAACATTTCAAACGACTCAGATTTATGTCTCATAAGATAGACATAACCGAACCTAGAAAGGTCATCTGTAAAAGTAATGAAGTAGTAATATCCACCTTTGGCACAAGTGCTCATTGGTCCACATACATCAGTATGTACTAGACCCAATAGCTCTTTAGCTCTTTCACCTTTTCCAGTAAAAGATGACTTGGTCATTTTACCAAGAAGACATGATTCACAGGTAGTTAATGATTCACAATCATCAACTCAAAGGTTGCCCTCCTGGGATAACCTGTTTAATCTGTTCTTATTGATATGACCCAGCCGATGGTGCCAAAGATAAATATCTGTGATATCAGTTCTTCTAGGGCACTTGATTTGTACACTACATTCACAGGCTGTGATAATATATAAATGCCATTAGATAAATGCCCAGTCATTACAGTGACTCCATTCATAATGATATTCAAAGTAACATCCTTTATTGAAATTTCATAATGACTTTTGGCCATAAGGCCTACAGAAATTACGTTCAACAAGAACATTGGGCAAAAATGATAATCATTTAGTACGATGACATTTCTATTGAAAACCATTTCAAGAACTCCTAATGCCAGAACGGGAACTAATCTTCCATCGCCGACATTAAGAAATCTTTCGTTGTCCTCAAATCTGCTAGTGACCTGTAGTCCCTGCAATGGATTGCAAATGTTAAAAGGACTCCCGGTATCAATACCCAGGTCTGATTATCATATACATAAAATTACAAGGTGCTATCATATAAATACCTTGTTGAGCAATATCTTGCCCCTTTTTTTTCTTTGGCCTTTTAATCAAGTATGGCAATGTAAATAGGACAGTTCCTCTTCCAGTGCCCTTGTATCTTACAATGAAAGCATTCAGCTTGACTTTTATCACTTTCTTCTTCTGCATCTGACTCCTTATAGATGTCCTAGTATGTTGCACTTTTTCTTATTCTTTTTCTTCTTTCCTTTCCCAAAAGGTTGATGCCCTACCTTAGATCCTTCAACCACATTAACCAAACCCTTAGAGAGCTGGTTGTCCTTCTCAAAGTTCTGTAACAACCCCAACAAACCGTGGTAGTTGACTGCAGGCTTTGTCATTCGATAATGAGTAAGGAAAGGTCGGAAGGATGTAGGCAAGGAATTCAGGATCGCATCCTTTCTCAACTGCTCATGTAGGGGAAAGCCGAGCTTGCTTAGGAGTTCTATCTTCTCGATTATGTACAATACATGATCAGTGATAGAGATCCATCCATCATTCGAGCATTAAAAATAGCACAACTAGTCTTGTGCCTTTCAACGTCGTTGGTGTGCCGAAAGATTAATTCAACGCTTGAATGATTTTTCTGGCTGAGCATTCTCGAACCGGCGACTGAATTCATCGTTCATTGCTGCTAGCATGATGCAACGCACGCTAGTTCTATCACTGAGCCACTTCTGATAAGTGTCTCCTCAGAACTTTGGGTGTTTGTATTAGGTATCTCAGGTGCATGATTATTCAGAATATATAGAATCCTCTCATGCTCAAGGACGATCTTAAGTTTTCTAAACCAGCTATTGAAATTTAAACCATTCAACTTGTCACTATCCAATAGGGACCTTAATGATAAATTAGTGGCCATTTTCTGCATAAGAAAAACTAAAGTTTAGTAGTATATAAATTGATTCAGTCTAAAAACTTGGACTTTAGTCTAAAGATTCTTCCACTATTTTGTTCAAATTGGCAACCTCTACACCCCAATTCAAAGAATTATTCTTAATTCTTTAGTGGGCACTAAGATCTACATAGACTACATATAGGCCCAAGTGAAGCTTGGTCAACCCATATGCATCTAAGAGTAGGTTCAAAACCAATTGTTTTTCAAACAATTCTTAGTGTTTAGTTTTGCCCCATGTTCCTCTTCAGCAGGCATGGAGTGCCTCCATTGAAAATTCTGGTTAGGTCCAACCATTAAATAATATAATCAGTGCAATCTATCTATAGACAACCAAGCCCGAGTGAAGCTCGGCCCACCTGACTGTCTATTCAATAGTTACGCCCACTTATCATATAATGAATGATAATTCGATGGTTAGACATGGAGTGCCTCCAATGATTATCAAGACATCGGACTCATTATCACTCACCTTAATGGGAGGCTATGATCTAGTTATCATATAACTATTTCATTTTAAGGACCTAATAATTTTAGAAGATTTAATAATCTGAAGATAAATTGACTAATCAAGTTCTCCACTGAATCTATGAAATCCGTAGAATAAGATAAGATTATGTCTGGTTAAGTGGCACCTAAATCAGTCAGACTGATTTCTTACATGCATGGGTCAACCCGAATCAAGTAAATGATCTTAATCATAAATGGTCACCATGATGATCAGGTAAGTGAGACCGATGGAAGGGATATGCCATTAACTCTTTAAAGACGCATCAGTACGAGTAGCTCCCAATTAAAAATCATTCGATCGTTGATCCTAGAGTAACTTGCCAACTTATCTTGACATCATATGGTTAACCAATTTTGATTTGACCATCTAAGAGATTCATGCTCAACCACGGAGCCTAATCTACTTCATTTGGTTTAATCAAAGTCATGGACATGATCAACTACAACTATTGTTTGATTTAGAGCATCCTTAACCTAATCTAATTAATTTAGATTTGATCAAATACTCTTATAGTCCAGTTGATTTAAACCTTAGGGTCTAACCCTTTATGGACCCGATTTAGCTAACCCAAATTATTAAATATATTTCATGTTTACATAACTTCCATGTCATATATTTCAAATCATGCATCAGTTGCATTATATAACTACTCATAATTCCTATATTTAGATCATATCTAAAAAAAATTATGAATAAATATTTGACATTCAAATAAGACTCTCATAAATATTTGTATGTTTCATAATATAGACAACAAGCTATCATATCTCATATCTATGTTTTTATACTAAACATGCAAATATCATGCTTTTATACAACATCAATATGTATCAAATATAAATATATCTTGAGAGTGTGTGTAATCTGTGTTTTGATGCCAAATATCAATTTGAATTATCTTCTAACTAAGCATCAAAAAGAGAGAACCATAATAGTACCGCAATACGTCATAGAATACCTCGTTGAATGGGGTAATGTGAATTTTTAATCCATCTATGACTTAATAGCCAGGTGAACCATTTTAGCCATAATTACACAATTAATAAGAACACTAATTTATATGCTATAAATTAGATCAAGACGAAACCAGGCTCTGATACCATTTGAAGGGAGAGGCATTCTCCGCATATTTTAATAATTTAATAATAATTATTAATACGGAAACTTAAAGATTACATATTAATCTATCTAACATGCATCAAGATCATATCTTTGCCTTATACTATAGGATCGTTTGATCTAAATTATGCATACAAATAAAATAATCAAGATCATATCTTGATCTTCAAGATGAGAAGTCATACTACTTATCTTGAAGCCTGCCTTAAGATCTAGGGATCAAATCACTTACCTTAAGAACAGTAGATAAATCCTTTGTGCTCTGCATCGTTCAATCGTCCGGCCTCTAGTATCGTCCATGCAAAGTCCCTGAATGATCGGATTTTCAGGAGTGCTAGCTCACGAAAAAATAACTTTGCTGATCTTGAATCCTCCCACTTGAATCTTCCTCCAAGATCCACAAACTTTTGCTAACACCAGAATCACACCAGGATTTTCTGTTCTAACTCTTTAGAATTTTAATCCATAACATTTCGTTGTTCTTGTCTGGTGAAGAATGTCCTCAAATTTATAGGCTCAATTTAGCCTTTAACCCATTGAATTCTAATACTTAGAATTCTGTCGTTTGGTGAAAACCAAAGAGACGCAACGTTTGGTTAATTCCAACGTTTGGTGAAAACCTGTGAATTCTAACACTTAGAATTCTAGCGTTTTGTTAATTCCGACACGTTCGGTGAAAACCAAAGAGATGTGAATTCTAATACTTAGAATTCCATCGTCTGGTTAAGTCAAAGAGGTACATTTATTCCATATGAATTCTAACACTTAGAATTCAAATGATACATTAAATTCTGCATGAGAATTTAATCTCTCATGAGATCCTTATGCGAGAAAACTATTTTCACATATGGGGTTTAGGTTTGGGTTTTGGTTTAAGCTGATTTGAATTTATTGGATTGAACCTGCATAGATCATGGTCTTAGCCCAAATCAAATCTAGCTAGTCCTGAATCTATTTAAATCCAAATCAAGTCTAATTTTAAATCATTATTTGAAATTGATTAGTCCTTCTAATAGACTTGAACCTAATTTAATCTTATTCACTTGTACTTAACTCAATTGAGATAATTCAATCAATCAAATTAATTAATTAAATCATATACGATTTTCAATCGTTGATCAACAAATAGATCATCCTAGGAAACTTCTATGGTGTGACTCTCTAGGTTCGAACCTAAGCCGGTAGCATAGGAACAACTTTCTATACTAATCGATGTGCCCATCTAGCAATGGAACCCGATGTCCGAATAGGTCGAAGAGTTGCCAAGCAAACTCTAAGAATCCTAAGAAATAGTTGCCATATAATTCATCCTTTTGACCACAAATGTTAAGGATGGCTTAAGAGCTTGTCAACTCTAAACAGCAATTCCATAAAGTGATTTCAACTTTAGTGATTATGTGACTTTCACATGAAGTGCCTTGGCCAATGTCTTGCTAAATTGAAACATAAGCATTTCTCCTTTTAACAAGATAGGTCAATTTCCATCTTGATCCACAACTGACTACCACAAGTACTTGACTGCACCCAGTAACCTTTCATAGTTGGATTAAAAATCCAAATGGTCCAGCACCTAAGTATAATGAGTTGCTTGCAAGTCACCGGTTGTGATCTTCAGGTCATAAGGATACTTATACCCATATCTTTTTGGATTAACTCTTGACAGCAGAGTATCCGGAAATGAGTCACGTTCGGTGAAATGTACTCCTACACTTTCACCTGTATGTCATACTAGTGTCTCTACACTCCTTGGTTAAGAGGACAACCAACAAATATGATATACAATATCCTATAATTGATAGTACTTTGTCCCTGTCATAGTATATCATTTGGTCGCGAACTCTTTTGAGGACCTTCAAAGATAAATCCTCCTTTATCGTGAAGGAAGATCCTGAGGGCTTCATTACTATTAGGAGTTTTAAGAAGATGTTCTTGTAATAAATAAACTGCCAAATAACTTTTATTAATATATCAATTTATATGCTATTTACATTAGCACAATCATCAAATGATTGGCTTTAGGATACAATTCCAACATTTTCCTCTCATATGATTGCTGAAGATTTTCATTGACTTGGGCATTGGAAAGTCTTTCGTAAGGACCATCCTTCATGCTTCCTGCATAAAAACTACCTTGTAGGTTCATTCGGATGGAAAAGAGCTATTTGAATCTTGATGTGCACCAATTTTAAGCCAAAAAACTAATTTCAGCAGCATCAGATATGAACATTTAGGTATTACATTATATTTCATTGTAAGGGTATCAGCCTCACCATTTAGGTAAGAAGAGGGTGGCTATATGCACAATGCCACTTGCTTGGGATACGTTCTCTTGGAATCACTCTATCTAAATATTGCATGCAAGTATGGACTCAACTCACGTCTAATTTTATAAACATTCAATGAGCCCGTTTTGGATTTTAGTTATTTTTTAATCAATTAAATAGAAAATTTGGATTTGAGACGTGGGCTCGGATCTTGCTAGGTCACTCAGTAGGTCCTCTTGAGCCTTCTTTTTGCTCTGATTCAAATAGCTAAAGAGGGTTAAATTTTAGTTTCTTGAACAAATTTATAACATGTTTGAATATAGCTAATTGATAGATGCCCTTCAATCGAATTCGATTGGTACAAGCCAGTCATCTCTGACATTCGATCCATAGTAACTCTGCATCCATTTATATTTATTATGTTCAGTAATAAAAGTTATTTCTGTACGTATAGTAAAAATTAATTATATATACATATATAATTATATATTATTGTTGCTATAGATTTTCATTCTTCGATTTGAGGGCATTGCACGTCTAGATCCAGATAGCTCTTTTCCGTCCTTATGGACCTGTAAAATAGTTCTCGCATAAAGATCATGATGAGTTATCCCTACGAAAGACCCTCCAACACCCAAGACAGTGAAAACCCTAAGCAAGCAGACGAGAGAAGAAGGTTGTTAAAGAATGACGTTCCAGAAAAGATTTCTGAAATGCAATGGCATCTACTAAGGTTTCTCGGAACTTGAGAGCCTTAGATCATACTTGAGGGGCCTTAGGGCTTAATATTTGAGCGCTGCCAAGATGGTAAGTTGTTACCTGATTTTTCGAGCACATTTTAGGAAGTTAGCGGCCGGTAAGGCTAAATTTCATTGATCATGGAGGGGGTGCTGTATCTGGCATCTACCTCCGTCTAGGGAGGTTTACTTCGAGATCTTGGCGATCGGTGTAATTTGTCCTCCGAAACGTCCGACATAATCCGGGTAAGGGTGATGTTGATCTTGAGGAGCTGGGACTTGGTCATGTCAAGTATAAAGATGTATGGAGATGGCTCGGCTTTGCCGAGGTTTGGAGGTGGCTCGGCCCTGCCATGGTTTGGAGATGGCTCAGCCTTGCCGAAGTTAAGAGATGGCTGGATCTTGCCAATGTACGGAGCCCGTAATTGGTGCAGTCATCCTTTCTGCAATGATGAGTGGACTGCTTCTAAATGCAGTGGTTAACAAGTCAGAGGCCAAAGATGGATCTCGCTGCCTGCTACCTTTGTCAATTGATGTGATGATGATTTTATCCACATCAATTATATATAGTGAAAAAAGTTTGATTTTTTTTAAAAAAAATAGTATGATAGATCGAATGATTTTTTTTTGATACAGACATGTGATCACACCAATTTAGGATGAGTCGAGCTCGATATATCAGAATATAAAATTTGGATCAGAACAGGAGGGCATGGATCTCCCTACTTTCAATTTCAAAACCTAGAGTGATCGGCTATCTTGGCGGCGATCCAATCGACCGCTGAGTTGGCTTCTCTATAAATATGCCGAATCAAGGCACTATGAACTCTCTGAAGGATAGAGCAAATATAATAATCAAGGGGTTGGATGGCAAGTAGGGGTTCTCCAGCGGATAACAGTGATAAAATTTTTCTCAATGATAAAATAATGAGCCCCAAAGAAAGGATGGCACAAAAAATATTTGTCCAAGCAGCAAATAGATCAGATGATTGACCAATAGAAATTAAACATTATGATACCCTTTATTGAAGGGAGGATCATCAATTTACAGTACGAAATATCAGGTGAGGCCTGGGTTTGGAAAGTCAACGTATACATCCATAAGAGTTGGTAAACTTTGGAAGCCGGAAACATTCTGACAACCAGGACGCAACCATTGATCTGATTCACCGATCTCTTGCGAGTCATGGCCACTTGATGGTTGCTTTGCTCGATTCACGGGAGCTTTGGATCCAAGTCGATATCATGGCTCTCATGGCGTATATTGTGCACGTTGGTGCGCAGAATTTCCACATATCTAACCAGTCCCTCGAACATTCATCGAGCCATTGGATCTCATCCGCTGGCCAGACGGCATCCAACTCGCGCACTTGTTAAGAACTTTTGGAGCTGAACCACATTCTCGTAGCCGCTGATGTGCCATCTTACCCTTTTTTTTTTTTTTTTATACAGACGAACGATCATATAAGTTTAGTGTGAGTCAGCCCAAAAAGATCCGAATATACAATTTGCTGCAACAAAGAAGGACAGGGGTCGCTCGGCCTTCAGATCCATGAACCAGTATGCTGGGCCACAGAAGAAGCCACTCAGTCCGCCGCCGAATTGGCTTCACGATAAATATGACGGATCTAGGCGCAGTCAACCTCCCGCAGGATAGACCAAATATCCATAAGAATTGGATTAGCAGGACCGGAATGGCAACTCTCCTTCTGCAGCCATGAGATGACCGACATGGAATCTCTCTCAATCAAAATCCTCTAGGCATGAAGAGTTCGGACAGCATAAAAAATGCCCGCCCAAGCTGCATGAAGCTCGGACATAGGGATGGAGGAGTCAAGAGTACCAAAACCTCCAACTCCCAACAATTTACGATGAGGACCACGAATGACGAAAGCAGAGCCAGCAGCTCTAGCACGGACACTCCCATCAAAGTTGATTTTGACGAACCCTGAAGGGGGGCTCCCAGGAGATAAAAACTGTATACCGATTCACTGCCGAAGCAGCAGGGGATCCCCTAAGGCCAAAGACGTCAGAACCAACACGGGCACAGTCCGCGACCAAAGATCGAATCTTCCTCACAATCCTAAGGAAAGAAATAGAATCATCCGTGAAAAGAAGCTGGTTCCTTGAGAGCCAAATTTGATAAGCCGTGGCAGCCCAAAGACCACTTTTCTGCAGAGATCCTCTACGAAGATCAAGAAGGAAAGTGGAGCGAGGGGAGCCCAAATCATCCACCCTGACAGGATAACCCACCATGTGCTATATCTGTCTAGCTCTGAGGCAGATGAAGATAGCATGCTCAGAAGACTCCTCCTCCAACCTGCAAAATGGACATAACGGCTGAATCGACATAACCCTCCGAGAGAGAAGGGCACAGGTTGAAAGACAGTCCCACAAAAGGTTCCAAATGAAAAGCTGCACCCTGAGAAGGATGGGAAGCTTCCAAATCCATGCAGCATCCACCGAGCGCTGCGACACCGGCCTGAACATCTTCATCAAGTCCCTGGTAGGAGCCCTAGAAAGATAAGATCTCTGCTAGAGTCTGGAGTCAGATAAACGGATAGGAATAAGAGGCATCGAGAGAATACGCCTAGAAAGCTCCAGCCCGAAGAATCGAGTCACCGAGGGGATATGCCAGGCAGGGGGATCGAAGGAAATCAAATCCTTAACCCTTAAACTGGAAGGGATATCAATATTAATAAATGAGGGCCATCGGGAGAGAGGAAGCTTAGAAATCCAGGTATCTTGAATAACATTAATCGATGATCCATCTCCAATCATCCAAGATATATTATCTAGAATAGCCTGACCAAACCGACAAACTTTCCTCCAGAAAGAGGAGCCTCCCCGAGACGGTCAGATGTGTAAAGTCGACGTCCAGGCACCATACCTCGCTCACATCAGAGTGCTCCAAAGACAATGCGGCTCCAGGAGGAATCTAGATGCATATCTAGCAAGAAGGGCATCCCTTCTAACAATCAGAGACTGGATCCCGAGACCGCCTTCTTGGATGGGCATACAGACCGTATCCTAGGATAATAGGTGAGTACCATGTCCTTCTTGCATGGAAGCCCATAGAAAATCTCGAAAACATCTCTCAATCCTCTTAAGGCAAGTGATCGGAATGACAGTTTTTGACAGAAGGTATAGGGGAAGAAAGGAAAGAACCGATCGGATAATGATGACCCTAGCCATCATCGAAAGGCTAGTGACCTGCCACTCCTCCATACGCTGACGAACCCTCCTCTCAAGCTCGTAATAGTTAGAGCAACGGGGACGTCGCCCCATGATAGGGATCCCCAAATACATAAACCTGTAAGTCTGAGTAGAGATACCCGACAAATTACTAATGGCTTCCCTAGTAGTCCTAGAAGTCTTGGCCTAAAGCATATAGAAGACTTGAGAAAGTTAACCTTCTGTCCCGAAGCCTGACAATACCGCTGAATGATGGAGTAGAATAAAGCCGCATTATCAATAAAGGCCTGGCCTAAGAGGATGCAATCGTCAGCGAAGAGGAGATGAGAGACCAGAGGGCCCTCAATACCAGCCATAAATGGGACAATCCGCCGATCTAGCTGAGCCAGATAGAAAGCACGTAAAAGATCATCCACAGCCAGAATAAACAGCAAAGGGGATAGAGGGCATCCCTGCCGAATTCCTACATAAGAGTGAAAAAACTCAGTCGGACTCCTATTAATGATCAGAGAAAAGGACGGCCTCTGTATGCAAGCCATAATCCACTCAATGAACAGACCGTCAAACCCAAACTCCTGAAGAGAGCGGTGCAAGAAGGACCAGCTCAGTCTATCATAGGCTCTCTCCATATCAAGCTTAACAGCCATAAGGCATTGGCTGGCCGGAGCTCTCTGAAGATCATGCATAAACTCTTGGGCGATGAGAACATTATCAAAAATGGAATGCCCTCTAATAAACGCCCCCTGTTCAGCCGAAATGAGGCGAGGAATCATCAAACAAAGGCGGCAAGCTAAAAGCTGAGCACAACCTTATATAGAGTAGTGCAAAGACTAATAGGTCGAAAGTGCTACGGAAGGGAGGCATCAGTGCACTTGGGCACCAAAGAAATAAAGGTCTGGTTCCAGTCTGCAGGAATATGTTTAGATTGGAACACTGTCTGAATAGCCTGAATCATCTCCTGCCCAACAATGTTCCAATGGTGATGGTAAAAGAAAGACGGAAACCCATCAGGCCTAGAGGCCTTATTCGGTCCAAGCTCCCAAAGGCTACCCTAATCTTTTCCGCTGAAATAGATCTGACAAGCATGATGTTATTCAGAGAAGAAACCTTCTCAGAATCCGAAACCTGAATAATCGGACCTCCCTTACCAAAGGATTCAGCCTATATGAACTAAAAAAAGTGAAGAAGCATGTTCCTAATAGAGTGGATTGCTTCACCTCTTTTTCTATCACTCCAAGAACATTTACTACTTATTTACAGCAGGGTGGCAGCTAAAAGGACTCGGGTTCTAAGTGCGGCCTCACGGTGCAGTGACGTATCCCAAACTCATAATAATAACTTTCTTAAGGGCCAGTCTATTTGGCCCGCACGTTTTCCTCAGGAGCCCCCTACGCCGCTTTAAAAAAATGGCATGTTTGCCCTTAAAAATTTTGGACCAAAATAACCCTCCCTCCAAACAGCCACCCGCCAGCCCCTTCCCCCTCCCCTGCCCCTCCCCCCGCCTCCCTCACTCGGATCATCCGTCGTCCAATTTTTTTTTTTCTCGATTCCCTCCCCCTCACTCGGATCACCATCGTCCTTTTTTTTTCTCTATTCGTGCGTTGTTCGGCCCAGTGTGGCCAAACAAGTAAACACTGTTCGGCCCCATAAGGCCGAACAGTGTTAACATGTTCGGCCCTGATGGGCCGAACAGCTTTCTTCTGTTCGGCCCACCAGGCCGAACAACAATCTTCTATATATTATAATTATGCAGTTAAAATCGCCCATAATAAGAGAAGGGAGGCCCTGGCATACAAGTCTGGAAATCTCCTACCATAAATTTAATCTTGCACGGTGCTCAGTACTCGCATAAACACCTAACAGAAGCCATAGGTCGCTCACCTGATCTGAGATCACCAAAGCAACTTGCTACTTGCAATGGTGGAATGCATCAACCCACACCGGGCCTCGCCTCCACAAAATCAGGATACCTCCTAATAGCCCCTGGACTCGATAGCATATGTTCTCCATATGGAATGAAGATGACATCTTGTCCGATCTAGGCTTCTCCCCGATAGATGGGTTTTCAGCAGAATACAAATATCAGGGTGGTGTTGATTGACCAGCCTGGCAAAAGTTGCCCAGAACGCAGGTTTTTCAGTGCCCCAAGTATTTCAGATTAGAAACCTGGTCATGGCTCCAAAGAAGGAGAAAGGGCCGCTGCTATGCCCCTTTCCGACATATCGACAGTGTTCCCATCAGTAGGTTCCTCCGCCATCGGAATCCCATCGATAGTGTCCTGGATAGCATGCCGAATTCTGCCCACTGCCTCCTCGTGTTTCATACCCTGTGGTTCCGATATCATTGCTAATTCTGGTACCAACGCTTGGGGAGCCACATGAGGTACTAGGACATGCGTAGGCATTTGGCATGTACTAGTCTCAGCCTCACTCGAAACCCCTGCTGAGAAGGCAAATTGTTCTTGAACATCCCTCACTCTATCTAAATATTGCATGCAAGCATGGACTCAACTCACGTCTAATTTTATAAACATTCAATGAGCCCGTTTTGGATTTTAGTTATTTTTTTAATCAATTAAATAGAAAATTTGGATTTGAGACGTGGGCTCGGATCTTGCTGGGTCACTCAGTGAGTCCTCTTGAGCCTTCTTTTTGCTCTGATTCAAATAGCTAAATAGGGTTAAATTTTAGTTTCTTGAACAAATTTATAACATGTTTAAATATAGCTAATTGATATATGCCCTTCAATCGAATTCGATTGGTACAAGCCAGTCATCTGACATTCGATCCATAATAACTCTGCATCCATTTATATTTATTATGTTCAGTAATAAAAAGATATTTTTTACATATAGCTAGTAAAAATTAATTATGTACACATATATAATTATATATTATTGTTGCGGTAAATTTTTATTCTTCGGCTTAAGAGCTGTGCACGTCTGGATCTAAGTAGCTTTTTTCTGTCCTTATGGACCTGCAAAATAGTTCTAGCATAGAGATCGTGGTGAGTTGTCCCTACGAAAGACCCTCTGACGCCCAAAACAGTGAAAACTCCAAGCAAGCAGATGAGAGAAGAAAGTTGTTAAAGAAGGACGCCCCAGAAAAAGTCTCTGAAATGCAATGGCATCTACTAAGGTTTCTGGGAACTTGAGAGCCTTAGATCATACTTGAGGGGCCTTGGGGCTTAATATTTGAGCGTTGCCAAGATGGTAAGTTGTTATTTGATTTTTCGAGTGCATTTTAGGAAGTTAGCGGCCGATAAGGCTAAAATTTCGTTGATCATAGAGGGGGTGTTGTATCTGGCCTCTACCTCCGTCTAGAAAGGTTTACTTCAAGATCTTGGCGATTGGTGCAATTTGTCCTTTGAAACGTTCGATATAATCCAGTAAGGGTGATGTTGATCTTGAGGAGCTGGGGCTTGGTCATGCCGACTATAAAGATGTATGAAGAAGGCTCACACTGCCAAGGTTTGGAGGTGGCTCGGCCCTGCCGAGATTCGGAGATAACTCGGCCCTGCCGTGGTTTGAAGATGGCTCGGCCTTGCCGAAGTTAAGATATGGCTCGATTCTACCGAGGTACGGAGCCCGCAATTGGTGCAGTCATCCTTTTCTACAACGAGGAGTGGACTGCTTCTGAACGCAGCGGTTAACAAGTCAAGCCCAAAGATGGATCCCGCTGCCTGCCACGTTTGTCAATTGATATGATGACGATTTTACCCGCATGAATTATATATAGTAAAAAATTGATTTTTTTTAAAATTAGTGTGATAGATTGGATGATTTTTTTTGGTACATACGGGTGATCATACCAATTTAGGGTAAGTCGAGCCCGATATATCAGAATACAAAATTTGGGTCAGAACAGGAGGGCATGGATCTCCCTTCTTTCAGCGCCAAAATTCGGAGTGGTCGGCCACCTTGGCGGCGATCCAATTGGCCGTCAAGTTGGCTTCCCTATAAATATGCCGAATCAGGGCGCTATGAACTCCCTAAGGGATAGAGTGAATATCGATAATTAAGGGGTTGAATGGCAAGCAGTCGTAGGGTCCTGACAAAACCAATAGATAACAGTGATAGAATCCCTCTCAATAATAAGACAATAGGCGCCAAGTGAATGGATGGTGTTGATACTTGAGCACCAGAAAGACCACGCAATTCCCCTTACGAATAGGGTTCCTTTTGAAACCTTGCTGTTGATCAAGTATACAGCCTTAAACTTTGGTTTTTAGATCTCCAGTGAAAGAAGAAGGCCCCCTTTTCGATGAATCCCCCCTTCTTATGTCCATTGAATCCTAAAAATATTCTTTTCTTTTCTTTGTCATGATGCCGTCAGCATCGAGTCATTTTTCTTTTTTATTTTCTTTCTTTTCTGGGTAAAGTTAGTGCATAAGTAAAAAGCTTAGCCACTGATGAAAGTGTGCCACGTGGTCGTTCTTCGATGACTAACATCAGAGGTGTTAAAGAACTTGCTCCAAAAGCTAGGAATCTTCATGATGGATTTTGATCTTCCCAAGGGAATGTCAGAGTTTGTGAAAAGTTATCTGGCTCTAAACAGGTGATCAGTGTCTCCTTTACTTGAGTTTTTCGATGAATGGTGACTTTCTAGCGCTTGTCTTATTCAAGTCATTTAAAGCGTCGTGATGTTTGACGATTTTCGAGCTTTGTTCTGGACACGACAATTTATCGTATTAAGTGCTTCTGATATGAAAGCAGCTTTAAGAGCTCTGGGTGTATAGCCATGAGGGTCTTTTTAGGAGGGCCGAGGGCCGCCTAGGGCTCAGAGGCCATCCAAGCCTGGAGGGCCGCCCAGGGATGGGGGGGCCGCCCAGAGCTTGAGGGCCGCCTAGGGCTGGAGGGCACCCAGAGCTCGGGGGCCGCCTAGGGCTAGGGCACAGAGCTTGGGGGCCGCCCAAGGCTGGAGGGCCGCCCAGGGCTACGGGCCGCCCAGGCCTAGGGGCTACCCAGAGCTTGGGGGCCTCCTAGGGCTGGGGGCCGTCCAGAGCTTGGGGGCCGCCCAAGACCGAAGGGCCGCCCAGGGCTAGGGGCCGCCCAGAGCTTGGGGGCCGCCTAGGGCTGGGGGCCCCCAGAGCTTGGGGGCCGCCCAGACTGGAGGGCCGCCCAGGGCTAGGGGCCGCCCAGAGCTTGGGGGCCGCCCAGGGCTAGGGGCCGCCCAGAGCTTGAGGGCCGCCCAAGACTGGAGGGCCGCCCAGGGCTAGGGGCCGCCCATAGCTTAGGGGCCGCCCAGGCTAGGGGCCGCCCAGAGCTTGAGGGCCACCCAAGACTGAAGGGCCATCCAGTACTAGGGGCCGCCCAGAGCTTGGGGGCCGCCTAGGGCTGGGGGCCGCCCAGACTTGAGGGCCGCTCAAGACTGGAGGGCCGCTCAGGGCTAGGGGCCGCCCAAGACTGGAGGGCCACCCAGTACTTCAACCTACTCTCTGTTGACTGACCACATCATATGCCCCCCGCCCCCCCTTGTGCTTAGGCGCACACACTTGCCAAAGGGGAGGGGCAGAAAAGTTTCAATTTAATTTTTATATCTGAGAGGTGACGTTTCAAAAAGGAGGGTGCATATCCCTATGAGGATAGCGTCTTTTCAGCTGCCCAGTCCCACTCAGGCATCGCCGTGTGGCTTTGTGGAGCTCGAGGTGTTATATTCAAAATATATTGAAAAGGGCTCGTCCTTTCGGCCTTTCTACTTTTTATTTTCGTTGCTCCTTCTGCGTCTTCACTTCTCCGAGTTCAGGTTAGCCTACTCCTCTCTCTCTTCTTCTTCCCCATGGATCCCAACCAAGATAGGAAAGGCAAAGGTCCGATGATCGAACCCTCCCATGAAGAGATCACTCAGGCGCGTCGCCAGGCTCTCGAAGGTGTGATCATCCGCGGAGATCAACCAGCCTCACGACCACTGTCCAGATCGTCACCCCGATCCCCTACGGTTTCTTCTTCATCCACTAGTCATGAGGTAGCATTTCTGGTAGTTACCCCCAAATCAGCCGGTCCAATGGAGATTGCCTCAGTCACAACCTCTCAAGACCTTAGGAATCTTAGGGCTTGGTTCGGGGTTCCAAATAACATTTGACTTTCTACCGCCCTCCCCGAAGATAGGGTTACCTCTATGCAACCGGGGAAGGTGGCGTTGTATGAAGAATTTTTTAAGTGTGGTCTACGGCTGCTTTGCATCCCTTTTTGGTAAATTTGTTGAATAATACCGCCTTACTCCTTCACAGCTTACCCCTAATTCCATCTGCATCATCTTTTCATTTTTGGTACTTTGTCATTTCCATGGGCTTATGCCCGGCTATCCTTGTTTAGGGCTTTGTACATGATCCGAAATCCTATAAGGGATGGGTGGTGGAGTTTTGTCTAGGCCTAAGAGAGTCCTTAGGCTTAATCTCCCTTCCAAGATCAAAGGGTGGAAGTCCCGGTTCTTTTATGCACATCTAGAGGGGGTGGACACAAACTGGGGCGTTCCTGATACTAGTTCTAATCAGAACTCAAACATTAAGAGAGAGATTAGGAACTATTTAAAGTTTTGGTGTCCACCATCGTTCCTCCTAGTAAGGAACTGTTATCGGAGGATAACCTCCGAGGGATCATATTCATGCTGGTGTCACTGCCCACAGCGCCCGATGAGCCTTAAAGAGTTATTATTATTATTTATTATTTATTATTTCTTCGTTTCTTTTTCACTTGGATGCTTTGTATCTAAATATACGTGTGAGTATGCGTTTTAGTATACACTTTCTTCTCACATTTGGCATACCTTGGGCACTTTTTTAATTAATCTTGGATTTCCTGCTCTGCAGCAATAAAATTTTCCCAAGATTCATAATAATGGGCCTCCAGAAGAGAAAGGAAGCGCCCATGCGCCACGGGGGCTGGGCCTAAGAGGCCCTGTCGAAGAGAGCCGGGTCGCCCGACCCAACCCCCGCGGCTCTCCCCGAGGCAATACTAGTGGAGGAGGGCGAGGGAGAGGGAAACCCTCCTGCTGGGATACCGATCAGGGGTCCTCCCCAGGCAAGTCACCGGTCACCGTCTCCTCTCCCGCAGAGATACTGGGGGGCCATCCAGGAGTAAAGAGCTCGTCGAGACTTCCCCGCCGGGCCCGCAATCGCCAAAAGGGGCAGGTGCCTCTGCTCCCTCGGACGTCTCAAGGAGTCCGTCCCAATCCGCATGGGTGCCTAGCAGAGGTGCTTCATATAAGAACCGTTTGTCAGAAACGATTCTCAAACTTGCTATCCTGCCCAAATTTCAGGCCAAAATGAGGGGCTTGCCATTGGAGGAGTCCTTCGATACAATGTTTACAGCCGCGCTCCAGGTAGGGTCACGGTCTTCCTCTTTTTCTCTTTTTTATAAGTACAGAATTCTTATGTCCATCAACTGTTTAGTGCAGATATCCAACGGCCTTTTTGTGCTTCGAGAGGATCTGATCAATGCCAAGTCCCGTAATGAGGGCTTGAACAAGGAACTGTTGGAAGCAAAAGCCCAGGAATTGAAGGCATTAAATGACCTTCAGGCTGCCCAGGAAGATAATCATGCATGGCGGGAGAGGGCCGAGAAGGAGTTGCAGACCCTGGACGCTAAACTGTCTAAAGTCAGGGCAAGGCTGTTGCCAACTGAGGAGAAATTGAAAGAGACCGTTCTCAAGCTAGAACACACTGAGAACCAGGCCGACAATGCAGAGGCCACGGCCCGCGATGCTGCAGAGAAACTGGTCCTGGCCAAGAAGGAGACAAAAGAAGCTTTGGATAGAATGGCGATGGCAGAGATGAAGGCTCAAGAGAGGTGGCCGTGGCCGAAGCTCAGGCTCAGGAGGCCATCAAAGAATATAAGAATTCCCCAGACTTTGCTTTGGAGTTTCGCGAGGCCGTCATGGATGCCTTCGTCCAGGGTTTTGAAAGGTGCAAAAGGAGGTTATCTCGGCACTTCAAGCTAAAAAACCTCGAGTGCTTCCAACCTACAAACGATGAAGAAACCTCTAAAGCTGAGGTCGAAGATGCGGCCGATAGACCGACGACAGTTGAGGACCCCGCCACTGAACCAATTGCGATTGAAGAGCCGACCGTCGGGCCGACTGCAGAGATGGGCGCTCCGGAAATCAGTAGGAGTGCGGCCAAATTTGATTCTTTTTCCGTCTTTGATTTTGTCTTTAGTGGACTTCTTTTGTAGGCTGGTTAATGTTGGCTTATAAATGATATTTTATATGGTTTTATGGTGGTTTGACTTTTTAATGAATGAATGTCAATTTTTCCCTTTCGTTTGTTTGATATCTCAATCGATCGCCCATCGAATTTTAATTATTGCACAGAAGAAGGGAGGGGATTCATTGATTCCCCCGGCCTCTTAAGGCTTACCCCGTACATCGACATTGGGTTCGAATTTCAGGGTCGTTTCATAGGCACCTTATCTTGGAACGTAGGTCCCATGATTTTGACAATGAGGGTAGCCTAAGGTGTAAGGTTGTTTAGCTTTAGGAATCTAACCTGAGCCCGCTTTAGATCCTGGACTTGAACCGCCTCGGGATAAATGATACCAACCTGGGGTGTCCTTAGGACCGTAAAGCCGCCGAGGTGCTTTCAAGAACTGCCTCAGGGGTAATCGGGTACCGGCCCGGGAGTTCGACTCGAGGCCGCCTAAATCCAAGACTAGAACCGCCTCAGGGGTAAATGATACCAACCTGGGGGTGTCCTAAGGACTGTGGGGCCGTCGAGGTCCTTTCAAGAACTGCCTCGGGGGTAGTCGGATACCGGCCCGGGAGTTCGACTCGAGGCCGCCTAAATCTAGGACTTGAACCGCCTCAGGCGTAAATGATACCAACCTGGGGGTGTCCTTGGACCGTGTGGCCACCGAGGTCCTTTCAAGAACTGCCTCGGGGATAGTCGATACCGGCCCGGGAGTTCGACTCGAGGCCACCTAAATCCAGGACTTGAACCACCTCAGGGGTAAATGATACTAACCTGGGGGTGTCCTTAGGACCGTAGGGCCATCGAGGTCCTTTCAAGAACTGCTGCGGGGATAGTCGGATACCAGCCCGAGAGTTCGACTTGAGGCTGCCTAAATCCAGGACTTGAACCGCCTCAGGGGTAAATGATACCAACTGGGGGTGTCCTTAGGACCGTGGGGCCGCCGAGGTCCTTTCAAGAACTGCCTCGGGGGTAGTCGGATACTGGCCCGAGAGTTCGACTCGAGGCCGCTTAAATTCAGGACTTGAACCACCTCAGGGGTAAATGATACTAACCTGGGGGTGTCCTTAGGACCGTGGGGCCGCCGAGGTCCTTTCAAGAACTACACACAGAAAATCTCCAAACGTGTACATTTATTGATTTATTGAATAAATACACTCACTACATTACTGATGATATTGCCGAAGATTATCTGCTTTCCAGGTTCGAGGGATCGGTCGTCCGTTTAAATCTTCAAGTTGGTAGGCTCCACGGTGAAGGACTTCTGCGACTCGGTAGGGCCCTTCCCAATTCGGGGACAATTTGCCCCCTTCTGCTGGTTTGGATATTTCGGCTCTTCTAAGGACCAAGTCTCCTTGATGGAAGCCTTTTGGGCAGACGCGAGTATTATAATATCTCGCTATCCGCTGCCGATAGGCCGCCATTTTAACTTGAGCCCGGTCCCTTGCTTCATCAATGAGGTCGAGACTGGCTCTTAAATTAGGGAGGTTGTCAGCTTCGTCGTATGACTCCACTCGAATACTCGGATGGCCGATCTTGACTGGAATGACAGCTTCGGAACCGAAGACCAGGCTGAAAGGCATCTCTCCTGTTGGCGTCCTGGGAGTTGTGTGGTATGCCTAAAGTACACTCGGGAGTTCTTCCACCCATCTACCTTTAGATGCATCTAGCCTGGTTCTCAATCCTCATAATATCGTACGATTCATGACCTCGGCCTCTCCATTAGACTACGGGTGGCCTACAGAGGTGAATCGATGAGTGATGCTAAGATTGGCACAAAAAGTTCTGAAGGCAACGTTGTCGAATTGTCGGCCATTGTCGGTGACAAGAGTATGAGGTATGCCGAATCGACAAATGATGGATTTTCAGAGAAAGGCCTTGACCTTGGCCTCAGTGATCTTGGCGAGCGCCTCAACCTCAACCCACTTAGTGAAATAATCAATGGTGACAAGCAAGAATTTTCGCTATCCTGATGCCGGAGGAAAAGGGCCGAGAATGTCCATGCCCCACTGAGCGAAGGGCCATGGAGCAAAAAGAGGACTCAACTGGGAAGCCGGCTATCGCTGAATACAAGCGTACCACTGACATTGGTCACATCTTCTTACTAGTTCAGTTGCATCTCCTTGCATGGTCAGCCAATAGTACCCCTACCGGAGAGCTTACGTGCCAGAGATCTGTCTTCCGAATGATTCCGCATATGCCTTCATGAATTTCTCTAAGAATATAATTCGCGTCTGCTGGGCCGATGCATTTGAGAAGAGGCTGGGAAAAGGATTTCCTGTAGAGCTGGCCGTCTAGCAATACAAACTTAGAGGCCCTCCGTTTAAGCAGCTTGGCTTCCTCGTGATCGGCTGGGAGGGCGCCATCTCTCAAATATTGGATATAGGCGTCCATCCACGTTTCTTCTTGTACGACTGGCAGCATTTCTTCCACGGCTTCAATGCCAAGTATCTCCAGATACTCAATATAAGCTTTGCCCATGGCACTATCTGCTGATGTAGCAAGTCGGGCCAACATATCAGCCCTAGCATTCTCTCCTCTAGGGATGTAACTGATGGTGAAGTGATCCAGCAAGGGGATTAATAGATTAACCTTGCTTAGATAACGGGACATGACAGGGTCTCGAGCCTCGTACTCCCCAGCTACTTGGGCAGAGATAAGCTTCGAGTCGGTGAAAGTTCGGAGGCGCCTGATTCCCATTCCATGCGCCAGTTTAATTCCGGCCAACAAGGCTTCATATTCAGCTTGATTATTGGTAGCTTCAAAGAGAAAATGGAGGGCGTACTCCAACACCACGCCCTCTGGACTGGCAAGAATGAGACCAGCCCCGCTCCCCTGAGAGTTAGAGGCCCCATCGACATGAAGGATCCATGCTTCATCATTCTCCTCGCTAACATCTAAAAGAATTTGAGGGGAATTTTCTTGATGCTTTTTAGACCAAGTGCATTCCACTAGGAAGTCAGCTAGGACTTGGATTTCAAAGCTGCTCGGGGCTGAAAGGATAGGTCAAACTCCCCTAGCTTAATGGCCCACTTAGCTAATCGGCCAGAAGTATCAGGATGGGACAAAATGGCTCTGAGAGGCTGGTCGGTGAGCACAATTATAGGATGGGCCAGGAAGTATGGCCTGAGTCACCGGGCGGAGATAACCAAGGCAAAGATGACCTTCTCTATTTTGGAATACCTTTCCTTCACGCCATGAAGTACTTTACTCATATAATACATAGGTTTCTGGATGGCATGGTCATCAATACGCACCAGAACGGAGCTGACGGCTTCTGAAGAAGCCGCAAGGTAAAGGAAGAGCTTCTCTCCTTCTTCTGGTTTAGATAATAGGGGCGGCATGGATAAGAATTCCTTGAGCTCTTCAAAAGCCCACTGACAGTCTTCTGTCCATTCAAAACCGTCCACTTTGCGTAGACTTTAAAGAAAGGCAAGCTCCTCTCCGCTAATCTTGATAAAAATCGGCTCAATGCTGCTATTCTCCCGGTAAGTTGCTGTACCTCCTTCTTACAGGCTGGCCGTCTCATATCAAGGATGGCCTGAATCTCTTTGGGTTTGCTTCAATTCCCCGCCGGGTTACCAGAAAACCCAAGAATTTCCTGCGGTAACCCCAAATGCACATTTGCGCGGGTTAAGCTTTATTCTATGGAGCCGAGGTTATGGAAGGTCTTCTGCAGGTCAGCAATATGGCTGGTAGCATAGGTGCTCTTCGTCAGCATATTGTCTACATACACTTCCATATTGCGGCCGAGCTGATCTTTGAAAACTTTATTCATCAGCCTTTGATAGGTAGCTCCCGCATTCTTCAATCTAAAGGGCATTACTTTGTAACAATAGATGCCCTTCTTAGTAATAAAAGAAGTATGCTCTTCATCCGAAGGGTTCATTTTTATTTGGTTGTACCCCGAGAAGGCGTCCATGAAGCTAAGAAGTTCATAGCCGGAGGTAGAATCTACTAGTTGGTCGATCCATGGCAACGAAAAACTGTCCTTGGGACAGGCCTTGTTGAGATCAGTATAGTCAATGCAGATTCTCCACCCTCCACTGGCTTTCCGGACCATAACCACATTGGCTAGCCAATCAGGATATTGTGCCTCTCGAATATGACCAGCCGATCCACCAAAAAAAAAGGAGTTCTTTCGAGGGGATTCCGACCATATCTGTCACTTTCTAAGCGAAGATATCCGCATTCGCCCGCAAGAAGGCTAGGAGCTGACTCCGGGCTTCAGGGGAGAGGAGTTCGCCGATTTGTACGATCTTGGTTGAGTCACCTTCTAGGGGGTAAGATATCAAATGCTCCGTCGGCTCTTCCCTCCACTTGGTCTCCCTAAGATCGAATGACTCAGTGACCGGGGGAATTGAAACCGCCTGAGGACTGGGAGCTAGATGATAACAAGGCCTAACCAAGTTCACCTCCCCATGCATCCGCCAATTCCTTGATTGATAGGGAATTGCACTAGTAGACGTTTAGTGGATATAACTGCATCTAGCATATTCAATCCAGGCCGACCAAGAATGGCATTGTATGCCAGGGGTACTCGGACTACCAGGAAATCCAGCATCACCGTGCTCTGGCACGGCGGTGACCCCGCCGTCGCAGGTAGGGTAATCTTGCCCTCCACTCGTATAGAATCTCCTGTGAAGCCGACTAGAGGAGCAGCCATAGGTTGAAGTGAGTCAGGAGATAACTCCATTCGAAGAAATGCATCATAAGTAAGTACGTTGGCGGAGCTTCCGCTATCAATTAAGATCCTCCATACAGGGTGCTTAGCAACCGTCATAGAAACAACGACGCTATCATCTTTTACAATGATACCCCCGCTATATCTCCCTTAAAAGGGATTACATTTTCTAGTTCCCCCTCCCCTCTTGGCCTCTTCGAAGATGATGCTCCTCCGCCGGAGGGGGTCCCATCAAAGCTGGTACAGGCGAGCCTCCTTCTTCTGAATGTACTGCCCAAAATATCCCCTTTGGATGAGCTCCTCAATGGCCTGCTTCAGATTACGACACTCCTCAGTGTCGTGGCCATAATCTCTATGGAAACGGAAATAGCGGCTTCTATCACGCGCGGCGCCTTTCTTCAGCGGAGGTGGATGCCGCAGATAAGGCTCGTTTTCAATTTCCATAAGGACATGAGCTCGGGGTGCAAGGAGGGGTGTAAGATGATCTTCTTTGGGGGCGAGGCTCTTGCGGCGGTCAGCCGAATAGCGCAAGGGTTCGGACTTTTGGGAGGAGGCCCGCTCGACTCCGGGCGGGCCGGCCTCTTACCAGTCCTTCCTTCGGCACCCCTCCGAGACGAATTAGCCTCATCGATGCGGATGTATTTCTGCGCACGACTTAGGAGATCAGCATAAGAACAAGGAGGTCTCTTGTCTAGAGAATAAGTGAAGTGAGAGGGATGGAGCCCCCGCTTCAAGGCCAGAATAGCCACAGCATGTCAAGATGATGGACTTCCAGAGCCGCCACCTTGAATCGGGTTATAAAGTCTTTCAGGGACTCCCCCCCTCTGCTGCACAGAGAATAAACTGTCCGCCACTCGAGGAATCTTCCGACAAGCATCAAAATGAGCTAGGAAAGATCTTTCTAATTGTCGAAAGGAATCAATACTACGTGAAAGCAGATGAAAATACCAAGCACGGGCGGCCTTTTGGAGAGTGGCTGGGAAGGCGATACACAGGAGGGCATCAGTTGCTCCTTGGACTTGCATAATAGCCTTGTAGCTTTCCAGGTGATCTAAGGGATCAGTAGTGCCATCATAAGGGTCTAGTTGAGGGAAACGGAACCTCCTTGGAATGGGTTCCTCCATAATTCGCCGAGTAAGAGGAGGGCGGGTGTCGTAGTCCGACCCGACTGGTTGTTGATGTTGGGAATTGTATCCTAAAGCCAATCATTTGATGATTGTGCTAATGTAAATTGTATATAAATTGATATATTAATAAAAGTTATTTGGCAGTTTATTCATTGCAAGAACATCTTCTTAATACTCCTGATTGTAATGAAGCCCTTAGGATCTTCCTTCACGATAAAGGAGGATTTATCTTTGAAGGTCATCAAAAAGGTTCGCGACCATATGATATACTATGACAGGGCTATAGTACTATCAATTATAGGACATTGTATATCATATTTGTTGGTTGTCCTCTTAACCAAGGAGTGTAGAGACACTGGTATGACATACAGGTAAAAGTGTAGGAGTACATTTCACCGAATGTGACTCATTTTTGGATACTCTACTGTCAAGAGTTAATCCGAGAAGATATAGGTATAAGTATCCTTCAGACCTGAAGATCACAACCAGTGGCTTACAAGCAACTCATTGTACTTAGGTGCCGGACCATCTGGATTTCTAATCGAGCTATGAAAGGTTACTGGGTGCAGTCAAGTACTTATGGTAGTCAGTTATGGATCAAGATGGAATTTGACCTATCCCGTTAAAAGGAAAATTTCTTGTGTTTCAATTTAGCAAGACCTTGGCCAAGGCACTTCATGTGAAAGTTACATGATCACTAAAATTGAAATCACTTTATGGATTTGCTATTTAGAGTTGACAGGCTCTTAAGCCATCCTTAGCATTTGTGGTCAAGAGGATGAATTATACGGTAACTGTTTCTTAGGGTTCTTGGAGTTTGCTCGGTAACTCTTCGACCTATCCGGACGTCGGGTTCCATTGCTAGTTGGGCACATCGATTAGTATAGAAAGTTATTTCTATGCTATCGGCTTAGGTTCGAACCTAGAGAGTCACACGCATAGAAGTTTTCTAGGATGATCTGTTTGCTAATCAACGATTGAGAATCGTATATGATTTAATTAATCAATTTGATTGATTGAATTATCTCAATTGGGTTAAGTACAATTGAATAAGATTCAATTTGGTTTAAGTCTATTAGAAGGACTAGTCAATTTCAAATATTGATTTAAATTAGACTTGATTTGGATTTAAATAGATTCAGGACTAGCCAAATTTGATTTGGGCTAGGACCATGATCTATGTGGGTTCAGTCCAATAAATTCAGATTAGCTTAAACCAAAAACTAAACCCAAACCTCTCGCATAAGTCTGAGAGATTAAATTCACATATAGAATTTAATGTCTTGCATTAATCTTCTCCAAATAATTCCGTCGGAATTCTAAAGTGTTAGAATTTATATGGAATAAATGCGCCTCTTTGTATTAACCAAGCACTACGGTTCGACGACTCTTTGGTTTTTACCGAACGTCGGAATTAACCAAGCGCTACGGTTTGACGACTCTTTGGTTTTTTATCGAACGTCGGAATTAACAAAGCGCTACGGTTCGGCGTCTCTTTGGTTTTGCCAAGCGACGGAATTCTAAATGTTAGAATTTAATGGGCTGGCTAAAAAGAGACTATAAATAGAGGACATCCCTCACCAGATTACACAGAAGAAGAGAAAAACAACACACGATATGTCATGAATTGATTTTCTAAAGAATTAGAATATAAAATCCTGGTGATTCTGGTGCTAACGGAAGTGTGGAGGATCCTAGAAGAAGAATTCAAGTGGAAGGATTCAAGATCAGCAAAGTCATTTTCCGCGAGCTAGCACTCCTGGAAATCGATCATTCGGGGCTTCGCGTGGACGATACTAGAGGCCGACGATTGAATGGCTGCATAGCATAAAAAGATTTACCAATTGCCTTTAAGGTAAGTGATATGATCCCTAGATCTTAAGGCATGCTTAAAGATAAGAAGTATGACTTCTTTCCTTGAAATCAAGACATGATCTTGATAGTTTTATTTATATGCATATTTTGGATCAATCGATCCTATATACAAGGCAAAGATATGATCTTGATGCATGTTAGATAGATTAGTATGTAATCTTTAAATTTTCGCATTGATAATTGTTATCAATTTTTTAAAACATGCATGCCTCGGAGATTGTTTCTCTCTAAAAATGGTATCAGAGCGATGGTTTCGTATTAATCTAATTTATTGCATGCAAATTAATGATCCTATTAATTGTGTAATCAAGGCTAAAATAAATCACAGGTCTATTCGGTCACAGATGGATTGAAAATCTAAATTACCCATTCAACGAGGTATTCTATGATATATTGCCATGATAATTTAAATTGATATTTGGCTTCAAAACACTGATTACACACTCTCTCAAAATATGTTTTATATTTGATACATATTGATGTTGTATAAAAATATGATATTTGCATGTTTAGTATAAACATAGATATGATATGATGGCATGATGTCTATGCTATGAACATACAAATATTTATGAGAGTCTAATTTGAATGTCAAATGTTAATTCATAATCTCTTTAGATATGATCTAAATATAGGAATTATGAGTAGTAACATAATACATGTGATGCTTGATTGAAATATATGACATGTAAACATGAAATATATTTAATCCTTTGGGTTAGCTAAATCGGGTCCATAAAGGGTTAGACCCTAAGGTTTAAATCAACTAGACTATAAGAGTATTTGATCAAATTAGATTAGGTTAAGAATGCTCTAAATCAAACAATAGTTGTAGTTGATCATGTCCTTCTCTTTGATTAAACCAAATGGAAGTAGATTAGGCTCCGTGGTTGAGCATGAATCTCTTAGATGGTCAAATCAGAATTGGTTAACCATATGATGTCAAGGAGAGTTGGCAAGTTGCTCTAGGATCAACGATCGAATGGTTTTTAATTGGGAGCTACTCGTATTGATGCGTATTTAATGAGTTAAAGGCATATCCCTCCCATCGATCTCACTCACCTGGTCAATGTGGTGAACCATTTATGATTCAGATCATTTACCTGATTCGAGTTAACCCATGCCTGTAAGAAAATCAGTCTGACTGATTTAGATGCCACTTAACCTAACTTAATCTTGTTTCATTCTACCGATTTCATAGATTCAGTGGGAGAACTTGATTAGTCAATTTATCTACATATTATTAAATCCTTTAAAATTATTAGGTCCTTAAAATGAAATAGTTATATGATAACTAAATCATAGCCTCCCATTAAGGTGGGTGATAATGAGTCCGATGTCTTGATAATCATTGGAGGCACTCCATGCCTGGTGCTTGTCAACCATCAGAATTATCATTCATTATATGATAAGTCAGCGTAACTATTACATAGACAGTCAGGTGAGCCGAGCTTCACTCGGGCTTGGTTGTCTATTGATAGGTTACACTGATTATATCATTTAATGGTTGGACCTAACCAGAACTTTTATTGGAGGCACTTCATGCCTACTGAAGAGGTATATGGGGCAAAACTGAACACTAAGAATTGTTGGGGAAACAATTGGTTTTGAACCTACTCTTAGATGCATATGGGCTAGCCAAGCTTCACTTGGGCCTGTATGTAGTTTATGTAGATCTTAGTGCCCGCTAAAGAATTAAGAATAATTCTTTGAATTGGGGTGTAGAGGCTGCCAATTTAAACAAAATAGTGGAAGAATCTTTAGACTAAAGTCCAAGTCTTTAGACTGAATCAATTTATATACTAATAAACTTTAGTTTTTCCTTATGCAGAACATAGCCACTAATTTATCATTAAGGTTCCTATTGGATAGTGAAAAGTTGAATGGTTCCAATTTCAATAGCTGGTTCAGAAAACTTAAGATCGTCCTTGAGCATGAGAGGATTCTATATATTCTGAATAATCCTGCACCAAAGATACCTAATGCAAACACCCAAAGTTCTGAGAGACACTTATCAGAAGTGGCTCACTGATAGAACTAGCGTGCGTTTTATCATGCTAGCAGCATAAACGATGAATTCGGTCGCCGGTTCGAGAATGCTCAGCCAGAAGAAATCATTCAAGCGTTGAATGAATCTTTCGGCACACCCGATGATGTTGAAAGGCACAAGACTAGTTGTGCTATTTTCAATGCTCGAATGAGGGATGGATCTCCTGTCACTGATCATGTATTGTACATGATTGAGAAGATAGAACTCCTAAGCAAGCTCGGCTTTCCCTTACATGAGCAGTTGGGAAAAGACGCGACCCTAAATTCCTTGCCTCCATCCTTTCGACCTTTCCTTACTCATTTTCGAATGACAAAGCCTGCAGTCAACTATCACGGTTTGTTGGGGTTGTTACAGAACTTTGAGAAGGATAACCAGCTCTCTAAGGGTTTGGTTAATGTGGTTGAAGGATCTAAGGTATGGCGTAAACCCTTTGGAAAAGGAAAGAAGAAAAAGAATAATAAAAAGGTGCAACATGCTAGGACATCTATAAGGGGTCATATGCAGAAGAAGAAAGTTGATAAAAGTCAAGCTGAATGCTTTCACTGCAAGATGCAAGGGCACTGGAAGAGGAACTGTCCTCTTTACATTGCCACACTTGATCAAAACAGGCCAAAGAAGAAAAAGGAGCAAGATGTTGCTCAACAAGGTATTTATATGATAATACCTTGTAATTTTTCTGTACATGATAATCAGACCTGGGTATTGGATACTGAGAGTCCTTTTAACATTTGTAATTCATTGCAGGGACTACAGGTGATAAACGCATAAATAATTATCAATAAACCTATTAATTAATAATTTAACGTACCTATTATTATTAAATATTTTAGTATTTTATATAATATTTTAAATAAAACCTTATCAATTTAAATAGCTCGATTTTAGGGATTTAACGACGCAAACGGCACTCGAATCGAACTTAAAACGAGCTCGAAATTGATTTATAAGGATTTAGCATGGATTTCAAAGCAAAAACGGCAAACACATTGCCGACTTCATCGTCTTCTCAGTCGTTTTCTGTTTTCTTTTAGCCGATTCTTCTCTATTCAAATTCCAACCGTTTCCTCCATCAATTAAGGAATAGATTAGATTAGAAGTTATCAAATTGAAAGAATTAAATTCCGGAATTTGATTATTATTGATGATTTATCTAGATTTTTTTCGTTGCTTCCGCGTCTCTATTTTAATTATTATTGATGATTTATCTAGGATTTTTTCGTTGCTTCCGCGTCTCTATTTTAAAACAGAATTCTTCTCTGTCGCGTCTTCTCCGCGTCCAGGGCCTCTACAAATAGCACAAAGGAGGGAGAGCAGCCAGGAGGGCTCTGGGAAGCAGCCGTCCGTGAATCCAGAGAGGTGATCCATGGTTCGTGAAGCAGCCATCCGTGGGTTCCCCATCCTGGACATTGCTCTGTTCCAAAGAGCAAGCGGCTGTTCCTACTCTGTTTCCAAGAGCATCCAGGCATCTGTTAGTGCCTCTATTCGTGCCGTGGAGAAGGAGGCCGTCCGTGGATTAAAGAAGATCTGTTCCAAGCGGCTTGGAGTCTGCAGGAGGATCCGTTTGTTCGTGCTCTGTTCGCATGATCTAGCTATTCGGGGAGAAGAAGGTTGTCCGTGGATTGGAGTATCTCTGTTTGTCCATGAAGATTGTGGAGGATTTATTGGAGCTAGAAGTTCGTGGGATTGTGGAGGTTATAGTCGGAGCGTGGAGGTTCTTCTTTGAGAATTTATTGCTTTTTATTACCTTCTTAATGCTAGAAAATAAAGTTTATCAATTTTAGATTTTAATATACAATATTATTGAAATAAAACTCTATTTATGTTTAAGTGTTATTAAATTCTATTTAAGTAAAATAATTTTAGACTGATCTATACTTAAAAGGAACGAGCCGTGATCTACGGGTACGGGCCGTGCTCTTATAAGATAGACCATATCTTGATTATTTTGCACTACTAATTATCTATTTAGTTAAATTATAAATTTATTTCAAGATAATTGCTAAAGTCCCTGTGGAATCGATCCCTTACTCTCGCTATTCTAATAGTGAAATTAAGGTGTTTAATCGTTGCGCTACGACACGCATCAGATTTTTGGCACCGTTGCCGGGGACTTAAGTGTGTTATTTTGAAAAAAAAATTAAAAAATATAAAAAATATAAAAAAAATAAAAAAATAAAAAAATAGATTAATTTTCTCTTAATTTTTGAATAGTTATTGCCGCTTTATTTTATTTCTTTAATTGTTAGAATTGCATATTTTCTTTTTAACATTAAAAAAATTATTAATTTCCTTTTTTCCACAAATCCAATTTTAACCTAATCAAATTTTCCTTTTAATTAACTTAACTAAAAAAACTGAAAGAAAGCCCTAAGACATCTTCCATAAACTATAATTAATTTAGGAAACAAAAAAAATTATAAAAATAAAAATAAAATATATAAACAAAATAATTATTTATTTTCTATGCTATAGATTGACTTAGGTGAATTTATTTTCTGCAAAACTCAAAATTTTTTCATTGACATCTCATAATTTATTAGAAATTAGAAACTTAATTACAAAAATTAAAGAAAAAATAAATAAATAAAAAAAAAAAAATAAAACTGTTTGCTTTAGAGTCATTGGTAGGGTGTATGCTTGGTCGCCGATCGTTGCAACCCAACCTTATACCCTTAGATCCTGAGATAGAAAGAACTATTAGAGCAAACAGACTCAGAATTATGGATCCTAATAACGAAAATAATCAACCACGACAGTTGAAAGAGTATTTCACTCCTTCAAGGTATACCTACTCTCCCTGCATTCAAGTGCCTCCAGTAGAGGCTGCCCAATATGAAATTAAGTCAAGTGTAATCCAAATGTTACCATCTTTCTATGGACTTACAAATGAGGATCCCTACAAACACTTAGATGAATTCTTAGAAATTTGCTCAACTGTCAAGATTCAAAATTTCTCCGATGATGCACTTAGGCTTAAGTTATTCCCTTTTTCCCTAAAAGATAAAGCCAAGTATTGGTTAAATTCATTAGACACTGTTATAATTTCAACTTGGGATCATCTTCAGAGAGAATTTCTTAAGAAATATTTTCCTATAGGAAAAACGAATCAAATTAGAAAAGCCATAACAAGTTTTTCCCAGACAGATGGAGAAATGTTCCATGAGACATGGGAGAGATTCAAAGAACTGATTAGAAAATGTCCACATCATGCTATACCCAAATGGCAACTGGTTCAGTGCTTTTATGATGGATTATCAGAAAAGCATAGGCAAATGGTTGATGCTTCATGTGGTGGGACATTTATGTTAAAAAATGAACATGAGGCTTGGCAACTCTTTGAGACATTGAGTGAGAATTCATTACATCATATGTCAGTTGCTCGTCGAGACCCTCCCGTAGAACCTAAAAGAGGTGGAATATATGAAATAGGTCATTCTACAGATATCTATACTAAGGTAGATGAATTATCCCATAAACTTGACCGGATTCTACAAGTTGGAAACATCTCTTCCCCATCTACTCAATTACATGAGGTCTGCATAATTTGTTCGAGTCCAACCCATTCTATAGGTGAATGTCCAGCTGCATACCAATTTCCTGAACTTGTTCAAGAGCAAGCCCACCAAGCCCAAACCCGATTAGCTCCTAGAACAGGAAATGATCCATTTTCAAATACTTACAATCCTGGCTGGCGAAATCATCCAAATTTTTCTTGGAAACCTCAACCTGTAACCAATTCATCGATCAGACCTAATTATCAAGAAACCAATTTTAGAAACATGCCATATTCACAATATCCAAAAACATCCCCCAACCTCCACCGAATAATCTATTGCCTACCAATTACGTAAGTTACAAGCATTGAAAGGGCTAGAAATGAATACCAAATCCCTCTCCCCACACAATCTATTGCAAAACTAGAAACTCAGATAGGTCAATTAGCCACAGCATTCAGTAGAAGGGAGGAGGCATCAAGATCATAGTTATTGATCTATGTCAAGATCATATCTTGATCTTCAAGATGACTAGATCTTGAAGCCTGCCTTAAGATCTAGGATCAAATCACTTACCTTAAGAACATAAATCCTTATTGCTCTGCAGTTCAATCGTCGGCCTCTAGTTCGAATGATCAAGTGCTAGAAAAATAGCTTTGCTGATCTTGAACACTTGAATCTTCCTCCAAGAACCATCCGCTAACACCAGAATCACCAGGTAGTCGAGTGTAAGTGGTGAAAATTTATAGTCTTGATTTAACCTGACACCGTTTGAAACGCAATTCCCAGAAATTAGATCCGAGTGGCATTAAAATCTCATGAGATGAGATTTTAGCCATCTCATCATATGAGAGAGATCTGAATTTATTGACTGAACCCACATAGATCAAAGCCCAAATCAAATTTGGCTAGTCCTGAATCTATTTAAATTCAAATCAAGATCAATATTTGAAATTGAGTCCTTCTAATAACTTAAACCAAATTGAATCTTATTCCTTAACCCAATTGAGATAATTCAATCAATCCATATACGATTCTCAATCCAGCAAATAGATCATCCTAGAAACTTCTATGCGTGTGACTCTCTCCTTAGCATAGCTATACTAATCGATGTGCCCATCTAGCAATGGAACCCGACGAGATATAAGCAAATGAATAAGAGATGCAAATGCTAAGGATGGCTTAAGATTTATAGCAAGTCCATGATGAACTTACCTCTCTCTCGATGCTATCAAGCAAGTTCCCAGCACCTAAGCCAAATTTTTGAAGGATCGGATTATGCACACAAAAACGGAAAGCCAAGATACAAATACCAATAAAAGATCCATTTGACTGAGCAAGTCAGCTCAGTTGTTCAGCAAATAACCCCACCCAAACTAAAAGATCCTGGTACCCCGATTATATCATGTGTCATAGGAAACTTCACAATCAAGAAAGCATTATTAGATTTGGGTGCGAGTGTAAACCTTCTCCCAAGTTCAGTATATGAATTATTCGGATTTGGAGAGTTGAAACCCACGACAGTAACACTACAATTGGCAGATAGATCAGTCAAAGAACCTCGTGGAATATTGGAAGATGTATTAGTAAAGGTGGATGAATTCTATTTTCCTGTCGACTTCCTTGTGTTGGATATGGAATCTAGTGGTAATCCTAACCAAATTCCCATCATCCTTGGAAGACCTTTTCTAGCTACTGCTAATGCATGCATAAATTGTAGAACAGGTGTGATGGATGTATCTTTTGGAAACAAGAAGATGAGATTAAATATTTTTAATGCTTCCCAAGGACCACCTGTGTATGATTTAAATGAAGTAAACATGATAGAGGAAGTAGTAGATAAGAAATTCCAAAGTTTGATTGATTCGGATCCTTTACAAACATGTCTTACACATTTTGGAATAGATGACTTTGATATTGATGAGTATACCAAAGAGATAAACATGTTATTAGAACCACCTAAGTTCGACACCATCCCGCCTTGGACTATAAAATATGAACCACTTCCAACTAAACCAAGTCCTTTAATACCATCCTTGGAAGAACCACCCCAACTAGAATTGAAACCTCTTCCAGATGACTTAAAATATTCATTCCTTGGACCCAATGATACCCTTCCAGTAATCATTGCATCTACCCTAACCTCTGAGCAAGAAGATAAATTGGTAGATGTACTTAAAGAACATAAAGAGGCAATTGGATGGACAATAGCTGATCTTAAGGGAATTGACCCTTCCGTTTGCATGCACCATATTCATAGTGAAATTGAAGCCAAACCACATAGAGACATGCAACGAAGGCTAAATCCAAACATGAGGGATGTTGTTAAGAAGAAGTAGTAAAATGGCTTGATGCTGGTATTATTTATCCAATTTCAGATAGCCAATGGGTCAGTCCAATCCAAGTAGTACCTAAAAAATCGGGTATTACCGTGATTAAAAATGAAAAGGGCGAATCAATTCCTACTCGCACATCAACTAGTTGGAGAGTGTGTATAGATTATCGAAAGTTGAATGCCGTGACTAGGAAAGACCACTTTCCTTTGCCTTTTATCGATCAAATTCTAGAACGGCTAGCGGGACAAAGTTTCTTTTGTTTCTTAGATGGATATTCAGGATACAATCAAGTCCCAGTATTTCCTGCAGATCAAGAAAAGACCACCTTCACTTGTCCCTTTGGAACATTTGCCTTTAGACGTATGCCGTTTGGTCTTTGTAATGCACCAGCCACGTTTCAACGATGTATGATGGCCATATTTTCTGATATGATTGGTCAATTTTTGGAAGTATTTATGGATGATTTTTCAGTCTTTGGTGCATCATTTGATAGCTGCCTCGAGAACTTGACTAAGGTACTGAAACGATGTATGGAAATGAATTAGTCCTAAGTTGGGAGAAGAGCCATTTTATGGTTCGTGAGGGAATTGTGCTTGGACACATTGTTTCAGAGAGAGGTATTGAGGTTGATAAAGCCAAGGTTGAATTGATCTCAAATCTATCACCCCCAACCTCAGTTAAACAAGTACGATCTTTCCTTGGTCATGCTGGTTTTTATAGACGTTTCATCAAAGATTTCAGTAAAATTTCTCGACCATTGTGTAATTTGTTGACCAAGGATAGTTCTTTTAATTTTGATAAAGATTGTCTAACAGCCTATAACATCCTTCGAACTGCTTTGACCACTGCACCATTATCAAGCCCCCAGATTGGACCATACCTTTCGAAATCATGTGTGATGCTTCTGATTATGCTGTAGGGGCAGTTCTAGGACAGAAACTCAATCGAGAACCCCATGTAATTTATTATGCTAGCAAAACTCTTTCAGATGCACAAATGAACTATACTACCACTGAAAAAGAATTACTAGCAGTTGTGTTTGCCCTAGAAAAGTTTAGATCATATCTGTTAGGGTCTAAAGTTTTAGTTTATTCAGATCATGCAGCGTTGAGGCATCTTATATCAAAAAAGGATACAAAACCCAGACTGATTAGATGGATCCTTCTACTACAAGAATTTGATCTAGAAATCTTAGATAAGAAGGGTTCTGAAAATATGGTAGCAGATCATATCTCTAGGATCTCAGTGGAATACAATAAAGAAATAATCAGAGATAGTTCCCTGATGAGCAATTATTCTCAATTTCCCATAGCAGTCTTCCCTGGTTTGCCCACATTGTGAATTATTTGGCAACAGGAAAAGTACCTTCCCACTGGACAAAACAAGAAAAAGATAGATTTTTCTCACAAATCAAATATTACTTTTGGGAAGACCCTGAATTATTTAAGTACTGTTCAGATCAGGTGATTAGGCGATGTGTTCCGAAGTGAATTCAAAAGTATACTTAACTTCTGTCATTCTCTTGCCTGTGGAGGACATTTTAGTGGAAAGAAAACTGCAGCAAAGGTACTGCAAAGTGGGTTTTATTGGCCAACTCTTTTTAAAGATGCACATGAATTTAGCCGTAATTGTCTCCAATGTCAACAAACAGGAAATATATCTCGAAAAGACATGATGCCCCTAAACCCTATCTTGGTTGTAGAAATTTTTGATGTATGGGGTATTGATTTTATGGGCCCATTTCCTTCCTCTTTTGGATTTGAATACATTCTAGTGGCAGTTGATTATGTGTCAAAATGGATTGAAGCCATGGCAACTCGAACCAATGACCATAAAGTTGTAATCAAGTTTATTCAGCATAATATCCTTAGTCGTTTTGGATGCCCAAGGGCTATAATTAGTGATGGGGGTACACATTTCACGAATAGACACTTTGAAGGATTAATGAACAAATATGGAATTACTCATAAGGTAGCTACACCTTATCATCCCCAAACTAGTGGCCAAGTTGAAATATCAAATAGAGAAATTAAAAATATCCTTGAGAAAAGTGAGACCTGATAGGAAAGATTGGTCAGAACGTTTGGATGATGCATTATGGGCTTATCGTACTGCATTTAAAACTCCCATAGGAATGTCTCCTTACAGGCTCGTATTTGGAAAAGCCTGTCATTTACCTGTAGAATTAGAACACCGTGCATTTTGGGCTATCAAGCAATTTAATTATGATATGAAAAATGCAGGTGTCAATAGAAAACTCCAATTGAATGAGTTAGAAGAGCTACGAAATGAGGCATATGAGAGCTCAAAAATTTATAAAGAACGAACCAAAGCATATCATGACAAATTTATTAGTAGAAAAATTTTTGAACCAAATCAAAAAGTATGGCTTTACAATTCAAGATTACACCTTTTCCCTGGAAAACTTCGTTCACGATGGAATGGACCTTTTATAGTAACTCAAGTATTTCCCCATGGAGCTGTAGAGCTTAAAGACCCCAAGCAAGGAAATACATTCAAAGTAAATGGCCAACGTTTGAAACCATATATAGAAGAAATTAATGATGGAGAAATTGTTGAATCAATTGATCTTGTGAACCCAACACTATCATAATAAGTAGCACAGTCTGGCTGAAGACTTTAAACTTAGCGCTCTTGGGAGGCAACCCAGTTTATTAGTTATTTTTAACTTTCTTTCTTTTAGTGTGTTCTTTTAGTATGACCAGAGAAGAGCAACAGAAGCAGATTGAAAGAAGATGGCAACAATGAAACTTCCAACCTTCAAATACTCTACCAGGTAGTATCTTTCCTTGAAATTAATTTTTCTTCCATTAGGGACAATGGAAATTAAGTTGGGGGGGAGGAAAAAGAATAATAAATCCTCGAGTAAAACTATAATCAGATGTGTGTACCAAATTCTGTCTCGATTTGAAGTTAATCAAGCAGTCTATTAATGAATTAATGGTTAGATTATTTTTGAAATACTGAGGAATAAATTATTAAGAAAACCTAATAAAAGGTAGGGTTTAGCCCAGAAAAATTTTTAGAATAATTTCAGACCCTCCTGACCACTGATCTTAATAGTACAATCTACTTAATAAGGGTATGGGTGAAAATGTTATTCAAAAAAAAAAAAAAAAAAAAATCTCTCTTAAAGTTAATAGATTAGGTTCTTAGCATTTTTTCACTGAGTAACCGGGCCCCGTCACCTAAGAAAGTGATGTTGTTCGCGTAAAAAGGTGGGAATGTAAAAGAACCTAAATAGAGTCAGTCCTACCTAAAGCCTTTTTAACTCGAGTAAGTAAGTCCGAGGGGTGTTTTACACCTAATGCCCTAAAACCAATTGGTTTGGGAGCCATTGGCCTAAAGCTCGCTACAAGGGTTAATTAGAAAGCAAGGGGTTAGGACATTGCACTGACTTTATAAATAAATAAATAAATAAAGAACCAAAGTACAAAAGACATTACACCCAACCCAAATTAAGTTAGAAGACTTAATTAGAGAAGTGGAAAGTTGGTGAAGGAAGACTTCTATAAATTCTTATGGACTACACTTTATCACTAAAAAAACTTAATAATCCAATGAAGTACCTTCCTTATGATCTAAAAAAAAAAAAAAAGAACTATAAGATAACTATCAATTCTTGGACTAGCTTGGTACATATTTCTAAATTTTTATTTGCTCGAGGACGAGTAAGATTCAAGTTGGGGGAGTGATAAACGCATAAATAATTATCATTAAACCTATTAATTAATAATTTAACGTACCTATTATTATTTAATATTTTAATATTTTATATAATATTTTGATAAAACCTTATCAATTTAAAGAGCTCGATTTTAGGGATTTAATGACGCAAACGGCACTCAAATCGGATTTAAGATGAGCTCGGAATTGATTTTATAAGGATTTAGCACGGATTTAAAGCAAAAAAGAATCAAGATTCCGCCGATTCTTCTCCATTCAATTTCAACCGTTTCCTCCAATTAAGGAATAGATTAGATTGGAAGTTATCAAATTGAGAGAATTAAATTCCTTTAGAAGGAATTTGAATTTTATTGGATTTATCTAGATTTTCTTCGTTGCTTCCGTCTCTGTTTTGAAACAGAGGGCCTCTACAAATGTTCTCCTCCCCACATCCGTGGATCTGTTGTGTTTCATTCCTCTGTTCCCCTGAGGGTTCTCCGTGGATTGGAGACCACGTTTGCCGGTAAGAATTTATTGCTTTTTATTTTCTTAATGTAGAAAATTTTTATTTTAGATTTTAATATTTTATTGAAATAAAATTTCTATTCATGTTTAATTGTTATTAAATTCTATTTAAGTGAAAATAATTTAGACTGATCTATTCTTAAAAGGGGGGCCGTGATCTACGGGTACGAGCCGTGCTCTTATAAGATAGACCATATCTTATTATTTTGCACTACTAATTATCTATTTAGTTAAATTTATAAATTATTTCAAGATAATCGCTAAAGTCCCTGTGGAATCGATCCCTTACTCTCGCTATTCTAATAGTGAAATTAAGTGTTTAATCGTTGCGCTATGACACGCATCAACAGGTCACCAGAAGATTTGAGGACAATGAAAGATTCCTTAATGTCGGCGATGGAAGATTAGTTCCAGTTCTGGCATTAGGAGTTCTTAAAATAGTTTTCAATAGAAATGTCATTATACTAAATTATTGTCATTTTTGCCCAACGTTTTGTTGAACGTAATTTCTGTAGGCCTTCTGGCCAAAAGTCATTATGAAATTTCAATAAAGGATGTTACTTTGAATATCATTATGAATGGAGTCACTGTAATGACTGGGCATTTATCTAATGGCATTTATATATATCAAAGCCTATGAATGTAGTGTACAATTCAAGTAAGCGCCCTAGAACAACTGATGTCACAGACATTTATCTTTGGCACCATCGGCTGGGTCATATCAATAAGAACATATTAAACAGGTTAACTCAGGAGGGCATCCTTCGAGTTGATGATTGTGAATCATTAACTACATGTGAATCATGTCTTCTTAGTAAAATGACCAAGTCATCTTTTACTGAAAAAGGTGAAAGAGCCAAAGAGCTATTGAGTCTAGTACATACTGATGTATGTGGACCAATGAGCACTTGTGCCAAAGGTGGATATTACTACTTCATTACTTTACAGACGACCTTTCTAGGTTTGGTTATGTCTATCTTATGAGACATAAATTTGAGTCGTTTGAAATGTTCAAACTATATCATAAAGAAGTAGAAAAACAAACAGGAAAATGTATTAAGACCCTTCGATCAGATCGAGAAGGCAAATACCTTTCCAATGAATTTGTGACATATTTAAGAGAGAATGAGATTCTCTCCCAATGGACTCCTCCTGGAACACCGCAGTATAATGGTGTGTCGGAAAGAAGGAATCGAACTCTGTTAGACATGGTTCGGTCCATGATGGGTTTTGCGAGCTTGCCAATATTATTTTGGGGATGCACATTAGAATCAGCTTGTCATATTCTTAATAAGGTTCCAAGTAAGTCTGTTTCTAAAACTCCACATGAGATGTGGTATGGACATAAACCGGTTATTACCTATCTGAAAGTCTGGGGATGTCCGGCTTATGTAAAACGTGCAAAATCAGACAAACTTGAACCCAAATCTGACAAATGTTTTTTTATCGGCTATTCGAAAGAGACCAAAGGATATTACTTCTACAATACTGAAGAACAAAAGTTGTTCATTAGTAATAGAGCAGTTTTTCTTGAAAAGGAGTTCCTTAGTGAATGAACAAATAGCTCTAATGTTGAACTTGAGGAAGTTCATCAAGTAGAAGGAACAACACAAATCAGTGAACCCTTAGAATCTGAGTTGATTAGATCAAACTCAAAACCATTTTAGATGCACCATTAAGGCGATCTGGTAGAGTACCACATCAACCGGATAGATACTTAGGTTTCTTGGTCCAGAATGATGATCCTGTTGAACTCGATGAGAACAACGAGGATCCGATCACCTATATGGATGCTATGCAAAGGACTAACTCTAATAAATGGCTTGAGGCCATGAAATCCGAACTTGACTCCATGAAGGACAATAATGTATGGACATTAGTTGACCCACCCGAAGGGATAAAACCCATAGGGTGTAAGTGGGTTTTCAAGAGGAAAAGAGGCGCAGACGGAAAGGTTGAGACCTATAAAGCACGTCTGGTTGCTAAGGGGTATCGTCAGCGTTATGGTATTGACTATGACGAAACGTTTTCTCCTGTGGCAATGCTAAAATCCATTCGGATTATGCTAGCTATAGCAGGACACTTCGATTATGAGATTTAGCAGATGGATGTTAAAATCGCTTTTCTAAATGGTGATTTAGAAGAACAGGTGTATATGATACAGCCTGAAGGTTTTATATCTGAAGATAAGTCTAAAGTGTGCAGGCTACATAAGTCCATTTATGGATTTAAGCAAGCATCTAGGAGTTGGAACATACGATTTGATAAAGTGATCAAATCTTATGGCTTTATTAAAAATAAAGAAGAACCTTGCATTTATAAATGGGCTAACAATTCCGTTATTGTATTTCTTGTATTATATGTGGATGATATTCTCTTAATCGGGAATGATATCCCTGCATTACAAGGAATAAAGACATGGTTATCATCACAATTCTCCATGAAAGATCTGGGAGAAGCATCATACATCCTAGGGATGAAGATCTATAGAGATAGATCTAAGAGGATGCTTGGTTTATCCCAATCTATGTACATTGACACAGTGCTAAAGAGGTTTAGCATGGAGAATTCCAAGAAAGGACTATCTTCCGATAGGCCATGGAATTCATCTTTCTAAGAAGGATTGTCCGACAACTCCTAATGAAAGAGAACGTATGAGTCGAATTCTATATGCTTCAGCAGTGGGATCGATTATGTACACCATGACATGTACAAGACCAGATGTGGCATACTCACTAGGAGTAGTGAGTAGATACCAATCTGATCCAGGAAAAAATACTGGCAAGTTGTTAAGACAATCCTTAAGTATTTGAGAAATACTAAGGACCAGTGGTTAGTCTATGGAGAGTCTGATTTGAAACTTGTTGGATATACTGATTCCAGTTTCCAATCAGATCATGATGATAGCAAAAGTGTATTGGGTTTCATGTTTATCCTGAATGATGGAGCTCTTTGTTGGAAAAGTTCCAAGCAACATACAGTGGCAGATTCGGTGTACGAGGCAGAGTATATCGCTGCATCAGATGCTGCGAAAGAAGCTGTGTGGCTGCGAAAGTTATCTCCGAGCTTGGAGTGACACCTTCCATAGATGGACCAGTCCTGTTGTACAGTGACAGCACTGGTGCCATAGCTCAAGCAAAGGAACCACAAGCACATCAGCGCACTAAGCACATACTGTGCCGATTTCATCTTATTCGAGAGATTGTAGACCGATGTGACATAAATCTTCAGAAGATTTATGGAAAGGAAAACTAGGTGACCCATTTACTAAAGCACTCAGCATCAAGGAGTTTGACAACTATAAGTTGAAGATGGGTATTAGATACTGTAATGAGTGGCTTTAGGCTAAGTGGGAGTTTGTTGGGAATTGTATCTTAAAGCCAATCATTTGATGATTGTGCTAATGTAAATTGTATATAAATTGATATATTAATAAAAGTTATTTGGCAGTTTATTTATTACAAGAACATCTTCTTAAAACTCCTGATTGTAATGAAGCCCTTAGGATCTTCCTTCACGATAAAGGAGGATTTATCTTTGAAGGTCCTCAAAAAGGTTCGCGACCATATGATATACAACGTCCTACAATAACAAACAAATATGATATACAACGTCCTATAATTGATAGTACTATGATAGGGCCATAGTACTATCAATTATAGGACGTTGTATCATATTTGTTGCTTGTCCTCTTAACCAAGGAGTGTAGAGACACTGGTATGACATATAGGTGAAAGTGTAGGAGTATATTTCACCGAACGTGACTCATTTCCGGATACTCTATTGTCAAGAGTTAATCCGAGAAGATATAGGTATAAGTATCCTTCAGACCTGAAGATCACAACCAGTGGCTTACAAGCAACTCATTGTACTTAGGTGTCGGACCACCTTGATTTCTAATCCAGCTACGAAAGGTTACTGGGTGCAGTAAAGTACTTGTGGTAGTCAGTTGTGGATCAAGATAGAATTTGACCTATCCTGTTAAAAGGAGAAATGCTTGTGTTTCAATTTAGCAAGACCTTGGCCAAGGCACTTCATGTGAAAGTCACATGATCACTAAATTGAAATCACTTTATGGATTTGCTATTTAGAGTTGACAGGCTCTTAAGCCATCCTTAGCATTTGTGGTCAAGAGGATGAATTATACGGTAACTATTTTTTAGGGTTCTTGGAGTTTGCTCGGCAACTCTTCGACCTATCCGGACGCTGGGTTCCATTGCTAGATGGGTACATCGATTAGTATAGAAAGTTGTTTCTATGCTACCGGCTTAGGTTCGAACATAGAGAGTCACACGCATATAAGTTTTCTAGGATGATCTGCTTGCTGATCAACGATTGAGAATCGTATATGATTTAATTAATCAATTTGATTGATTGAATTATCTCAATTGGGTTAAATACAATTGAATAAGATTCAATTTGATTTAAGTCTATTAGAAGGACTAGTCAATTTCAAATATTGATTTAAAATTAGACTTGATTTGGATTTAAATAGATTCAGGACTAGCCAAATTTGATTTGGGCTAGTACCATGATCTATGTGGGTTCAGTCCAATAAATTCAGATTAGCTTAAACAAAAAACTAAACCCAAACCTCTCGCATAAGTCTGAGAGATTAAATTCACATATAGAATTTAATGTCTTGCATTAATCTTCTCCAAACAATTCCATCGGAATTCTAAAGTGTTAGAATTTATATAGAATAAATGCGCCTCTTTGTATTAACCAAGCGCTACGGTTCGACGACTCTTTGATTTTTACCGAACGTCAGAATTAACCAAGCGCTACGGTTCAATGACTCTTTGGTTTTTTACCGAACGTCAGAATTAACCAAGCGCTACGGTTCGGCGTCTCTTTGGTTTTCACCAAGTGGCGGAATTCTAAATGTTAGAATTTAATGGGCTGGCTAAAAATAGACTATAAATAGAGGACATACCTCACCAGATTACACAGAAGAAGAGAAAAACAACACACGATATGTCGTGAATTAATTTTCTAAAGAATTAGAATAGAAAATCCTGGTGATTCTGTGCTAATGGAAGTGTGGAGGATCCTAGAAGAATAATTCAAGTGAGAGGATTCAAGATCAGCAAAGTCATTTTCCGCGAGCTAGCACTCCCAGGAATCCGATCATTCGGGGCTTCGCATGGACGATACTAGAGGCCGGACGATTGAACGGCTGCAGAGCATTAAAGGATTTATCAATTACCTTTAAGGTAAGTGATATGATCTCTAGATCTTAAGGCATGCTTCAAGATAAGAATATGACTTCTTGCCTTAAAATCAAGACATGATCTTGATAGTTTTATTTATATGCATATTTTGGATCAATCGATCCTATATACAAGGCAAAGATATGATCTTGATGCATGTTAGATAGATTAGTATGTAATCTTTAAATTTCTGCATTGATAATTGTTATCAATTTTTTAAAACATGCATGCCTCAGAGATTGTTTCTCCCTACAGTTGATTCTCTGGCTAAGCTCCTCCAGCCTCCGGTCTTGCTCATTGAGGCGCCTCTCCATCTGATCAGTCATATTTCCCCCGATTGGCTTAGGGGAATAGGACAAGGATCGACGACGCCACCGGCAGTGCTCCGTATGAGGCTCCTTTCCCCGCCGCCGCCTGGCGGGAGGGCTACCCAAGGAACGGGTGAGAGAGCGTGAGCCACCCTGGGAACCTTAAGGATGAGGCCCAGCTGAGGTGCAGGGGTGGAGAGGCCTCGTTGGAGGGGATCTCCCTCGGGTAGACTGCCGGCTAACGGGAGCAGCCGATCTGTGCTGCAGAGGCGGTTCGAGCCGTTGCCGGGCTCCTCTGGAATGCTGCTCATGCAGTTGCTGAACCATTCCAACAAGAGTTTGAACTTGTTGTGTGAGGGTGGCCAACGGGTCCTGGGAGTAGCTGATGTTGGTAGTGGTCAGGAAGAAATTGGAGGGCTTGGCCTTGCTAGCTCGGTTGAGCAAAGAGTCTTTCCAACATGATCAGAGGGTGAAAGATGCCCCCCAGACCAATTGGAGGGGTTCTCCCCGGAGATCTTGTACTCATGCTTGAGGGATGAAAACTGCAACGTCGCCCCCCTTCTTGGCGCGCCAATCTGTTGATACTTGAGCACCAGAAAGACCTCGCAATTCCCCTACGAATAGGGTTCCTTTTGAAACCTTGCTGTTGATCAAGTATACAGCCTTAAACTTTGGTTTTTAGATCTCTAGTGAAAGAAGAAGGCCCCCCTTTTCGATGAATCCCCCCCTTCTTATATCCATTGAGTCCTAAAAATATTCTTTTCTTTTCTTTGTCATGATGCCATCAGCATCGAGTCATTTTTCTTTTTTATTTTCTTTCTTTTCTGGGTAAAGTTAGTGCATAAGTAAAAGGCTTAGCCACTGATGAAAGTGCGCCACGTGGTCGTTCTTCGATGACTAACATTATAGGTGTTAAAGAACTTGTTCCAAAAGCTAGGAATCTTCATGATGATTTTGGTCTTCCCAAGGGAATGTCAGAGTTTGTGGAAAGTTATCTTGCTCTAAAATAGGTGATCAGTGTCTCCTTTACTTGAGTTTTCGATGAATGGTGACTTTCTAGCGCTTGTCTTATTCAAGTCATTTAAAGCATCATGATGTTTGACGATTTTTGAGCTTTGTTCTGGACACGACAGTTTGTCGTATTAAGTGCTTCTGATATGAAAGCAGCTTTAAGAGCTCTGGGTGTATAGCCATTAGGGTCTTTTTAGGAGGGGTCGGGGGCTGCCTAGGGCTCATAGGCCATCCAAGCCTAGAGGGCTACCCAGGGATGGGGGCCGCCCAGAGCTTGGGGGCCGCCTAGGGCTGGAGGGCCACCTAGAGCTCGGGGGCCACCTAGGGCTAGGGCCGCACAAAGCTTGGGGGCCGCCCAAGGCTGGAGGGCCGCCCAGGGCTAGGGGCCGCCCAGAGCTTGGGCGCCGCCTAGGGCTGGGGGCCACCCAGAGCTTGGGGGCCGCCCAAGACTGGAGGGCCGCCCAGACTGAAGGGCCGCCTAGAGCTTGGGAGCCGCCCAGAGCTTGAGGGCCGCCCAAGACTGAAGGGCCGCCCAGGTCTAGGGGCCGCTCAGAGCTTGGGGGCCGCCTAAGGCTGGGGGCCGCCCAGAGCTTGAGGGCCGCCTAAGACTGAAGGTCCGCCCAGTACTAGGGGTTGCCCAGAGCTTGGAGGCCGCCTAAGGTTGGGGGCCGCCCAGAGCTAGGGGCCGACCAAGACTGGAGGGCTATCTAGGGCTAGGGGCCGATCAAGACTGGAGGGCTACTCAATACTTCAACCTACTCTTTATTGACTGACCACATCAGATGGCACAAAAAATAGCCGTTCAAGCAGCAAATAGATCATATGATTGATCAATAGAAATTACGAAGAATTTACTCTATGAAATATCAGGTGAGGCCTGGTTTCGGAAAGTCAATGCATACAGCCATGAGAGTTGGTAAACTTTCGAAGCCAGAAACATTCTGACAACCAGGACGCAACCATTGATCTGATTTACCGATCTCTTGCGAGTCATGGCCACTTGATGGTTGCTTTGCTCGATTCACGGGAGCTTTGGATCCAAGTCGATCATGGCTCCCATGGCGTATATTGTGCACGTTGGTGTGCAGAATCTCCACATATCTAACCAGACGTCCCTCGAACATTCATCGAGCCATTGGATCTCATCCGCTGGCCATACGGCATGCAACTCGCGCACTTGTTAAAGAACTTTTGGAGCTGAACCACATTCTCGTAGCCGCTGATGTGCTGCCATCTTACCCTCTTTGCTTCAACTTTTTCTATCACTCCAAGAACATTTACTACTTATTTACAGCAGGGTGGCAGCTAAAAGGACTCGGGTTCTAAGTGCGGCCTCACGGGGCGGTGACGTATCCCAAACTCATAATAATAACTTTCTGAATCCATCCACATGACCACCTCCGACCGTACCGTCGGCCAGAGGCTTCCGTCCCATAAAATAAAAGCCCAGAGGAAAGCGAGCGTAAGCTTCGCCTTTGTCCTTTCCCTCAGCCCGACCGACAACATCCCCGACTCTAATATTATCTTCGCTTCCCTCCCCTTTCCGTGTGTCGCCACTCTTATTCCCTCTTAACAACTGGACTCTCCCGAGTCCCAACCAATCCATTCTCCTAGCTAGCTATATACCAACCCTTCTCCACCACCTCTCATCAAACACCTACTCACGAATTTCTCCATTCCCTTCTCACCATGCCATCCTCTTCCTCCTCTCCACCGAATCCAATCTCTCCAAGCAAGCTTCGGTCGGACCTCTATAGCTTTTCCTGCGAAGAATACGACGAGCGCCCGTCGACGCCATTGGTGATCTCGGTCCTTGCGTCCCTTCTGGAGAGGACCATTGCTCGGAACGAGAGGGTCGTGGGGAAATGTGGTGGCAATACGGCTTCAGAGGATGCGAGGATTCGGGCTTTCTATAGCCCCCAGGTCTTGGACATGAGCATCCAGTCGTTTTTGGAGAGGTTCTTTCGCTACGCTCGCGTGCCCCGCCGGTCTATGTCGTCGCCTACGTTTACATGGATCGGCTGTCTCAGTTCAACCCTGGCCTTCAAGTTTGTTTGATGAATGTGCACCGGCTGCTCGTTGCCAGTATCATGGTGGCTTCCAAGTTCGTTGAGGATAGGTCAGTGTCCGTTCTCTTTCTAGCTACTTCCTTCAATTACATTTGATTCACTAGCTAGTTAACATTGTGATCTTTACTCCAAGCAGGAATTATCGGAACTCATACTTTGCGAAGGTTGGGGGAATATCGACCATGGAGTTAAACGGCTTGGAGCTCAATTTTCTCTTCTTGATGAGGTTCAAGCTACACGTGAGCGTTAGCGTCTTTGAGAGCTACTGTAGCCACTTGGAGAGGGAGGTGAGCTTTGGAGGAGGATACCACATTGAGAGAAGCCTGAGGCTTGTGTGCGGTGGAGAGATCACAACTAAGGAGAGAGAAAGAAGGGAACTGAAACAACTGATCACCCGGGCCCTTGAGCGGAGCATCCAATATAGCATCTAACCCACCATGTCGATCAGCTGGCGATGGAGCTCAGTACATGCTGTTGATCGACAAAGACGCATGAAACTAAATGATTTCATGGCTTCCCCTGTTATTGTCCTTCTCCCAAGTATTTTAATGAATGTTGTGCAGTTTGTTTGTGCCAATTTGATGTGATATCCTAACAGCCGGGGTGGATGGCTTGGACCCATTCGATGGCCATGACTTTTCATCACATGATAATGTTTGACGTACATGTACCTACTGTGGATGGTGGAGCCGAATGGAGTACTCTGTACCACCACTCCAAGCAAATGTTTATCAAATTGCAGTCAGAAAATAAAGTACCATATTTTTGGAACTCATATGGAACTATCACCTCCCTCCCTCTCTCTCTCTCTCTCTCTCTCTTTCTCTCTAAGGTCCCTAGATATATTGCCATTTCCCTTCTCTCCATCTCCATTGCGAGGCTACTATAATGTTTCCTTTATGAAGAACAGGGGCGTCAAGAGTATTAGAAGAATATCTTGTATAATATTCTTGTTGGTCACTAGAGCAAGCAAGCTTCCATCATTTATTTATGAGGCATCTCATGGACATAAAAATTATCGTGCCATGTAGCGAAGTCTCCTAATTAAACATCAAATAGAGTTATAAAGGATCTCTTTTGGCAAGTTTTGCTTTCATAACCTATCTACGTTTGAGTAGGACGAAAGTTAAATCATCTGTCACCGTCCCATTAATCAACTCGTTATTTAGTAGCTGGCAAGGTTCCACATGACGTTGATAGAGAAGCAACGGGAAGGTGCCAAGTAACTTTAGAAATCGTTAAACAAAGTCTTAAGAGACCTAATTATAGAGCCAAGCTAACAGTATATTGACATCAGACCCATTACTTATTTATCATGTCCTTTATCTTCCTGTTTTCCGTGTCAAGATTACCATAGTTTTATGGATATAACCAATTGAATATTTGTTAAAGATTACAAAATGGCATCGAAGAAATTGTTCGAAGTTCTATATTTGCATTCAAATTGCTAGTAACAAAAATATCGACCCACTCGCATCTTAACATGGTGACTTCCCTCTCGCCGATCGAAGGTGGTTTTAAAAGTTTCTTGCCAGTAAAAGCGAGAGCATTAATCCTACCCCGACCTGAAAGAAGCGATTATTAATCAATGATCGATGTCTTCTTGACGCATCCACCAACCCAATCAAAAAAAGGTTGTTTTCCAAAAGTTGGCGGGGCCGCAAGGACTCCTTTAACCTGTCGGCAGAACAAGCTTTGAAGGTCCGATGTAACGATTCAGCCCACGGGCCGTTTCGTTACAAGAAAGTAAAATGGATAAGGTCCACACTAACTTGGATCATTATAGTTCAAAAAGTGATTCAATTGGTGCCTTATTCTTCTTGCTTAACCGGTTATAAACCATTTAACCAACTCCTAATTATCCGATATGGGACTATTGGAAGGGGCATCCCAATCTATCCCCTCAATTAATCATAACCACCAGGCAGACAGGATTCTAGAGGCGCTTCCATCCCCCATGGATGTAGCACTTTGCCCTGTGTGGCATTTAACTCCTGCACTTCCGATTGGTGCGAGGCTTTGATACCATAATTGTAACAACCCGGGCCTACGGGCCCGTTTTGTTACAAGAAAGTAAGACGGATAAGGTTCACACCAACTTATGCCACTACAACCTAAAAAGAGATCCAATTGGTGCCTTGTCCTTCTTGCTTAACCGGTTATAAATCACTTAATCAACTCCCAATTATCCGATATGGGACTATTGGGAGGGACATCACATCCGAGCTCTGGTTGAATCCTTCAATGCGAAGAATGGATGAGACCACGTAGATCCAGCGCTAGAATCAGGGTTTAAGCTCCTGGGTCGTGTCCTTCCTCTCGCCACCCATTCTGAGCCGGAAGAAAAGAGGCAACTTCGGTCCAACAAATCTATTAATGAAATGAAATCAATATGATTCAAAAACTCGAGTAAAGGTTAGTTTATATAAATTTTTAAAGTATTACAACTTCTATAATATCCAATTGCAACGAATCGATCTCCCATCTTTTCCTCTGTTCCTTGGTCCCCCGATGAAGCAACATTGCTGCCAGGCCTCGGAACCTCATGAAGATCAAGATACATTCCTTAGCTGAGGGATGGACATTTTAATTTGCTTCGGATCAATTAGCTGCAATATCTCAAAGAAAGGAATACAATAGAGTATTCTCTTCTAAATCAATCTCTTCTCAAGTTCAGAGGCCACTCTGTATTGAAAAATCTTATCAATCACTCTGTATTGTAAATTCCTTTCTGTTTTGTTTATAGTTTTCTCTGATAAAATCTTGGAGGACTTCGTTCCTGACTTCTTTCCTCATCCAAATTACAGTCAAAAAATAAATAAATAAAAGAATTTAAAATAATTTGATATCCAATCGCCATCGGTTCCGACAATGGAGTCGGTAGAAGAGAAGGAACTTCTATGATATCCAAATTCCATTCGCAAGGAACCCACCTCTCCATGACTGCACTTTTAAGTCGGCCCGGGTCCATTAGAGGACAATGTGGGCCGTTTACAGCGTGACCTGCCATCAAAAATAAGGGAAAGGAAAAGTCTTTCTGCATCGGGACGGTGCAGAAAGCATGCATCGGCACGGCATTGGCCGCGCGCCTGTACGGACGCATGTATCACGGTCCATTGGACCATGGCGTGCTTCACATGCGTGCCTGCATGGGCGCGCGGCCAATGCCGCGTGCCGGTGTGCGACTTAGTGCACTGGGGGTGGTGCACTAAGTCGTTTCCATAAGGAAAAAGCCTTCGTACATCATCACTGATGCACCAGGCACAGTGATTTGCCCACGTGCAGGCCTGCACTAAGGATCTGTCCATAGGTTTGCACGAGCAAATTATCACACCTAGCCATCAACATAGCCTGCATCGGGCCAATGTACCAAGACTTTTCCCTAAAATAAAAATATAATGTTGAATTTAATTTTTAAGCATATTTTGATGGCCTGCACCGAGACAGCAAGACTTTTCCCTAAAATAAGAATATGACGTTGAATTTGATTTTTAAGCATATTTTTCTTTTTCTTTTTTATTTTCTAAAATATTTTTTATTTTCATTATATATGATATATTTTAAATGGGTAGGTCAAAAAGAATTCAATGGGACGACCATTTATTCCCATGCTTTCGATCTTTGATCTCCTACACTTCAATAATTTTAAAAAGATATGTAACAAAAAACATCACTATTGCTTACCAAATAGTAATTTTTTCTATTAGTAAAAAATAAAGTGACTGACAAACATGTTTTTGTTATTGGAAATCTAAAATAAAATAAAAATAAAATTTTATTTTTATTTTTTAAATGACAATAATATCAAAGAGGAACTTAGTATTATTACTTTTATTTTTTATTTTAGAAACTAATTTATTATTTCTAAAAAAATAAAGTAAAAAAAGAATGTTAGAGCTTGAATTAAACAAATTCTTAAAAAAATCAATAATTTGAAAGCATAACAGTTTTACATTGTCATAATCTGAAATAGTATTCCATTGAAAAAAAAAAAAAAAAAGCATAGCAGATTTTTAAAGAGTTCACAACCGCTAAAATAGTTTTCCATTGGAAAACAAAGAAAAATTTAAAAATTTAGTTAGAAAATCAAAAGAAAACAGTTTGACAACATCTAAAGTCTAAACTCAAAGAGGGCGCTAAAACACTGAATAACGAACTAAAACACGACATTGAATTCCTATTTGAACTTTGGATGCTAGTTATGATGCTTAGGAATAAGTTAGTAGTCAAATTAGCCAATAAGAGACCAGAATGGCTGGTTAAACTTAAATCAATCAATTTTTGATAAAAAATACTTGGTTTTATTTAACTTTATTTTATAGGAGAGAATGAAATTAAAATTAACGAAATGAGCTCTCTCTCTCTCTCTCTCTCTCTGTCCCGCTCTCTTTACATCTTTACTTTTTTTTCAATAACTATTCTGCTAACTCTCAAACTAACAAATAAAGATTGAATAATTCTAATTCATGATTATTTGATTAGAAAATGGTTCTTGATATGGCTGATCCAGCGCCGTCAGGGTTAACAGTAAAGGAGACTAACGGCGTCCCACTTCAAGCTTCGAGGTCAACCTCCAAAGCCAACCTCCGAAGCCCAGCTCCGAGGCCAACCTCGAGGCCAACTTATAGCTGCAAGCCACCTGGCATGCCCACGCGGCCCACTGCTCACCTACTACAGTGCGTCGCCATGCATCAGGCGTATGGTCCACCGCGCATCCACAGCAATACGCGGTCATACCCCGTTACGGTATGCAACCCGCTACTTGCCTGCAACTACGTATGGCCATATCTCGTTACGACGTTCGATTCACTGCTCGCCTGTGACTTCATGCGGCCATACCTCATAACGGCGCGTACCTGATGCAGTCGTGGCCGCCCGACACTTGTAAGGCCGTATCGGCGGGTGGCAAATCAAGCAGGATACCTCTAACGCACCTCTGACGCACGGTAACGATACGGCCTGTCATTGTCAGCGCCTCCTTTTTGTCCGTTATCAGATGGGGACATCATGAAAATCGGTAACCTTCTGGAAGCATGGAGCGAGGGAGATCTTCGAACAGGTATAAAAACTCACATTTACGACGAGGAAAGGATCCTGAACTCTAACTCTCTAGCTTTCTTCTGCTAGCTAACTCTTGTCTGTTCCCAAGTGACTGACTTGAGCGTCGGAGGGTCCCCACCGGAGCATCCGGTCTCCGGGGACTTTTTTTGCAGGAGCCCGGCGAGAAAGACCTCTGTTTCCCCAGCGTTCAAGGAAGGTGACTCGACGTCAATAGATTGGCGCGCCAGGTAGGGGGAAAGAAAAGAAAAGCTTCGAACCTGTCAGCGACAACCTCTCTTTCCCTGAGCTCTCAAGCGATGGTGACGACCCATGCGCGAGAGGTCTCCACCAATTGTCCTGGGGGACAGTGTCAAGGGGCTGATCTACTGGCGGTTGGCCCCTCAGCTCCCCTAGCTGACGTTCCTGCACCTCCATCGCAACAGCTTCAAGAAGACCGGCTTGCCGTTCTCGCCGCGCAAGTTCAATCTTTGGCAACGGTGGTCCAAGGCCTGCAGCACCAAGCGGTGGCTGTGCAGTAGCCGAGGCCCCTCCCTTCAGTGCCATGAGTCATCTAGCCCAGCCAGCACTCTTTCCGAGGGAGGTCCCCTGCCCCAGAAGTTCGCCACCACCACGCTTCACCCAAGCCACATCGTCGCGAAGCCTCCAAGAGGTCCTGGTTGCCCTCTCACCGTGCTAGTACATCTCCGAAGCGGCGATATGGGAAGAAAGCGGAGCGCCTTCATCAGCATCGCCGCCACTCTTCCCCCTCCTCAGATTCCTCGAGGGAGGGGTCCTTTGACGACAGAATAGTCAGCCGAGCTGAGCGTCGGCTCGACGAGTACAATCAGCGATTGGAGGAGCTCAACCGCCAGATCACCAATCCACCAGAGGCGGACTACGACAATCGGCCACCGCTGTCCCACCGGATTATGGAGGAACCGATCTCAACCCAGTTCCACCTTCCTCAGCTGGACCCGTATGACGGGACCACGGACCCCCTAGACCATTTGAAAGTTACAAGGTCCTCATGCAGGTCCAGGGGCAACCGATTCGCTCCTGTGCATCACCTTCCCCGCCACTCTGAAGAAAGTTGCTCGAGCTTGGTACTCCCGCCTGCCGCCACGGAGTATCAACTCCTTTCGCCAGCTGGAGAGGGCCTTCCTCGCCCATTTGATGCCTGTCGAAAGATTCCAAGGGTGGCAGACAGTCTCTTCTCAGTCCAGCAAAAGAGTGGCGAGTCCTGAGGGACTGTCGCCCGGTTTAAGGAGGCCGCCCTGGAAGTCTACAACCTCGAGGATTCGGTGGCCACCCTGGCCTTGAAGCGAGGGCTCCATCCCTCTCGCTTTGCATACTCCCTCGACAAGAAGCCGCCCGGCTCCTATGCAAAGCTTTTGAGCCGGGCCCAGAAGTACATCCGCGCCGACGAAGCTGACTCCTCCCGGCGTGAGGCCAGCGGGAGCACCACCAAGAAGTCAGCTCGTCCAGAGCCTGTTGAAGTCCGGCCTAGAAGGCCGAGCCTCCTCGCCGACCAGACAACCATCCCCGAGCTCCTGCACCGAGAGATGCCTTACACTCCTCTGCTCACCCGGTATCGCACATCCTACTTGAGATCGAGGGCGAGCCCTATCTTCAGCGCCCTTCTCCAATGAACCCAAAGATCTCTCGCAATAAGAACCTCTACTGCCGCTACCACCGGGATCATGGCCACGACACCGACGATTATCGCCAGCTGAAGAAGGCGATAGAAGACCTTATCCAGCGTGGCCATCTGAAGAAATTCATCCAAGGAACAACCCAGGAGCTCCTGGCCCATCAGCGCCTCTGCCACCAATGATTGACAACGCTCCAACTGAGAAGACAGTGATGATGATATCCTGGGGGCAGGTGGCCCACCCAAGAGGCCAAGGGGGGAGGGAGAATTAGACTCTGTAATCCCTTTTACCAAAAGGGACTTAGAGGGGTAGTTAATAAGAATGATGATAACGTCATCGTGTCCATGATGATAGCTAGGCACCCTGTAAAAAGAATTCTGGTTGATAGTGGGAGCTCGGTGGATGTGTTGAACTATGATGCCATTGTTTGTATGAACCTGTCACCCGACCTGCTTCGGCCTGTTACCACTCCTCTGATGGGGTTCACCGAAGATTCTGTGAAGGTCAAGGGGGAGATCACTCTTTCTGTCATAGCTGGCACAGCCCCGTGCCAAAGTACAGTCTTCATGAGCTTCCTAGTGGTCCGGGTGCCCCTCGCCTATAACGCTATCCTTGGAAGGCTTGGGCTTAATCTTTTGGACGCTGTTATCTCCACCAAGAGACTCCTCGTGAGATTCCCAACCAGCGAAGGGTCGGGAGATATGCAGGGAGCAGAACCCACCATCGCTGTGCTGCCACATGGCTCCTAGCCCTCAGGGGGTGATGCCCGCACCTGCACCAGAGGCACTGGACCCCCGAGACTCACAAGAAGGGGAGAACCGCCAAGCACCTGTTAGCCTTTCCCCTAGAAGAAGACTCGAAGCGGACTATCCAAGTTGGGGCTCTGCTTCCGGAGGAGGCTCGCGGTCAGCTCCTTGCTTTTCTGTGAGCCAATGCTGATATCTTTGCCTGGTCGGCGTTCGATATGCCAGGCATTGGAGGAGGTGATTACACACCAGCTCAACATTAAGCCGGAGTGCCGATCAGTTCGGCAGAAGAAAAGGAGCTTTGCTTCAGACAGACAAAAGGCCATAGACGAAGAGGTGGCAAGCTGACGGCGGCGGGACACATTCGCGAGGTGCACTACCCCACTGGCTGGCGAATGTCGTGATGGTCCTCAAGGCTAGTGGGAGCTGGAGGATGTGTGTAGACTTCACCGACCTCAATAAAGCATGCCCCAAGGATAGCTTTCCGCTGCCTCGGATCGACAGCTGGTAGATGCTATGTCCGGCCACGAGACCCTCAGTTTCATGGACGCATTCTCAGGGTATAACCAGATCAGATGAACCCGGCTGATGAAGAGGTGACTTCCTTTGTCACCGAGAAGGGGATATATTGCTACAAAGTGATGCCATTCGGGTTAAAGAATGCGGGAGCCACCTACCAGAGATTGATGAACAAGGTTTCGAGGACCAAATCGGGCGCAACATGGAGGTGTACGTGGATGACATGCTGACCAAGAGCACCCATGCCACGGACCATGTTGCCGATCTTGCGGAAACCTTTGCCAACTGCGCCGGTACCGAATGAGGCTGAACCCCCGCAAGTGCACCTTCGGAGTTGCGGCAGGCAAATTTCTGGGCTTCATGGTGACGCAGCGAGGAATTGAAGCCAACCCAGACAAGATCTGAGCCATCTTGGATATGAGGCCCCTAGCTAATAAGAGGGAGGTGCAGCGTCTGACCGGGAGGGTGGCAGCCCTGAGCCGCTTCATGTCAAGGTCGGCAGAGCGGTGTCTGCCCTTCTTTAAGGCACTGCGCAAGGTCAACAGCTTCGAGTGGACAAAGGAGTGTCAGGAAGCTTTCGAGGAGCTGAAAAAATTTCTATCTACTCCTCCACTGTTGTCCAAGCCAAGGAGCGGGGAGGAATTCTTTTTGTACCTTGCAGCCTCCTCCGAAGCCGTCAGCTCCATGCTCGTTCGCATGGACGCCGACGGAGCGCAGAAGCCGGTCTACTACACTAGCAAGGTACTCCATGATGCTGAGACCAGATACTCCAAGACCGAGAAGATCATTTTCGCCCTGGTGGTCTTCGCACAGCGCTTCGACCCTACTTTCAAGCTCACCCAATCGTGGTGCTCACGGACCAACCACTTCGGACTATCTTGTCCCATCCAGATACTTCCGATCGGCTCGCCAAATGGGCCATCAAGTTGGGGGAGTTTGACTTATCCATTCGGCCAAGGCCTGCAATGAAGTCCCAAGTGTTAGCCGACTTCTTGGTCGAGTGCACTTGGCCGAGGATCATCGGAGGAGTTGCACCCGGAGGCATGCATGGAATCCCCCACGGCCGAGGGGATGGATAAAGGAGACTAGATTCTTTATGTGGATGGAGCGGTAAACTCTCAGGGAGTGGGGCCGGACTTATCCTCGCAAGCCCCGAGGGAGAGGTGGTGGAGTACGCTCTCCGATTCCTCTTCCCGGCCACCAACAACTAGGAAGAGTATGAAGCCTTGCTGGCAGGGATGAAGCTAGCCAAGGAGCTTGGTGCGGAGTGTCTGAGGCCTTCACGGACTCCCAGCTTGTCTCCGGGCAGGTCACTGGGGAGTACGAGGCTAGGGACCCAACTATGTCCCGCTACCTGAACAAGGTGCGATCCCAAGCCTCTCAGTTTGCATATTTTCGCATCAGCTACATTCCCCGGGCGGAGAATGCCAGGGCTGATGCGTTGTCCGCTTGGCACTTCGGCCAACGGGACCTTGGGAAGGACGTACGCAGAGCACCTGCAAGTCCCAAGCATTGAAGCGGCAATGGAGGAGGCAATGCCGGTTGAGCAGGAGCCTTCCTGGATGGACGCTTATGTTCGATATCTCACTGATGGCACCCTCCCCGAAGACCCGGCCAAGGCCAGACAACTCAGGCGACGGGCCCCGAGGTTCCTGATAATGGATGGGAAGCTCTACCGAAGATCATTTCATACCCGGTCCTCAAGTGCATCGGGCCGACTGAAGCCAACTATATCTTATGAGAAATTCATGAAGGCATATGCGGGAGTCATCTGGGGGGCAGGGCCCTGGCATACAAAGCCCTGCGGCAGGGGTATTATTGGCTGACCATGAGGGAGGACGCGGCCGAGCTTGTCAAGAAGTGTGATAGCTGCCAGCGTCATGCCAACGTCCAACGGCAACCGACATCTCAGCTGACCCCACTGGCGGCACCTTGGCCCTTCGCCCAGTGGAGGATGGACATTTTGGGCCCATTCCCTCTTGCCTCCGGCCAATGCAAGTTCCTGCTGGTGGCTGTCAACCACTTCACCAAGTGGATCGAGGCTGAACGCTTGCCAAGATCACCGAGGGCAAGGTAAGGGCTTTCTTCTGGAAGTCTATAATATGCCGGTTCGGGTTGCCGCATACCCTGGTCACTGACAATGGCCGGCAGTTCAACAACGCGTCCTTCCAAGGATTCTGCACCGAGCTCGGCATCCATCAGCGGTTCACTTCCGTTGGGCACCCTCAGATCAATGGAGCGGCCGAGGTAACCAACCGCATCATTCTCCAAGGACTAAGAGCCCGGATTGATGACTACAAGGGGCGCTGGGTGAAGGAGCTTCCCAATATAGTATGGGCCTACCACACGACGCCATGAGCCCCCACCGTAGAGACTCCCTTCAGCCTCATCTTCAGATCCGAAGCAGTCATCCTTGTGGAGATCGGAGCCCTGAGCCCAGAGTGAAGGCCGATAACCTCCATCGGTATTATCAGTAGCGTACTCTTTCTTTACATGAAATTTTGCGATTGTATTCTCTTGGGGCTCCCGCCCTGCATTTGAAACTAATAAACAGAAGTTTAAGCATCTCAGCTTCTCAACAAAAAGCCCGAGGCCAGACTCAGCATGGAAAGCCCAGTGTACCACTGGTAGACCGATGTACCATCGGCTCTCAACAAAAAGCCCAATGTACCATTGGCAATGAAGACCTGATGTACCATCGGATTCAAAAAAGCTCGAGGCCAGACTCGGCATGGAAAGCCCAGTGTACCACTAGCAGACCGATGTACCATCGGCTCTCAATAAAAAGCCCAATATACCATTGGCAATGAAGACCCAATGTACCATCGGATTCAAAAAAGCCCGAGGCCAGACTCGGCATGGAAAGCCCAGTGTACCACTGGCAGACCGATGTACCATCGGCTCTCAACAAAAAGCCCAATGTACTATTAGCAATGAAGATCCGATGTACCATCGGATTCAAAAAAGCCTGAGGCCAGACTCGGCATGGAAAGCCTAGTGTACCATTGGCAGACCGATGTACCATCGGCTCTCAACAAAAGGCCCAATGTACCATTGGCAATGAAGACCCGATGTACCATCGGATTCAAAAAGCCCGAGGCCAGACTCGGCATGGAAAGCCCAGTGTACGACTGGTAGACCGATGTACCATCGGCTCTCAACAAAAAGCCTAATGTACCATTGGTAATGAAGACCCGATGTACCATCGGATTCAAAAAGCCCGAGGCCAGACTCGGCATGTAAAGCCTAGTGTACCACTGACAGACCGATGTACCATCGATTCTGAACAAAAAGCTCAATATACCATTGGCAATGAAGACCCGATGTACCATCAGATTCAAAAAAAGCCCGAGGCCAGACTCGGCATAAAAGCCCAAGTCATCCTTGGCGGTCCAAGACCGATGTTCCATCGGTGCTCAAAAGCCCAAGTCATCCTTGGCAGTCCGAGGCTGGTGTTCCGTCAGCCCCTAGAAGCCCAAGTCATCCTTGGCAGTCCGAGGCTTGTGTTCCGTCAGCCCCTAAAAGCCCGAGTTTTCATCAGCACTTAACTCCGAGGCTGATGCTCCATCAGCCCCCAGAGGTCTGAATCCTTGGAGCAGACGCGGACCCAGTTTCAACCTTAGTGTTCCCAGAGGTTCAGTCCTACATGGCTAAGTCATTCGCGAGTGGGGAGAAGCTGCCCCTCGGTGCTGACGAAGCCCCTAGGGGTCCCACGTCAGCGACCCAAAGGTCCAAAAAATAGCAGTGCAGTTGGTCAAAAACAATTTCATTGATGAAAAAATTACACTTCATTGATGTCAGTGTTTACAAAATGCCGATCAAGTCGGACTTAGTACAAAACGAAAATGAAGAACTACAAAATCAAGGTCCAGCCGCGGGCTCGCCGTCCGAGGCTTCATCGGGCTCCTGGTCCGGCTCGATATCCATGACCTGGGGGAGGTTCAAAACTCGGGCAACTTTCTTCTTGGCATCGACAAACCCCTGGATGTAGAAGTCTGTGTTAGCTTCAACCAGCTCGTGGGTGAAGTCTCCGATGCCTTGAACTCTTCCACGGCCGCGACAACCCTGGCCTCGGCAGCAGCCTTCACCTCGGTGACTTGGGCCTCCTTCTCCGCCACCAGAGAGGCTGCTACTGCCCTCTCGGCCTTTACCTCTTCCTCAGCCCGCTTCGCCCGGTCCTCAGCCTCCTGAATGGCCGAGTTCAGGTCGGCTATATGGAGGTTTCGGGCTTCAATTGCGCCCTCGGCCTCTGTGAGCTGATTGAGCACTGCCCGCCATCGGTCAGCCTCGGCCTCGGCTCTGCTCTTATCCTCCTTTATTTATCGACGCACTCGACCCTTACCAGTTCCAAGGCCTTCTCCACAGCCTCGGCCCGAGCCTGGGCATCCTCGGCATCCTGCTGGACTTGGCGGGCAACCGCTTCCCCCTAACCGATGGCCTCCCGAGCAAGCACGACGGAGTTGGTCACCTGCACTCAGAGTGTCAGCTATGCAGATTACTTAAGTGCATTAAACTAAGGGCAAGAAGAAAAAATGCTTACTCGGACGAGAGATGAGAAGATCTCCCGAAAGAACCTGTTCGCCCCCAGGGTTCGGAGCTCTTTTTGAATATCCGGCTGAACGATGTAGGACATAAGTTGTTCATCCCGACGCCCATCGTTTATTAAGGAGAAGTTGCGAGGGATCGGCCTAGCCCTATTTCCCTCGGTAGTCCTGAAGTACTCCGGCTCGGCATGCGGAGGGCTGCTCGTCGGCATCTGCTCAGGGGCAGGCTCGCCGCCCCTGATGGCCCTTCCGTCCAGCTCTTGTCCACTTCGGCCGGGGGTGGTTCGCTGGAAGCTGGGGGCTCCATCGCCGCTGGCTCCACTATCGCCGGCTCCTCCGTCGTCACCCCTTTGGCCCTCGCCCCTTCTGGTGGGGTATCGGCCGTCAGATCCACCTCCGGGACCGGTGAAGACTTGCGCCGCTTGGCCGGCGGGGATGCCCTCACAGTGAGGCGCTTGGGGGCCGGCGCCTGCTGCCCCACACTTGGGCCACCCTGGGCCCTCATCCGCTTAATCGCGGCTTTCCTAACCATGGCGGTTGGAGGTTTCATTGCTGCACAACACTAGTCGGAGTCAGTAAAAAAAAGAGAGAGAAAAAGAAAAGAGAGGGCGATTTGGCTAAGTGCTGGAGCGTCCATTACTCACCGCTCTGTGTGGTGAGGCTCTCCAGCTGGAGGTTGTGCTCTGATAGAAGCAAGTTGTATCTGGGGATGTTGGCGGTCAACAGCTGCCCCAGCGCTTCTTGATCTCCTGGGAGGACGGTGGAGTTCATGTTAGGTCGGAGGTCGGGGTCCCCCCACCGGGACTTGACTTGGTCAAGGTCAACAAAGAAGAAACGGGATTTCCATCCCTTGACCGAGGCAGGAAGAAGAAGCTTGAGGACCCAACTGGGTCAGGGCTGGAATAGCCACCAACCTCTCTGCTGCCTGAGGGTGTAAAAGCATCGGAAGAGAGAGAGTCGTGGGGTAATTTAGAGGTGGTGGCAGAGGATAACAAAAGCGCAGACGGTCCGAAGGGAGTTTGGGACCAGTTGAGCGGGAGTCAAAGAGTAATAGTCCAAAAGGTTAATAAAAAAGGGATGAAAGGGTAGATGAAGGCCTAATCTAAGGGAAATCTCGTAAATGGCCACTCTGCCGGGCCGGAAAAAGACCACCCTATCATCGGGGGTCGGAAGGAAGAGCCCGACATCTTGGGGTACCTGGTAATGAGCCCTGATCTTGGCTAAGTCCTGGCCCATTACTGTGGAGGCAGTCCCCTCTGGGGATTCCGCCCCCGCTCTTGAAGAGGCACCGGCCGCCGCCTGGCGCCTCCTCGCTGGGGCCCAGCCGGCCACCTCCGAGCATCCCCTTGCAGGAGCTCTGACAGTAACCGATCGTTGGGACAAGGGAACACGGTCCTCTGGATCAGAGGACCATGAAAAAAGAAGGAGATGAAGAGGCACGAAGCCTCGAGGGAGAAATACGGTCGTCAGAGGGAGCGGAAGAAGTCCAGGATAGTGAGGAGGCCATGATGAAAGTTCGGGAAGAGGAAGGGAGGATCAGGAAGAACATAGGGCTAACCTGGAGAAAGAAATGGCGGGGGGCGATTCTCGGGTTGCAGAGGGAGCAGAGGACCAGAGGAAGAAGATAACTGAAGTAAATGATGAGTATTCAGCCTTCGCCCGGGTTTTGTCAAGTTTCAAATCGTTCCACCTCGATTTTCTAGCCACCTGGACTCCCGCCATAGGCTGGGACACCTCGGCAGGCGTTAGGCGTGTGGAACAAACCGCCTTCGGCCAATGATGGGACACCGCTGACGCCAGTGCCATGATGGCAATGATGGCGGCCGCTTTTCACAAATTTCAAAAGGACAACCCCGCCTCGAGGACGATCACGACAGATCGGACGGACAGCAGCGGTTGCCCCTTCACATCCCCCAAGTCGCTCGTGCTAAGTTATCGCAGCATCCACAAACACATGGCCGGGGGTAGTTGGCAGCGAACGGGGATCAGCCACTGGGGAGGTGACACCCCTTTCGCTTCGCCAAGGTAGACCTGCTCCGTCTCAGGGGCGAGGGGGCATCTGATATGGCTGATCCAGCGCCATCAAGGTTAACGGTAAAGAAGACTAACAGCGTCCCACTCAAACCTCCGAGGCCAACCTCCGAAGCCATGCTCTGAGGCCAACCTCCGAGGCCAACCTCCGAGGCCCACCTCCGAGGCCAGCTTATAGCTGCAAGCCATCTGGCATGCCCATGGGGCCCACTGCTCGCCTGCTACAGTGCGTCACCATGCCTCATTAAGGCATATGGTCCACCGCGTATCCACAGCAGTATGTGGCCATACCTCGTTACGGCGTGTAACCCGTTACTTGCCTGCAACTACGTATGGTCATATCCCGTTACGACGTACGACTCACTGCTCGCCTATGGCTGCATGCGGCCATACCTCTTAACGGCGCGTACCTGATGCAGTCGTGGCCGCCGACACTTGTAAGACCGTATCGGCAGGTGGAAAATCAAGTAGGACACCTCTGACGCATCTCTAACGCATGGTAACGATACGGCCTATCATTGTCAACCCCTCCTTTTTGTTCATTATCAGACGGGAACATCATGAAAATCGGTAACCTTCTGAAAGCATTGAGGGGGGAGATCTTCGAACAGGTATAAAAACTCACATTTACGACGAGGGAAGGATCCTGAACTCTAACTCTCTAGCTTTCTTCTGCTAGCTAACTCTTGTATATTCCGAAGTGACTGACTTGAGCGTCGAAGGGTCTCCACCGGAGCATCCGGTCTTCGGAGACTTTTCTTGTAGGAGCCCGGTGAGGAAGACCTCCGTTTCCCCGACGTTCAAGGAAGGTGACTCAGCGTCAACAGTTCTCAATGATTTAATCTATTTATTGCTTGATTAATTAGTTAGGACTTCCACGGTTTATATTATTTTGAGTAAAAGATTGGGCAAAAACCTAATCACTTTCATCAAAAACCTTGGATATTTTATATAATAATAAAAAAAAAAAGTTGACAACAGGAGACAATGTGTTTGATATGCTCGATGAATGACTTCGTATAGCAAATAATACTAGACCATTAGGAACCATATGTCATTCTCTCAAGACGTGATGCAATTGTATCAATCTGCAGTCATCTTCTTTTAATATAAGCTCCCATACGTCAAATACTTGCTGTTAAGGCTTGGAGCACCTTCAATTTCTTTTAACAGCTTTAACTAACGCATGATAACCTTGGACTGTTTGGCATGCTTTTACTTGTTTCTCGGTTCTTTTTTTTCTTTTTTTTTTTAATGTGTTCGGCATGATTTTAAACTTTTTTAATTTTTAAGTTTTTTCATAAATATAGAGATATTGAAGTAAATATTTGTATTTGCTTATCTAATTCTTATTTTTAATTTATAAAACTGATAGTTAATTTTTAGAAACCATGAAAATTAAAGGATATAATATTTTAACTTTTTGAATATTAAAAAGTGCCTATCATTTATGTCATCGCTTACTATTAGCTACCATCACCACAGCCTACCACAATTTCCAACCACCCCTTGCTGCTATTTTTTGCTCACTTGTTGGCTATTGCCATAATTTATTGTTGGCCATCTTCATCATTACAACATATATCATGAGACAAATTTTATATTTTAGATTTTTTTTAAAAAATATTTAAAAAGTAAAAATTTATTATTGACACCCATAACAAATATTGGATTATTTGTTTTTTTTTTTTGGTACAGACGGGCGATCACACCACTCTGGCGCGAGTCAAATCCGATAGATCAGAGTACATAATTTGCTGTAAGATAACAGGGCAGGGATCACCAACATGCCAACCCCACTGACCAGGGTGACGAGCAGCAATAGAGGCAACCCAGTTTACTGTAGCATTGGTTTCCGGGTAAACATGGCGGATCAGCGGCGCACAGGTGGACTGAAGAGAAGCCCAAATATCATATATCAGGGGATTGTGAGGGGAGCAAAGGTTCACATCCCGTCTAATCCAACAGACAACCGTAAGAGAATCCCCCTCAATGACCAACCAGCGAGAGCCCAACTGATGGACCGCATAGGTGATACCAGCCCAAGCAGCCTGAAGCTCAACCATAGAGACCGAAGTATCGAGGGAGCCATGTCCACCTGCCGCGATCAGCATTCCCTCTAGCCCCCTAATAACAAACTCGGATCCAGTAAGACGACCCGATATAGTACCATTAATGTTCACTTTGACATAACCCGAGGGTGGGGGCTCCCAAGAGATAAAGACCGTAGTAGGTGCGCTGTCGAAGCAGTAGGGGAGTCCCAGTGGTCGGGTCTATCAGAGTGAATACGAGAAACAGAACGGAAGTACTCCATTGCGAGGGAGACAGCAGTGTGGGAGATCACCTAAGGTGAGACTGACTCCTCCGCAAAGACAAACTGGTTCTGGGTCAGCCAAATGTGATAAGCCATATAAGCAGAAAGGACACCATGAGAGCGAGGACCGCGCTGGATCGATGGCCGGATGGCATGCGAAATGAAAGCCAAGTGGGTCCCTCCTCCGGCATCCACGAGGTAAAATGAAGCTGCTGCCAAATCTGGGATGCACGAGAACATGTGAGTAATACATGCTCAACCGTCTCATCCTGAAGCCCACATATCGGACAAAGAGGCAAAATGGAAAGACCGCGGCCAGCCAAGAGAGAACAAGTAGGAAGACAGTCCCACACAATCTTCCACAAAAAGAGCCTGATCCGGGGGTGGATGGGCAGACGCCAAATCCAAGCAACATCATCCAGCCCCAATGTCCGAGGACGGAAGCGATCAACAAGATCTCTAGAAAGGGGCACAAGGGAGGCAGGAACGATGCCATAGCCTGGTATCGGAAATAGCAGAGGAAGTGAGAGGGATAGCAAGGATCCTATGCGCAAGCTCAGGTCCAAATAGCTGATCCACCGAAGGGGCATGCCAGGCAGGACGATCCTGGCAAATCAAAGCCAAAACTGGCATAGAGGGAACAACATCAGAGCTAAGGAAGGTCGGCCAGCGGGATAGAGGAAGATCAGCTATCCAAATATCCTAAGTAATATCAACAGATCTTCCATCCCCAATCATCCAATGGATATCAGACATAATAGTAGGGGCAGTCCGACAGATCGCTCTCCAAAAGAAAGAACAGCCTCGGGGAATATAGAAGCTCGGATTGGCAGACCAGCCACCATATCTAACTCGCATGATAGAGCTCCAGAAGCAATGTGGATCCAACAAAATCTTGAGGCATGCCTAGCAAGTAGAGCCTCTCTACGGACCGCCAAAGACTGAATCCCCAGGTCGCCCTCTCGAGTAGGCAAACAAACAAGATCTCAGGACAGAAGATGAAGACAATGGCCCCCCTGCATTAATGCCCAGAGGAAATCGCGGAAGTGATGCTCAATCCGGCGAAGGCAGATAGCTGGAATTAAGGCGTTGGACAATAGATAAATGGAAAGAGAAGTAAGGATAGACTGAAGCAGCGTAAGACGCCCCATCATGGATAGACCAGAGACCTGCCAACGATCCAAACGATCAGAAATCCGATGATCAAGGTCCCCAAAGTCATTCTGGCGAGGTCGCCAGCCCATAATGGGGATCCCAAGATAGGACATGCGGTCAGAATAAGCCGAGATCCCAAGCACCTGAAAGATGGCAGCACGGCGACGGGGAGAAGTCGAAGGGCTGCAACACATAATAGATTTTTGCAAGTTGACTTGCTGACTGGAAGCCTGGCAATAAGACTGAAGGATAGTGGAGCAGGCAACTACATTCTGAACAGTAGCAGGGCTAAGAAAGATACAATCATTTGCAAAGAGAAGGTGAGAGAGAGGGGGACCCTGAGGCCCATGCATATATGGCTGCAACAAAGATGCCCCAACAGCCTAAGCAAACGCCTGAGACAAATCATCAGCACACAGAATGAACATAAAGGGGGAGAGGGGGCAACCCCGGTGAAGACCCATGGCTGAAGGAAAAAATGCAGTCAGACTATCATTGATGAGAATAGAAAAAGTGGGCCCCTGGATGCACGCCATAACCCAGTCGATGAAGAGATTGGCAAATCCGAACTCCGAGCATCTACCGAAGAAAAATCCAGCTGATCCTATCATAAGCTCTCTCCATATCCAGCTTGACAGCCATGAGACTATGTCTACCAGTCGCACGCTGGAGATCATGCATAAACTCCTAGGCAATAAGGGCATTATCAGTGATACTGTGACCACGGATAAAAGCCCCCTGAAGGGAGAAATAGTCTCCGAGGCATGCATATTTTTAAAAATTGATAACTATTATCATTGCGGAAATTAAAAGATTACATATTAATCTATCTAATATGCATCAAGATCATATCTTTGCCTATATATTCAGGGTCGTTTGATCTAAAATATGCATATAAAAACATCAAGATCATATCTTGATCTTCAAGATGACTAGTCACACTATTATCTTGAAGCCTGCCTTAAGATCTAGGGATCAAATCACTTACCTTAAGAACAGTAGGTAAATCCTTATTGCTCTACAGCCGTTCAATCGTCCGGCCTCTAGTATCGTCCACGCGAAGCCCCGAATGATCAGATTTTCGGGAGTGCTAGCTCACGGAAAAATAGCTTTGCTGATCTTGAATCCTCTCACTTGAATCTTCCTCCAAGATCCACCAGGCTTCCGCTAACACCAGAATCACCAGGATTTTCTATTCTAACATTTTAGAATTACAATCCACATCAATTTAGAATTACAATCCACGACAAATCATGTATTGTTGTTCTATTTTTGTTCTGTATTCTCTGGTGAGGGAATGCCCTCTATTTATAGTCTCGATTTAGCCTTGACATTTAATTCTGACATTATAGTCTCGAAGAGACGCCGAAGGCGTGGCGCTTGGTTTAATTCGACGTTCGGAGAAAACCAAGGAGTCACGGTGCTTGGTTTAGTTCCGTCGTTCGGAGAAAACCAAAGAGACGATGGATAAATCCGACGTTCGGTAAATAAATGTCATGCATTAAATTCTATCTCATGAGATGAGATTTTAGCCATCTCATCATATGAGATCCATATTCGAGAGGTTTGGGTTCTAATCTGAATTTATTTGACTTAACCCACATAGATCATGGTCCAAGCCCAAATCAAATTTGGCTAGTCCTGAATCTATTTAAATTCAAATCAAGTCTAATTTCAAATCAATATTTGAAATTGACTTGTCCTTCTAATAGACTTAAACCAAATTGAATCTTATTCAATTGTACTTAACCCAATTGAGATAATTCAATCAATCAAATTGATTAATTAAATCATATACGATTCTCAATCGTTGATCAGCAAATAGATCATCCTAGGAAACTTCTATGCGTGTGACTCTCTAGGTTCGAACCTAAGCCGGTAGCATAGAAACAACTTTCTATACTAATCGATGTGCCCATCTAGCAATGGAACCCGACGTCCGGATAGGTCGAAGAGTTGCCGAGCAAACTCCAAGAACCCTAAGAAATAGTTACCGTATAATTCATCCTCTTGACCACAAATGCTAAGGATGGCTTAAGAGCCTGTCAACTCTAAATAGCAAATCCATAAAGTGATTTCAACTTTAGTGATCATGTGACTTTCACATGAAGTGCCTTGGCCAAGGTCTTGCTAAATTGAAACACAAGCATTTCTCCTTTTAATGGGATAGGTCAAATTCCATCTTGATCCACAACTGACTACCACAAGTACTTGACTGCACCCAGTAACCTTTCGTAGCTGGATTAGAAATCCAGGTGGTCCGGCACCTAAGTACAATGAGTTGCTTGTAAGCCACTGGTTGTGATCTTCAGGTCTGAAGGATACTTATACCTATATCTTCTCGGATTAACTCTTGACAGCAGAGTATCCAAAAATGAGTCACGTTCGGTGAAATGTACTCCTACACTTTCACCTGTATGTCATACCAGTGTCTCTACACTCCTTGGTTAAGAGGATAACCAACAAATATGATATACAACGTCCTATAATTGATAGTACTATGGCCCTGTCATAGTATATCATTTGGTCGCGAACTCTTTTAAGGACCTTCTAAGATAAATCCTCCTTTATCGTGAGGAAGATCCTAAGGGCTTCATTACTTTCAGGAGTATTAAGAAGATGTTCTTGTAATGAATAAACTGCCAAATAACTTTTATTAATATATCAATTTATATACAATTTACATCAGCACAATCATCAAATGATTGGCTTTAGGATACAATTCCCAACAAACTCCCACTTAGCCTAAAGCCACTCATTACAGTATCTAATACCCATCTTCAACTTATAGTTGTCAAACTCCTTGATGCTGAGTGCTTTAGTAAATGGGTCACCTAGGTTTTCCTTTCCATCAATCTTCTGAAGATTTATGTCACCTCGGTCTACTATCTCTCGAATAAGATGAAACCGGCGCAGTATGTGCTTGGTGCGCTGATGTGCTCGTGGTTCCTTTGCTTGAGCTATGGCACCAGTGCTGTCACTGTATAACAGGACTGGTTCATCTATGGAAGGTGTCACTCCAAGCTCGGAGATGAACTTTCGCAGCCACACAGCTTCTTTCGCAGCATCTGATGCAGCGATGTACTCTGCCTCGCACACCGAATCTGCCACTGTATGTTGCTTGGAACTTTTCCAGCAAACAGCTCCACCATTTAGGATAAACACGAAACCCGATACACTTTTGCTATCATCATGATCTGATTGAAAACTGGAATCAGTATATCCAACAAGTTTCAAATCAGACTCTCCATAGACTAACCACTGGTCCTTAGTATTTCTCAAATACTTAAGGATTGTCTTAACAACTTGCCAGTGTTTTTCTCCTGGATCAGATTGGTATCTACTCACTACTCCTAGTGAGTATGCCACATCTGGTCTTGTACATGTCATGGTGTACATAATCGATCCTACTGCCGAAGCATATGGAATTCGACTCATACGTTCTCTTTCATTAGGAGTTGTCGGACAATCCTTCTTAGAAAGATGAATTCCATGGCCTATCGGAAGATAGCCTTTCTTGGAATTCTCCATGCTAAACCTCTTTAGCACTGTGTCAATGTACGTAGATTGGGATAAACCAAGCATCCTCTTAGATCTATCTCTATAGATCTTCATCCCTAGGATGTATGATGCTTCTCCCAGATCTTTCATGGAGAATTGTGATGATAACCATGTCTTTATTCCTTGTAATGCAGGGATATCATTCCCGATTAAGAGAATATCATCCACATATAATACAAGAAATACAATAACAGAATCGTTAGCCCATTTATAAATGCAAGGTTCTTCTTTATTCTTAATAAAGCCATAAGATTTGATCACTTTATCAAATCGTATGTTCCAACTCCTTGATGCTTGCTTAAGTCCATAAATAGACTTCTGTAGCCTGCACACTTTAGACTCGTCTTCAGATATAAAACCTTCAGGCTGTATCATATACACCTGTTCTTCTAAATCACCATTTAGAAAAGCGGTTTTAACATCCATCTGCCAAATCTCATAATCGAAGTGTGCTGCTATAGCTAGCATAATCCGAATGGATTTCAGCATTGCCACAGGAGAAAACGTTTCGTCATAGTCAATACCATAACGTTGACGATACCCCTTGGCAACCAGACGTGCTTTATAGGTCTCTACCTTTCCGTCTGCGCCTCTTTTCCTCTTGAAAACCCATTTACACCCTATGGGTTTTATCCCTTCGGGTGGGTCAACTAATGTCCATACATTATTGTCCTTCATGGAATCAAGTTCGGATTTCATGGCATCAAGCCATTTATTAGAGTCAGTCCTTTGCATAGCATCCATATAGGTGATCGGATCCTCGTTGTTCTCATCGAGTTCAACAGGATCATCGTTCTGGACCAAGAAACCTAAGTATCTGTCCGGTTGATGTGGTACTCTACCAGATCGCCTTAATGGTGCATCTAAAATGGGTTTTGAGTTTGATCTAATCAACTCAGATTCTAGGGTTCACTGGTTTGTGTTGTTCCTTCTACTTGATGAACTTCCTCAAGTTCAACATTAGAGCTATTTGTTCCTTCACTAAGGAACTCCTTTTCAAGAAAAACTGCTCTATTACTAATGAACAACTTTTGTTCTTCAGTATTGTAGAAGTAATATCCTTTGGTTTCTTTCGGATAGCCGATGAAAAAATATTTGTCAGATTTGGGTTCAAGTTTGTCTGATTTTGCACGTTTCACATAAGCCGGACACCCCCAGACTCTCAGATAGGTAATAACCGGTTTATGTCCATACCACATCTCATGTGGAGTTTTAGAAACAGACTTACTTGGAACCTTATTAAGAATATGACAAGCTGATTCTAATGCGTATCCCCAAAATGATATTGGCAAGCTTGCAAAACCCATCATGGACCGAACCATGTCTAACAGAGTTCGATTCCTTCTTTCCGACACACCGTTATGTTGCGGTGTTCCAGGAGGAGTCCATTGGGAGAGAATCCCATTCTCCTTAAATATGTCACAAATTCATTGGAAAGGTATTCGCCTCCTCGATCTGATCGAAGGGTCTTAATACATTTTCCTGTTTGTTTTTCTACTTCTTTATGATATAGTTTGAACATTTCAAACGATTCAGATTTATGTCGCATAAGATAGACATAACCGAACCTAGAAAGGTCGTCTGTAAAAGTAATGAAGTAGTAATATCCACCTTTGGCACAAGTGCTCATTGGTCCACATACATCAGTATGTACTAGACTCAATAGCTCTTTGGCTCTTTCACCTTTTCCAGTAAAAGATGACTTGGTCATTTTACCAAGAAGACATGATTCACAGGTAGTTAATGATTCACAATCATCAACTCGAAGGATGCCCTCCTGAGTTAACCTGTTTAATCTGTTCTTATTGATATGACCCAGCCGATGGTGCCAAAGATAAATATCTGTGACATCAGTTGTTCTAGGGCGCTTACTTGATTGTACACTACATTCACAGGCTGTGATAATATATAAATGCCATTAGATAAATGCCCAGTCATTACAGTGACTCCATTCATAATGATATTCAAAGTAACATCCTTTATTGAAATTTCATAATGACTTTTGGCCAGAAGGCCTACAGAAATTACGTTCAACAAGAACGTTGGGCAAAAATGACAATCATTTAGTATAATGACATTTCTATTGAAAACTATTTCAAGAACTCCTAATGCCAGAACTGGAACTAATCTTCCATCGCCGACATTAAGGAATCTTTCATTGTCCTCAAATCTTCTGGTGACCTGTAGTCCCTGCAATGAATTGCAAATGTTAAAAGGACTCCCGGTATCCAATACCCAGGTCTGATTATCATATACAGAAAAATTACAAGGTGTTATCATATAAATACCTTGTTGAGCAACATCTTGCTCCTTTTTCTTCTTTGGCCTGTTTGATCAAGTGTGGCAATGTAAAGAGGACAGTTCCTCTTCCAGTGCCCTTGCATCTTGCAGTGAAAGCATTCAGCTTGACTTTTATCAACTTTCTTCTTCTGCATCTGACCCCTTATAGATGTCCTAGCATGTTGCACCTTTTTATTATTCTTTTTCTTCTTCCCTTTCCCAAAGGGTTTACGCCCTACCTTAGATCCTTCAACCACATTAACCAAACCCTTAGAGAGCTGGTTATCCTTCTCAAAGTTCTGTAACAACCCCAACAAACCGTGGTAGTTGACTGCAGGCTTTGTCATTCGAAAATGAGTAAGGAAAGGTCGGAAGGATGGAGGCAAGGAATTCAGGATCGCATCTTTTCCCAACTGCTCATGTAAGGGAAAGCCGAGCTTGCTTAGGAGTTCTATCTTCTCGATCATGTACAATACATGATCAGTGACAGGAGATCCATCCCTCATTCGAGCATTGAAAATAGCACAACTAGTCTTGTGCCTTTCAACATCGTCGGGTGTGCCGAAAGATTCATTCAACGCTTGAATGATTTCTTCTGGCTGAGCATTCTCGAACCGGCGACCGAATTCATCGTTCATTGCTGCTAGCATGATACAACGCACGCTAGTTCTATCATTGAGCCACTTCTGATAAGTGTCTCTCTCAGAACTTTGGGTGTTTGCATCAGGTATCTTTGGTGCAGGATTATTCAGAATATATAGAATCCTCTCATGCTCAAGGACGATCTTAAGTTTTCTGAACCAGCTATTGAAATTGGAACCATTCAACTTGTCACTATCCAATAGGGACCTTAATGATAAATTAGTGGCCATGTTCTGCATAAGGAAAAACTAAAGTTTATTAGTATATAAATTGATTCAGTCTAAAGACTTGGACTTTAGTCTAAAGATTCTCCACTATTTTGTTCAAATTGGCAGCCTCTACACCCCAATTCGAAGAATTATTCTTAATTCTTTAGCGGGCACTAAGATCTACATAAACTACATACAGGCCCAAGTGAAGCTTGGCTAACCCATATGCATCTAAGAGTAGGTTCAAAACCAATTGTTTCCCCAAACAATTCTTAGTGTTCAGTTTTGCCCCATGTACCTCTTCAGCAGGCATGAAGTGCCTCCACTGAAAGTTCTGGTTAGGTCCAACCATTAAATGATATAATCAGTGTAACCTATCAATAGACAACCAAGCCCGAGTGAAGCTCGGCTCACCTGACTGTTTATTTAATAGTTACGCTGACTTATCATATAATGAATGATAATTCCGATGGTTGACAAGCACCAGGCATGGAGTGCCTCCAATGATTATCAAGACATCGGACTCATTATCACCCACCTTAATGGGAGGCTATGATCTAGTTATCATATAACTATTTCATTTTAAGGACCTAATAATTTTAGAGGATTTTAATAATATGAAGATAAATTGACTAATCAAGTTCTCCCACTGAATCTATGAAATCGGTAGAATGAAACAAGATTAAGTCAGGTTAAGTGGCACCTAAATCAGTCAGACTGATTTCCTTACAGGCATGGGTCAACCCGAATCAGGTAAATGATCTGAATCATAAATGGTTCACCACATTGACCAGGTGAGTGAGATCGATGGGAGGGATATGCCATTAACTCGTTAAAGACGCATCAATACGAGTAGCTCCCAATTAAAAACCATTCGATCGTTGATCCTAGAGCAACTTGCCAACCCACCTTGACATCATATGGTTAACCAATTCTGATTTGACCATCTAAGAGATTCATGCTCAACCACGGAGCCTAATCTACTTCCATTTGGTTTAATCAAAGAGAAGGACATGATCAACTACAACTATTGTTTGATTTAGAGCATTCTTAACCTAATCTAATTAGATTTGATCAAATACTCTTTAGTCCAGTTGATTTAAACCTTAGGGTCTAACCCTTTATGGACCCGATTTAGCTAACCCAAATGATTAAATATATTTCATGTTTACATGTCATATATTTCAATCAAGCATAATGTTACTACTCATAATTCCTATATTTAGATCATATCTAAAAGATTATGAATTAACATTTGACATTCAAATAGACTCTCATAAATATTTGTATGTTTCATAACATAGACATCATGCCATCATATATCATATCTATGTTTTATACTAAACATGCAAATATCATGGTTTTATACAACATCAATATGTATCAAATATAAAATATCTTTTGAGAGTGTGTGTAATCTATGTTTTGATGCCAAAGCATCAATTTAAATTTTCTTTAAGCATCAACGATAAAACAATCGCACGGCAATATGTCACAGAATACCTCATTGAATGGGTAATTTGGATTTTCAATCCACCTGTGACCATATGGCCTTGTGATAGTTTTAGCCATAATTACACAATTAATAAGAACATTAATTTACATGCAATAAATTAGATCAATAACGAAACCATGGCTCTGATACCATTTGTAGGGAGAAATATCTCCGAGGCATGCATATTTTAAAAATTGATAACAATTATCATTGCGGAAATTAAAAGATTACATATTAATCTATCTAATATGCATCAAGATCATATCTTTGCCTATATATAGGATCATTTGATCTAAAATATGCATATAAAAACATCAAGATCATATCTTGATCTTCAAGATGACTAGTCATACTATATCTTGAAGCCTGCCTTAAGATCTAGGGATCAAATCACTTACCTTAAGAACAGTAGGTAAATCCTTATTGCTCTGCAGCCGTTCAATCGTCCGGCCTCTAGTATCGTCCACGCGAAGCCCCGAATGATCGGATTTCCGGGAGTGCTAGCTCGCGGAAAAATAGCTTTGCTGATCTTGAATCCTCTCACTTGAATCTTCCTTCAAGATCCACCAGGCTTCCGCTAACACCAGAATCACCAGGATTTTTTATTCTAACATTTTAGAATTACAATCCACGAATTACAATCCATGACAAATCGTGTATTGTTGTTCTATTTTGTTCTGTGTTCTCTGGTGAGGGAATGCCCTCTATTTATAGTCTCGATTTAGCCTTGACATTTAATTCTGACATTTAAGAATTCCGTCGTTTGGTAAAAGCGAAGAGACGCCGAAGGTGCAGCGCTTGGTTTAATTCCGACGTTCGGAGAAAACCAAGGAGTCGCGGCGTTTGGTTTAGTTCCATCGTTCGGAGAAAACCAAAGAGACGAGGGATAAATCCGACGTTCGGTAAATAAATGTCATGCATTAAATTCTATCTCATGAGATGAGATTTTAGCCATCTCATCATATGAGATCCATATTCGAGAGGTTTGGGTTCTGATCTGAATTTATTTGACTTAACCCACATAGATCATGGTCCAAGCCCAAATCAAATTTGGCTAGTCCTGAATCTATTTAAATCCAAATCAAGTCTAATTTCAAATCAATATTTGAAATTGACTTGTCCTTCTAATAGACTTAAACCAAATTGAATCTTATTCAATTGTACTTAACCCAATTGAGATAATTCAATCAATCAAATTGATTAATTAAATCATATACGATTCTCAATCGTTGATCAGCAAATAGATCATCCTAGGAAACTTCTATGCGTGTGACTCTCTAGGTTCGAACCTAAGCCGGTAGCATAGAAACAACTTTCTATACTAATCGATGTGCCCATCTAGCAATGGAACCCGACGTCCGGATAGGTCGAAGAGTTGCCGAGCAAACTCCAAGAACCCTAAGAAACAGTTACCGTATAATTCATCCTCTTGACCACAAATGCTAAGGATGGCTTAAGAGCCTGTCAACTCTAAATAGCAAATCCATAAAGTGATTTCAACTTTAGTGATCATGTGACTTTCACATGAAGTGCCTTGGCCAAGGTCTTGCTAAATTGAAACACAAGCATTTCTCCTTTTAATGGGATAGGTCAAATTCCATCTTGATCCACAACTGACTACCACAAGTACTTGACTGCACCCAGTAACCTTTCGTAGCTGGATTAGAAATCCAGGTGGTCCGGCACCTAAGTACAATGAGTTGCTTGTAAGCCACTGGTTGTGATCTTCAGGTCTGAAGGATACTTATACCTATATCTTCTCGGATTAACTCTTGACAGCAGAGTATCCGAAATGAGTCACGTTCGGTGAAATGTACTCCTACACTTTCACCTGTATGTCATACCAGTGTCTCTACACTCCTTGGTTAAGAGGATAACCAACAAATATGATATACAACATCCTATAATTGATAGTACTATGGCCCTATCATAGTATATCATTTGGTCGCGAACTCTTTTAAGGACCTTCTAAGATAAATCCTCCTTTATCGTGAGGAAGATCCTAAGGGCTTCATTACTTTCAGGAGTATTAAGAAGATGTTCTTGTAATGAATAAACTGCCAAATAACTTTTATTAATATATCAATTTATATACAATTTACATCAGCACAATCATCAAATGATTGGCTTTAGGATACAATTCCCAACACCCCCTGCTATGGAGATATCAGATAGGGAATCACCCTTGCAACTGAGTGACCAGAAGACGGGCACAAACTTTGTAAAGAGTGGTGCACAAGCTGATAGGCCAATAATGCTGGGAAAGTATAGCAGCCGATTGCTTTGGGACAAGGGAAACAAACATTTGCTGCCAGTCCCGAGGGATAGATCTAGAGGAGAAAATATACTGGGTAGCCAAAACAACATCCTGCCCCACAATGTCCCTGTAGTGACGAAAGAAAAAAGGGGGGAAGCCATCCGGACCTAGGGCCTTATCTTATCCCAGAGCCCAAACAGTAGAACGAATCTCCTCCATCGAAACCTCCCGCGTAAGCATACCGTTGTCAGCAACAGAAACCCTAGCAGCCTGAGAAACAGGGATATGGGGAAGCTACTAGCAGACAGCTCTAACCAGCGGGACCAGAAGAAGTGGATAATCTTGCTCTTGAATGGCCTCATTAGTATCAAGGATATGCCCCTCCTCATCACGGATACTCCGGATCCGATTGGTAGCACGTCGTGCCAGAGTGGCCTAATAAAAGAATTTGGTGTTACGGTCGCCCTTCTGAAGCCACTGAATCCGGGACCGCTGATGCCAGAAAGCCTCCTGTTGATTGAGTAAAGAGTGATGCAATGCCAAGCTCCGCCTGAGGGACCTAAGATCAATCTCAGAAAGGCAGCCCTCCTGATCCTCCTTTGCCTGAATGGTAGCAATATCAGCTTTCACAGACTGCACTTGCTGCATAATATCCCCTACCTCCCTACTGTGCCACCTCAAAAGTCTGCGCTTCATAAGTTCAAGGTGCCAGGAAAGGCAGTAGGTAGAACTCACTCTAACCGACTGACGCCAAGCCTGAAGGATCAGAGTCCGAGCCGAAGAATAATACAACCAAAACTGCTCAAACCGAAAAGGTCCTCGACACCAAAAGGACGGCTCCGTAGATATGAGCAGAGGGCAATGATTAGACACAATCCAAGGGAGATGAGTGAAAGAAGCATGGGAAAACGACTGCAACCAACCATCAGAGGCCAAAGCCTGATCCAGACGTTCCCACACCAGAGTTGAGCCCTAACGGTTATTACACCAAGTAAACTGGGGGCCGAAAATGCCCAAGTCAAAAAACCCAGCAGAGTCAATGAAGGAGCGAAACTCACTAGAGTTCGGAGTATCCACAAACCGGCGCCTCCCACGCTTCTTCGAAGCACCCACAATACAATTAAAATCGCCAGCAATAAGAGTGGGGAGGCCCTGGGCTAAGAATGTAAGAATCTCAGACCAGAGGCATCGATGCTCCCGAAAGTTCGTGCTAGCATAAACACCCAAAAGAAGATAGGGCGGAGTAGTCCCCTCCGAAACAACCATAGCCACCTGCTGATGGCAGCGATGAAAAACATCAACATGGATAGAGGGGTTCCACCATAGAGCCAGAATGCCTCCAGAAAGACCATTGGATTCCACAGTATAAGAACTCCAAGAACGGGATACTCAGCGCCGGAAGTGCTGAAGACTGGACCCCGACAAACGAGTTTTCAATAAAACACAGATATCAAAATGATGAAGCTGCAATAGCCGACCAAAAGAGGAGCGAAAAGAGGGTTTCAGTGCTCCTTGGACATTCCAAATGAGAATTTTCATTTAATCAGGTTGGGAGGTACCTTGGACCCCATCCTGGGCCCCCACCATATCCATATCCGAAAAACCTCCTGGAGAATGACACCCTACGATAATACCCTGATCCCCGACAGAGGCCTTAACATTACTGATAGCCTTGAGCCCCGTATCAACCAACGTGCCAAGGCCCTGAGGTGAGCCCAGGACTGCTGAGAAAATAAATTTGTCTTCCTCAATATTTAATATCTATGTTGATGGCTAGGAGTCTTTTTAGATGAAAACATATATTATAAAAGAACTCTCGTGCAAAGGCACATAATAATTTACGTTTTTGGGATTAATTATAATGCAAGCATTCAATTAGTTATTGAAGATTCTTAGTTGGGCAAAAGATTTATAGTTTCCTGAATTCATTGGTCTACTTTATTTATTTGCAAAATACAGGATCTCATATATTTAGAATTGTAAAAAATAAAATGCACATATATAAAAAGAAATAAATATTTACATTATATGTTGACCCAGCCAGTGCCTATTTACATCATGTATTAATCGAACAATATATATATATCATAAATACATAATAAGTAAAGGGTATAGGTTCAAAATTAATTAGTAGACATGCTTTTAGTATGAACTGAATCGGGTTTTGTTTGAATTAAATAAGTAGGATACCTTCAAATGGCTGATGGCCGATAGCTATAAAAGATAATTATTGGCGAATGATTTAAACTAACAACTAATCCAAATAGATCCTTAATCAACTTTCTTTATAATCATTGCAACATGTACGGTCATCACATAAATTTTAAATTTTTATTTTTTAAACAAATAATTTTACTTAAAAAAGTAAAAAATGGAATAACAGCAATAACAATTGGGGTTTTACTTTTCATATGGTAATCTTTGGCATTTTAATGGATGAAATCACCTCAACTAATCAATAAATATTTTTAGTACGGTCAACACAAATCCAAAGATAATTGGGTTTTACTAGAATAACATCAATCTTTTAATACTGCTCAATCATCATTCTTCATTGATAGCTAGCAATCTTGTTAGATGGGAACACATACTTAAAAGAATTCTCATGAAGGGGCACATAATAATTTACATTCTTTGAATTAATTATGATACAAGATTTTAATCTTGGAAAAAGATTTATAGTTTTATGCATTCATTAGTCTAATTTACTTAATTATAAATTACGAGATCTCATATATTTAGAATTGTAAAGAATAAAATGCAAACATACGAACTTCCTTACCCAACATTCTTAATATATATGAATGTGAGAATGCGTTCACTTAGCTAATAATAATCACATTTCACACATGAATACAGAGAAAGGAAAATATATAACTTCAAGATTAAGCACACTTAGTTTTTAGCTAGTATGAACTGACTCAATCGACTTCCTTCTTATGTACCCTTAAAACTAGCTTTTTTTGATATGAACATAAAGCATGTGCTGATCTAATTAATAATAATCATCTCATCTTCCAAATGAATGCATGATGAGGAATAAGTCAACGTATATAAGATTTAAGGCCAAGTAAGCACACCATTGGCTACTTGCTTGCAAGGAAGCCCAAGGTTCCTCCTGGTCGTTGTGCCAAATGGCGAGGGGAAGGGGACAGAAGCCTCACACCTCGCCAAAAATTACGACTCCTGTCGTGGATTGAGACGCTGGGGATCCGATCCGAGCCGTCCGATCGGGTGCTGACGCAAACCAACCACGGCCCCTTGCATGGGGTTCCAGGGCCAGCGGCCGCCATCAACGGCTCGGTTAACGGGAGGCCTCGCTTTCAACGAACCGAGATTCGGGAACTTAACGGACCGACCGCCTCGAAAGTCGTGCTCTGTTACACCGTTGTCTTGTGACCCACCCAACCGGTCGCAGCCTTCTTTTTTTTTTTTTTTTTTTTTTTTAAACCATTTGCTTCTTCTTTAACTTCCTTTAATTAGGTGTTCGACGTCGCAACGATTGCTAGCGACCAATTAAGTGGCAAATTAACAACTGCAAGCAAACATTTTGATGAGCTCATTTGATCTCTTTTCCGATCGATCTGTTTGTCAAAGCTTTGTGTGTTGTTCTTCGATCCGTTGCTGCTGGTTAAAACGAACTCAGCACAAATGGGCCGGTCAATCCATGGTCACACGCAAACTAGATGATCATCCTAATTGGTCGAACATTAACTTCGTCGCAATTAATATTTTAGCTATAAATTAAGAGGCATGGAGAAGTACTCCATGGTTTAACACTCCTTGCACCCTGCCAGAAATATCCGTGGAGCATTGCTGCACTAGGCTAAGTAATTAAATCCGTGTTATTCCCAGCATCGATCGATCGGTTGATCTTAAATAACATATGGTACGATGAACATATATATATCGATCGTTGAATTCTGGAAGCAGGCATATATATAATAAAGCCTGACATTTTCCTCCAAAAGCTAGAGCTAGAGAAACGTGACTCGGTCTGTCCAAAGCCGTGGGATCATATATATCTTCTCCCTGGCACACTCAAAGTGAGACATTAATTAATCTCATAGTCATCTTCTATATATATACCAATATCGAACCAATAAATTATCTGGAATAAGCTAGTTATTCTAGTCTAGCTAGCTCTTTAGCAATGGCAGCAAAACGTACGAAGAAATTAAGCTAGCAGCTTAAGATCGAAAGAAAATTCTTCTGCAAAATTTATGGCATACACACGTCGGAAATTAAGCAAGCAGCTATATTCCTCAGCTCAGGCTCAGCTCCACTCTATAAATACTCCCTCAATATCCCCCCATTTGAACTCCATCCAGTTCCTCTCGCCCCTTGCGCCTAGCTAGCATCCGCAAACTAAACAACGTACAGTGATCATGGCCTTGTCCTATTTCTTTTCTTTCATCGCTTCGATTGCTTTCCTCTCTCTCCTAAGCCCTTGCAATTGTTTCAATCCCAAGAGCTTGAATTTATCCTCCACCACCACCGCTTCAGGTTGGTCCCCGGCCGGAGCCACCTGGTATGGAAGTCCTAGCGGCGATGGAAGCGACGGTACTGTATTCAATATTCTATATATACAATTAAAGAGATCGAAGAAGAAGATGTACAATATTTTACGAGAGGGCATGCAGTACTCTCAAATTAATATATATATATGAGCTAGCTAATTAATATTAATATCTTAAATCTACTGTAAATATTAATTGTACGTAGGTGGTGCATGCGGGTATGGAGGTGCAGTGGGAAAGCCTCCTTTCTCATCCATGGTAGCAGCTGGAAGCCCTTCTGTTTTCACGTCAGGCGAGGGATGTGGGGCTTGCTATCAGGTATGGCAGGCCTAGTGAGTACTCACCGATGCCACATTTATTTAATTGAAGGCCTTTAATTTGCTTGATCAGTATTCAGTACTCGATCGGTTGCATGCCCTTAATTATCTTTCGATCTGATAAGTCTGACCATCATTCAAACTGACATCGATCAGGTGAAGTGCACCGAAAACGCTGCATGCTCGGGGACTCCGGTGACTCTCGTGATCACCGACGAGTGCCCCGGCGGTGCCTGCCTCTCGGAGCCCGTCCACTTCGACATGAGTGGTACTGCGTTCGGGGCTATGGCACAAGCTGGCCAAGCCGATCGGCTTCGCAACGCCGGAGTGCTGCAAGTGCTTTATACGAGGTATGTAGAGCTCCGATCGATCGATGACTTGCTCTAGATTCAGTATAACTAATGGAAGACTAACTGCAATCATGTGAATGGTCGGGTTCTAAGTTATCATTGCATTGCTTGATCTCATGGAAGAATATTAATAATTGGCATGCTTTGAATGCCAAGTTTAAAGTCCAACAATTGCATTAATTAAAGGTGTTTAATTAAGGTT
>UESW01001689.1:197920-230639 GCA_900491605.1 Calamus simplicifolius | reverse complement strand
CCTATTTCTTTTTTAAACATCAAATAAGAGAATGAAATTACATTTGACTTTCATATTCAAATCAATAGATATTGACCTAGTACAGCTAGATGCAATGAATCGAAGAAAACCTGTGCTACATATATCTAAGCAGTCTGACTCCATCAGAGCACTTCGGCTTTAGATCTCTTTGAATGATCTGGAAATTGTAGCTGGCTAACTTTTTTTTCTTTAATAGGATTTGATTTTTTCTTTTCTTTTTTAATCAAGGTGTCATCAATCCATTGTTGCTACAATCAGTCACCTAGACACCTTAGCAATAAAGGATTCAGAATGCCAATGCAAGCCCCCTAAACTATATAAATACATAAATAGAGAGGTAAATGAGAACGCACTCTCTCTCTCTCTCTCTCTACACACACACAGTATGTATGCATGTATGAATATGAATGCAACACAAATTTTTAGTACGTCTAAATGCATAATTATATACATACATGCATGCATGCATGCATCTGTGTGTCTTTATATATGACAGCATTTGCATCAATGTTGTCATCGCGGCACAAACCACCTTGTACTGGGCATATGAAACTGATACTGAGTGTGTACCAAGCCACCATACACTAAACCAAACCCCATACCAGGAATATCAACATTGTTTTGCATGGTACTGGTATGGGGGTTCGGTTATCGAGATTGCAAACCCGGGTCTACATACTATGGGTGCATGTGTGTTGTATAAGCACTACATTCTAACTTTCTTTCAAGGCCTTCCACCATTGGAGCCCCTAGTTGATGATGGATGGCCATAGCTGGAATGAGATTAGGGTTAGACGTATGTAGAAATAGATAAACAAGCGGATCTGGCAGTCAACCCATGGCCGAAACATAGACCAATTACTCAATGTTTGAAACGGCCTGAGCTAGGTCAATGGGTTCCAAACACTATTGAAGGAAGCATTTGCACAAAATTTCTTCTATTCCTTGCTTTTCGTTTCACCCTTTTCGAAAGAAATAAATCACCCCAGAAAAGCCAGAGACGACTCCAGAAATATCGTTTTGAAATGCTCGAGCTAGAGCCGACTCCAGAAAAGTTAGAGTCGACTCCAACCCACCTGGAATGAGAAATCAAGTTGCCAGATCAACTCTAACGGTAATATTTCTATTTTACCTTATTTCTAATGGATATATTTTGATACAAGGTACACTCCAACGGATAGTTTTCTTCCAAAAATGGTGTGAAAGAATCTATAAAAAGGAAAGTTTATTATTCAAAAATAAGAATGGAAAAAATAGAAAAAAAAAGAGAGAAAATCTGAGATAGACAAATCCCATTTCAAAATCAGAGAGCTTGAATCATAAGAAAAAACTTCTAGCTCAAATCCACTCCACTCCAAAAGCTCAAGAGGAATCCAAAGCGTTCAAATCAAAGTCTTGGTGGATTTCCCAACTTGGAGAAAGGAGATCGTTTCTTGCTTTTCAACTTCTCAACTGCTTCAACTGTGAAGAATCGGAGCTGAGGCTTGATTCAATCCAGCAAGGAGAAGAAGAAAAGAAGAAAAGAAGAAAAGCTCAAAGCCAACCAATCTACAAATCAGGCTTTTCTAAACCTTGTTATTCTTAATTTGTATATTTGCTCATTGAGGAGCTTTGTATTTCAAAAACAATACTTATTTTGTTTGTGCCTATTCAATCTGGGGGATTGAACTAGAGGAGGTAGTTTACCTCGGGTTCAAGCTTGGTTAGCTTGGGTTAGGGTTTTGTGCTGGTGAGCCCTTGAAAACCAGCTGGGTTCGTTGTGCGCCCGGGAAAACAACAAGTTCGAGTTGTGAGCTTGTAAAACAACTCTGCTGTAATCTAGGGTGATTATAGTGTGGACCCAAGAGAATCTTGGGAGTGGACGTAGGTGTTGGATACACCGAACCACTATAAAATCTTTTGTGTTTGCCGTGTTCTATTGTCTCTTTCTCTATCTCTATCTTATTCACTGCATTTATAGTTACCTCGCATTTGCCTTCATTAATCTCAAGCAAACTATTTTAAAAAGGCTAATTTTTTAAAGAACCTAATTCACCCCCCCCTCTTGGGTTGCCATCTGGGCCAACAGAGGCCCACCTCCGAGGCCAACCTCCGAGGCCAACCTCCGAGGCCAGCTTATAGCTGCAAGCCACCTGGCATGCCCATGCGGCCCACTGCTCGCCTACTACAGTGCATCGACATGCCTCATTAAGGCATATGGTCCATCGTGCATCCACAGCAGTACGTGGCCATACCCCATTACGGCGTGCAACCCGTTACTTGCCTGCAACTACGTACGACTCACTGCTCGCCTGTGGCTGCATGCGGCCATACCTCTTAACGACGCGTACCTGATGCAGTCGTGGCCGCCCGACACTTGTAAGACCGTATCGGCAGGTGGCAAATCAAGCAGGACACCTCTGACTTACGGTAACGATACGGCCTATCATTGTCAGCCCCTCCTTTTTGTCAGTTATCAGACGGGGACATCATGAAAATCAGTAACCTTCTGGAAGCATGGAGGGGGGAGATCTTCGAACAGGTATAAAAACTCACATTTATGACGAGGGAAGGATCCTGAACTCTAACTCTCTAACTTTCTTCTGTTGGCTAACTCTTGTCTGTTCCTAAGTGACTAACTTGAGCATCGGAGGGTCCCTATCGGAGCATCCGGTCTCCGGGGACTTTTCTTGCAGGAGCCCGGTGAGGAAGACCTCCGTCTCTCTGGCGTTCAAGAAAGATGACTCGGCGTCAACAGTTCTCAATGATTTAATCTATTTATTGCTTAATTAATTAGTTAGGACTTCCACGGTTTATATTATTTTGAGTAAAAGATTGGGCAAAAACCTAATCACTTTCATCAAAAACCTTGGATATTTTATATAATAAAAAAAAAAAGTTGACAACAGGAGACAATGTGTTTGATATGCTCGATGAATGACTTCGTCTAGCAATAATACTAGACCATTAGGAACCATATGTCATTCTCTCAAGATGTGATGCAATTGTATCAATCTGCAGTCATCTTCTTTAATATAAGCTCCCATACGTCAAATACTTGCTGTTAAGGCTTGTAGCACCTTCAATTTATTTTAACAGCTTTTTTTTTTTTTTTTTTTTTTTTGGTACAAGCGGATAATCATACTAGTCTAGTACAAATTATCCCAGATAAGTCAGGGTACAAAATTTGTTGTAAGACAGAAGGGCAGGGGTCACCCAGCCGCCAAATCCATCCAGCAGCATGCTGAGCCACGGAAGCTGCTATCCAATCGGCCGCCGAGTTGGCTTCACGGTAGATATGTCGAATCTGGACAGAACCAACTCTCTGTAAAATAGACCATGTGTCCTTGAGAATAGGAATACTGGGGCCGTTGAAAATATTCTCCTTTCTCAGCCATCGGATAACCGTCATCGAATCACCCTCGATAACGAGACGATGAGTATGGAAGTGCTGAGAGGCATAAGAAATACCTGCCCATGCTACATAAAGTTCTATCATAGGGACAGAGGAATCAAGGGTGTCAAAGCCACCCGCAGCCAGCATATCACCCTGAGGACCACGGATGATAAATGCAGATCCAGCAGCTCTGCCACGGACACTCCCATCGAAGTTGATTTTGATAAACCCTGGTGGGGGGGCTCCCAAGAAATGAAAACCGTATGCCGGTTCGCTGCCGAAGCAGCAGGGGAACCCCAGAGGCCAGAGGAGTCAAGACCAACAGCATGAAAAGCTTGTGCATAATCCGCAGACAAAGATCTGATCCTACTAACAAGCCGATGTGGAGAGGTAACATCATCGGAGAAGATGAGTTGGTTCCTCGATATCCAAATCTGATAAGCCGTGATCGCCCAGAGACCTCGTTTATGCTGGGATGCCCTCCGGAGATCAATAAAGAAGAGGGAGCATAGGGATCCCGAAACACCCACTTTATAGGAATAACCCATCATCTGCCAAATCAGCCTGGCTCGGGGACATATGAAGATCGCATGGTCCGTAGTCTCATCCTCCAATCCACACAGAGAGCAAGTCGGCTGGATAGGCAAACCCCTACGGGAGAGCATGGCACTCGTCGGAAGACAGTCCCAAAGAAGCTTCCAGATGAATACCTGGACCCGGGGAAGAGTAGGAAGCGACCAGATCCAAGCAGCATCCTTCGTGACCAGGGGCTGGGGCCTGAAAACCTTCATAAGATCCCTAAGAGGGGCTTTGAAAAGACAAGATCTCTGCCAAACTCTAGCATCCGTCGAAGGGCCAGAGGTGAGAGGAATAGATAAAATTCGCCGAGAGAGCTCATCACCAAAGAAACTGATCACTCTATCGTATCCCAAGAAGGGGGATCAAGAGAAATCAAATCCCTAACCTTCAGCTTGGAGGGGACATCAATGTTGATAAAAGAAGGCCACCGAGAAAGAGGGAGCTCAGATATCCAGGAGTCCTGAATCACATCAACGGAATGACCATCTTAACTAACGCATGATAACCTTGGACTGTTTGGCATGCTTTTACTTGTTTCTCGGTTCTTTTTTTCTTTTTTTTTTATGTGTTCGGCATGATTTTTTTTTTAATTTTTAAGTTTTTTCATAAATATAGAGATATTGAAGTAAATATTTGTATTTGCTAATCTAATTCTTATTTTTAATTTATAAAACTGATAGTTAATTTTTAGAAACCATGAAAATTAAAGGATATAATATTTTAACTTTTTGAATATTAAAAATTGCCTATCATTTATGTCATCGCTTACTATTGGCTACCATCACCACAGCCTCCCACAATTTCCAACCACCCCTTGCTGCTATTTTTTGCTCACTTGTTGGCTATTGCCATAATTTATTGTTGGCCATCTTCATCGTTACAACATATATCATGAGACAAATTTTATATTTTAGATTTTTAAAAAAAATATTTAAAAAAAAAAAATTTATTATTGACACCCATAACAAATATTGGATTATTTGTTTTTTTTGGTACAGACGGGCGATCACACCACTCTGGCGCGAGTCAAACCCGATAGATCAGAGTACATAATTTGCTGTAAGATAACAGGGCAGGGATCACCAACATGCCAACCCCACTGACCAGGGTGACGAGCAGCAACAGAGGCAACCCAGTTTGCCGCAGCATTGGCTTCCAGGTAAACATGGCGGATCAGCGGCGCATAGGTGGACTGAAGAGAAGCCCAAATATCACAGATCAGGGGATTGTGAGGGGAGCAAAGGTCCACATCCCGTCTAATCCAACGGACAACGTAAGAGAATCTTCCTCAATGACCAACCTGCGAGAGCCCAACTGACGGACCGCATAGGTGATACCAGCCCAAGCAGCCTGAAGCTCAACCATAGGGACCGAAGTATCGAGGGAGCCATGTCCATCAGCCGCGATCAGCATTCCCTCTAGCCCCCTAATAACAAACCCGGATCCAGTAAGACGACCCGATATAGTACCATCAAAGTTCACTTTGACATAACCCAAGGGTGGGGGCTCCCAAGAGATAAAGACCGTAGTACGGTGCGCTGCCGAAGCAGCAGGGGAGTCCCAGTGGCGGTCTATCAGAGTGAATACCAGAAACAGAGTGGAAGTACTCCATTGCGAGGAGACAGCAGTGTGGGAGATCACCTGAGGCGAGACTGACTCCTCCGCAAAGATAAACTGGTTTCGGGTCAGCCAAATGTGATAAGCCATATAAGCAAAAAGGACACCATGAGAGCGAGGACCGCGCTGGGTCGACAGCCGGATGGCATGCAGAAATGAAAGCCGAGTGGGTCCCTCCTTCGGCATCCACGGGGTAAAATGAAGCTGCTGCCAAATCTGGGACGCACGAGAACATGTGAGTAATACATGCTCAACCGTCTCATCCTGAAGCCCACATATCGGACAAAGAGGCAAAATGGGAAGACCGCGGCCAGCCAAGAGAGAACAAGTAGGAAGACGGTCCCACACAATCTTCCACAAAAAGAGCCTGATCCGGGGGTGGATGGGCAGACGCCAAATCCAAGCAACATCATCCAGCCCCAATGTCCGAGGACGGAAGCGATCAACAAGATCTCTAGAAGGGGCACAAGGGAGGCAGGAACGATGCCACAGCCTGGTATCAGAAACAGCAGAGAAGTGAGAGGGATAGCAAGGATCCTATGCGCAAGCTCAGGTCCAAATAGCCGATCCACCGAAGGGGCATGCCAGGCAGGACGATCCTGGCAAATCAAAGCCGAAACTGGCATAGAGGGAACAACATCAGAGCTGAGGAAGGTCGGCCAGCGGGATAGAGGAAGATCATCTATCCAAATATCCTGAGTAATATCAACAGATCTCCATCCCCAATCATCCAATGGATATCAGACATAATAGTAGGGGCAGTCCGACAGATCGCTCTCCAAAAGAAAGAACAGCCTCGGGGAATACAGAAGCTCGGATTGGCAGACCAGCCGCCATATCTACCTCACATGACAGAGCTCTAGAAGCAATGTGGATCCAACAGAAATCTTGAGGCGTGCCTAGCAAGTAGAGCTCTCTACGGACCGCCAAAGACTGAATCCCCAGGCCACCTCTCGAGTAGGCAAACAAACAAGATCCCAGGACAGAAGATGAAGACCATGGCCCCCCTGCATTGATCCAGAGGAAATCGCAAAGCGATGCTCAATCCGGCGAAGGCAGATAGCCAGAATCAAGGCATTGGACAATAGATAAATGGGAAGAGAAGTAAGGATAGACCGAAGCAGCGTAAGACGCCCCATCATGGATAGACCAGAGACCTGCCAACGATCCAAATGATCGGAAATCCGATGATCAAGGTCCCCGAAGTCATTCTGGCGAGGTCGCCGCCCATAATGGGGATCCCAAGATAGGACATGCGGTCAGAGTAAGCCGAGATCCCAAGCACCTGAGAGATGGCAGCACGGCGACGGGGAGAAGTCGAAGGGCTATAACACAGAATAGATTTCTGCAAGTTGACTTGCTGACCGGAAGCCTGGTAATAAGACTGAAGGATAGTGGAGCAGGCAACTGCATTTTTGAACAGTAGCAGGGCTAAGAAAGATACAATCATTTGCAAAGAGAAGGTGAGAGAGAGGGGACCCTGAGGCCCATGCATATAAGGCTGCAACAAAGATGCCCCAACAGCCTAAGCGAACGCCTGAGACAAATCATCGGCATACAGAATGAACAGAAAGGGGGAGAGGGGGCAACCCCGGCGAAGACCCATGGCTGAAGGAAAAAATGCAGTCAGACTACCATTGATGAGAATAGAAAAAGTGGGCCCCTGATGCACGCCATAACCCAGTCGATGAAGAGATCGGCAAATCCGAACTCCCGAAGCATCTGCCGAAGAAAAATCCAGCTGATCCTATCATAAGCTCTCTCCATATCCAGCTTGACAGCCATGAGACTATGTCTACCAGTCGCACACTGGAGATCATGCATAAACTCCTAGGCAATAAGGGCATTATCAGTGATACTGCGACCACAGATAAAAGCCCCTGCTATGGAGATATCAGACAGGGAATCACCCCTTGCAACCGAGTGACCAGAAGACGGGCACAAACTTTGTAAAGAGTGGTGCACAAGCTGATAGGCCAATAATGCTGGGAAAGTATAGCAGCCGATTGCTTTGGGACAAGGGAAACAAACATTTGCTGCCAGTCCCGAGGGATAGATCTAGAGGAGAAAATATACTGGGTAGCCAAAACAACATCCTGCCCACAATGTCCCTGTAGTGACGAAAGAAAAAAGGGGGGAAGCCATCCGGACCTGGGCCTTATCTTATCCCAGAGCCCAAACAGTAGAACGAATCTCCTCCATCGAAACCTCCCGCGTAAGCATACCGTTGTCAGCAACAGAAACCCTAGCAGCCTGAGAAACAGGGATATGGGGAAGCTACTAGCAGACAGCTCTAACCAGCGGGACCAGAAGAAGTGGATAATCTTGCTCTTGAATGGCCTCATTAGTATCAAGGATATGCCCCTCCTCATCACGGATACTCCGGATCCGATTGGTAGCACGTCGTGCCAGAGTGGCCTAATAAAAGAATTTGGTGTTACGGTCGCCCTTCTGAAGCCACTGAATCCGGGACCGCTGATGCCAGAAAGCCTCCTGTTGATTGAGTAAAGAGTGATGCAATGCCAAGCTCCGCCTGAGGGACCTAAGATCAATCTCAGAAAGGCAGCCCTCCTGATCCTCCTTTGCCTGAATGGTAGCAATATCAGCTTTCACAGACTGCACTTGCTGCATAATATCCCCTACCTCCCTACTGTGCCACCTCAAAAGTCTGCGCTTCATAAGTTCAAGGTGCCAGGAAAGGCAGTAGGTAGAACTCACTCTAACCGACTGACGCCAAGCCTGAAGGATCAGAGTCCGAGCCGAAGAATAATACAACCAAAACTGCTCAAACCGAAAAGGTCCTCGACACCAAAAGGACGGCTCCGTAGATATGAGCAGAGGGCAATGATTAGACACAATCCAAGGGAGATGAGTGAAAGAAGCATGGGAAAACGACTGCAACCAACCATCAGAGGCCAAAGCCTGATCCAGACGTTCCCACACCAGAGTTGAGCCCTAACGGTTATTACACCAAGTAAACTGGGGGCCGAAAATGCCCAAGTCAAAAAACCCAGCAGAGTCAATGAAGGAGCGAAACTCACTAGAGTTCGGAGTATCCACAAACCGGCGCCTCCCACGCTTCTTCGAAGCACCCACAATACAATTAAAATCGCCAGCAATAAGAGTGGGGAGGCCCTGGGCTAAGAATGTAAGAATCTCAGACCAGAGGCATCGATGCTCCCGAAAGTTCGTGCTAGCATAAACACCCAAAAGAAGATAGGGCGGAGTAGTCCCCTCCGAAACAACCATAGCCACCTGCTGATGGCAGCGATGAAAAACATCAACATGGATAGAGGGGTTCCACCATAGAGCCAGAATGCCTCCAGAAAGACCATTGGATTCCACAGTATAAGAACTCCAAGAACGGGATACTCAGCGCCGGAAGTGCTGAAGACTGGACCCCGACAAACGAGTTTTCAATAAAACACAGATATCAAAATGATGAAGCTGCAATAGCCGACCAAAAGAGGAGCGAAAAGAGGGTTTCAGTGCTCCTTGGACATTCCAAATGAGAATTTTCATTTAATCAGGTTGGGAGGTACCTTGGACCCCATCCTGGGCCCCCACCATATCCATATCCGAAAAACCTCCTGGAGAATGACACCCTACGATAATACCCTGATCCCCGACAGAGGCCTTAACATTACTGATAGCCTTGAGCCCCGTATCAACCAACGTGCCAAGGCCCTGAGGTGAGCCCAGGACTGCTGAGAAAATAAATTTGTCTTCCTCAATATTTAATATCTATGTTGATGGCTAGGAGTCTTTTTAGATGAAAACATATATTATAAAAGAACTCTCGTGCAAAGGCACATAATAATTTACGTTTTTGGGATTAATTATAATGCAAGCATTCAATTAGTTATTGAAGATTCTTAGTTGGGCAAAAGATTTATAGTTTCCTGAATTCATTGGTCTACTTTATTTATTTGCAAAATACAGGATCTCATATATTTAGAATTGTAAAAAATAAAATGCACATATATAAAAAGAAATAAATATTTACATTATATGTTGACCCAGCCAGTGCCTATTTACATCATGTATTAATCGAACATATATATATATATCATAAATACATAATAAGTAAAGGGTATAGGTTCAAAATTAATTAGTAGACATGCTTTTAGTATGAACTGAATCGGGTTTTGTTTGAATTAAATAAGTAGGATACCTTCAAATGGCTGATGGCCGATAGCTATAAAAGATAATTATTGGCGAATGATTTAAACTAACAACTAATCCAAATAGATCCTTAATCAACTTTCTTTATAATCATTGCAACATGTACGGTCATCACATAAATTTTAAATTTTTTATTTTTTAAACAAATAATTTTACTTAAAAAAGTAAAAAATGGAATAACAGCAATAACAATTGGGGTTTTACTTTTCATATGGTAATCTTTGGCATTTTAATGGATGAAATCACCTCAACTAATCAATAAAATATTTTTAGTACGGTCAACACAAATCCAAAGATAATTGGGTTTTACTAGAATAACATCAATCTTTTAATACTGCTCAATCATCATTCTTCATTGATAGCTAGCAATCTTGTTAGATGGGAACACATACTTAAAAGAATTCTCATGAAGGGGCACATAATAATTTACATTCTTTGAATTAATTATGATACAAGATTTTAATCTTGGAAAAAGATTTATAGTTTTATGCATTCATTAGTCTAATTTACTTAATTATAAATTACGAGATCTCATATATTTAGAATTGTAAAGAATAAAATGCAAACATACGAACTTCCTTACCCAACATTCTTAATATATATGAATGTGAGAATGCGTTCACTTAGCTAATAATAATCACATTTCACACATGAATACAGAGAAAGGAAAATATATAACTTCAAGATTAAGCACACTTAGTTTTTAGCTAGTATGAACTGACTCAATCGACTTCCTTCTTATGTACCCTTAAAACTAGCTTTTTTTGATATGAACATAAAGCATGTGCTGATCTAATTAATAATAATCATCTCATCTTCCAAATGAATGCATGATGAGGAATAAGTCAACGTATATAAGATTTAAGGCCAAGTAAGCACACCATTGGCTACTTGCTTGCAAGGAAGCCCAAGGTTCCTCCTGGTCGTTGTGCCAAATGGCGAGGGGAAGGGGACAGAAGCCTCACACCTCGCCAAAAATTACGACTCCTGTCGTGGATTGAGACGCTGGGGATCCGATCCGAGCCGTCCGATCGGGTGCTGACGCAAACCAACCACGGCCCCTTGCATGGGGTTCCAGGGCCAGCGGCCGCCATCAACGGCTCGGTTAACGGGAGGCCTCGCTTTCAACGAACCGAGATTCGGGAACTTAACGGACCGACCGCCTCGAAAGTCGTGCTCTGTTACACCGTTGTCTTGTGACCCACCCAACCGGTCGCAGCCTTCTTTTTTTTTTTTTTTTTTTTTTTTAAACCATTTGCTTCTTCTTTAACTTCCTTTAATTAGGTGTTCGACGTCGCAACGATTGCTAGCGACCAATTAAGTGGCAAATTAACAACTGCAAGCAAACATTTTGATGAGCTCATTTGATCTCTTTTCCGATCGATCTGTTTGTCAAAGCTTTGTGTGTTGTTCTTCGATCCGTTGCTGCTGGTTAAAACGAACTCAGCACAAATGGGCCGGTCAATCCATGGTCACACGCAAACTAGATGATCATCCTAATTGGTCGAACATTAACTTCGTCGCAATTAATATTTTAGCTATAAATTAAGAGGCATGGAGAAGTACTCCATGGTTTAACACTCCTTGCACCCTGCCAGAAATATCCGTGGAGCATTGCTGCACTAGGCTAAGTAATTAAATCCGTGTTATTCCCAGCATCGATCGATCGGTTGATCTTAAATAACATATGGTACGATGAACATATATATATCGATCGTTGAATTCTGGAAGCAGGCATATATATAATAAAGCCTGACATTTTCCTCCAAAAGCTAGAGCTAGAGAAACGTGACTCGGTCTGTCCAAAGCCGTGGGATCATATATATCTTCTCCCTGGCACACTCAAAGTGAGACATTAATTAATCTCATAGTCATCTTCTATATATATACCAATATCGAACCAATAAATTATCTGGAATAAGCTAGTTATTCTAGTCTAGCTAGCTCTTTAGCAATGGCAGCAAAACGTACGAAGAAATTAAGCTAGCAGCTTAAGATCGAAAGAAAATTCTTCTGCAAAATTTATGGCATACACACGTCGGAAATTAAGCAAGCAGCTATATTCCTCAGCTCAGGCTCAGCTCCACTCTATAAATACTCCCTCAATATCCCCCCATTTGAACTCCATCCAGTTCCTCTCGCCCCTTGCGCCTAGCTAGCATCCGCAAACTAAACAACGTACAGTGATCATGGCCTTGTCCTATTTCTTTTCTTTCATCGCTTCGATTGCTTTCCTCTCTCTCCTAAGCCCTTGCAATTGTTTCAATCCCAAGAGCTTGAATTTATCCTCCACCACCACCGCTTCAGGTTGGTCCCCGGCCGGAGCCACCTGGTATGGAAGTCCTAGCGGCGATGGAAGCGACGGTACTGTATTCAATATTCTATATATACAATTAAAGAGATCGAAGAAGAAGATGTACAATATTTTACGAGAGGGCATGCAGTACTCTCAAATTAATATATATATATGAGCTAGCTAATTAATATTAATATCTTAAATCTACTGTAAATATTAATTGTACGTAGGTGGTGCATGCGGGTATGGAGGTGCAGTGGGAAAGCCTCCTTTCTCATCCATGGTAGCAGCTGGAAGCCCTTCTGTTTTCACGTCAGGCGAGGGATGTGGGGCTTGCTATCAGGTATGGCAGGCCTAGTGAGTACTCACCGATGCCACATTTATTTAATTGAAGGCCTTTAATTTGCTTGATCAGTATTCAGTACTCGATCGGTTGCATGCCCTTAATTATCTTTCGATCTGATAAGTCTGACCATCATTCAAACTGACATCGATCAGGTGAAGTGCACCGAAAACGCTGCATGCTCGGGGACTCCGGTGACTCTCGTGATCACCGACGAGTGCCCCGGCGGTGCCTGCCTCTCGGAGCCCGTCCACTTCGACATGAGTGGTACTGCGTTCGGGGCTATGGCACAAGCTGGCCAAGCCGATCGGCTTCGCAACGCCGGAGTGCTGCAAGTGCTTTATACGAGGTATGTAGAGCTCCGATCGATCGATGACTTGCTCTAGATTCAGTATAACTAATGGAAGACTAACTGCAATCATGTGAATGGTCGGGTTCTAAGTTATCATTGCATTGCTTGATCTCATGGAAGAATATTAATAATTGGCATGCTTTGAATGCCAAGTTTAAAGTCCAACAATTGCATTAATTAAAGGTGTTTAATTAAGGTTTCGATTTATAAATGTCTACTGATCAGTGCAACAAAATTCAAGGTTAGAAATTTAATTAGCTGTTAATCAAGTTGATCCAAAGATTGAAACTACGTACCAAAACAAAAGTCATAATTATAACTCAAATAGTACTAACAAATAACTAGGATTTCCGCCAAGTCTTGTTAAGTCTTTTATGACCCTGATATATTGAATTGGACAAGGGAAAAAAAAAATTGTAATATTTTTAACTTGACGGAATAAATCGAGTTGTTGGTGAGGTAGACCAGAAAATCAAGTTATTGTTGTGTTTGTGAGAATTGAGGGTCAAAAAAAAAGTGACATCAATTAAGCAGGATTCTATTTCTTCTCTAATAATGAATAGAGATGGAATAACTAGCTAGTGGCAAATAAGAAACTCATAAAAATTTTAGTATTTTCCTTTTTAGTGTTCATTTGAAGTTTATATATTTTGTAAATTAAACAGATTGGACGTGGTTGAATTTGATCACTTAGAATATTAAACAATCATTTGTTTTGGACATAGATGACACTTTTAAATCTATATATGATATCTATATATTCTTCATTATTCTTAGAATATTTAAGTATATTAAATTGAAATTAGTTATAGATATTTAGATCAATTATGTGTGTGTGTGAATATATGGACTGGTCTGAATGAAAAAAAAAAAAAAACAATTCAAACAAGACCAAGACAGGAGAGTTTTCCAATTTTAACATTACGTTGCTTTCAACAATTAGAATTGCCCCTAATTCCATTATTGATCTCTTGGTGCATCCTCCCAGAGTGGACTGCAACTATCCCAATGTTAGCATCGCCTTCCAAGTGGACGCAGGGTCCAACCCCAACTACCTTGCCGTTCATATCATGTACGTAGAGGGGGATGGAGATCTTGCAGCAGTCGATCTCAAGCAGGGACCGTCGGGATCCGGCGCATGGCTCTCCATGCAACGTTCATGGGGTGCAGTCTGGAGACTGGACTCCGGCTCGGCGTTGCAAGCACCCTTCTCCTTCCGGTTGACCACGGGCACCTCCGGCAAGATCCTCGTAGCCTCTGATGCCATTCCGGTCGGTTGGCAGCCCGGTGTGACCTACAGTGCTATGGTTAACTACGGCACCTAGAGTTGTTAATTAATCTGGGTGCTATATAAAGATGTACTAATACTAGTTTAATATGGAATTAATGCACGTCATGGGCTGTGTTGAGGGTCTGAATGTAGGTATGTAGGACCCTTAGTAGTATGGTGTTGATTATAGCTTAAGAAATAAACTGAATGTTAAAAAGATGCTATCGAGTGTGTTCTCTCCCTTGTGCAATCCAATTAATTTGTTATCATGTGCAGTTGTCTTCTACTTTTCACTTCGATCCAAAATTAAAAAAGTCGTCTGCCAAGAAAGAATATATAGTGAAAAACAAATCAAAGGCATCTCACACAGGGGGCAGTGCAATTTAGTTGGCGAGCCAGACTCACTAGACTCGAGCCAAACTGAATTAATTAGCTGGGTAATGTGGGGTCTAATTGGGTTGAATTTATGATAAGACATACCTAACCATCAGATAAACATTCATGCAACATGTGGCATGGATAGCTGCTGGCTACATGCAACTACAATAATGACCTTCAAAATGCCAACCATACTCTTGACGGTTTCCAAAAATCAGTGAGTTGAATAATTTTCCCGCAAAGTTGCAGCCAATTTAGAGAACCAATTCGCACCCTTTGCAGCCCTTTCATCCATAGGAAGGGTGGTGAAAACGAACAAATCTTAATTGTGTGTAATGTTTTTCGAGTAACCATGCATGACGGACGCACCACAATAACCATTTTGGAGAGCTAATATGAAAATTGTCCTGGTCACTGGGGCAAGATTAATCCAAGTTTAATTTAGTAATCAAGCCACATGATTATTTGTAAATCAAGTTCACGAATCCACAAATATTTGTTGCACTTTCTATATGATTGTGAAGCCATGTTTGCCATGAATATCTACTGTAGACTCGGCTTCCTAATTCTGTGCGCCGAGAATTTTCTCACATTGAAGCTATATGGCTTCTATATATGATCTTGGAACGTAACTTAGTGGAGCTTAACTTAGTATTGGAGGGTATCTAAATTAAGTCCAAGATGCTTTCGCTATAGCTCATACGCTATGCTTCCCTAGCAAAAGAGATTATTCAGTAATACCACAGATCTCTACATAATTCCCTACCAAAGAAAAAGAAAAATAACTATACAATGCACTGTTGTCAAAGAAAGCTAACGCTAGATTACAACAATTTTTTAGCAATCTCAGATCATTTCACATAGAGGTCATCAACTCTGTTAATATATTGTTGACTGCCACGACATTTCTTGATGTTATAAGATGAAAAGGACTTTTTTTTTTTTTGATGAAAAAAGAGAGGAGAGATCTATCCACATTATAATTATCGAAGTTCCAATACTCCTAGAATTTTTGATTGTTAGGCATGATCGCTGAGATAAATCATATCAATCTCATTATTCATTAACTTCAGAGTACGAATGTTGATATATCGGGATGCAAGTGCTCGTGTGCACACAATTAATATGACTGCAGCCCTGAGGGGAACTTAAAAATCGAGGGTTTAACTCCCCAGAGGTAAAACCAAAGTAATATTTAAAATTGAAATTCACAGCTCAAGAAACAAAAAAAAAAAAAAAATAGCGTTTGTGCAAGATCATTAGATTGTTAGATCGTTACCAATCTTTTTCGGTGGCTGCTTTAAATGGTTCTTCACAAAGTTTCTTTAATAATTTGACAGCACTTGTTAACATTTGGTGGTTAATTTTGTTATTCTATAATTGTGAGATGGCTTGTTTTCCGCGTCCCTTTCCTGTTGAGTTTTGAGTAAACGTTTGGGAGAAACGTACGGGTCTTGTTTTGGATGTGGATATTTTCGTCAGATTCGATTATATTTGTTGATTGAGTGTGGGGGTTTTGTTAAGTCTTATTTGTGTGATTCAAGCTGAAAATTATTAGTGTAAGGTTTTAAATGGAAATGGCTTATGTTTTGCCTTTTAAGTAGTGTTTGGAATAGAAGATAAGAAGGAATATTAGGGGATATCCTTTCTTATCCTCAAAAGTCATAACTATAAGGGATAGCTGGGAATAAAGTTAACCAAAGGGATAATCCATGGTTAACCATGGAATAACCCCTCAATTTATTCCTTAGAAAATGCAGGAATAGCTGGTTATCCCTTCAAATAAGAGTAAAAAAAAGTTATCCTATGGATTTACCTTTTTGCATTTGATATGATCAATGGGATAGCCAAAGGATATCCCTAGGGATAGCTAGGGGACAAACTCTATCCCATACACTTATCCATGGATAATATTTTTTCTATCGAGCACTACCTTATCTTCTGTTTAGCTGCAATAGAAGAAGATCGGAATGGACTTATTGGTTGCTTTTATATTTAATTAGGGTTCTCTTTAGTCTTCATAAATAGGACGAGCAAAAGCGAAGGCGGCTCATGGCTGGTTCACATGGACCAGAGACACCTTAGATGAGCCATGATATTTATGGTTGAATTTAAATGGATTTGGACCTTAGCCTTTGAGGACTATTTTTCTTCTTTATTCCCTTCTTTCTTGATTTTTCTTAAAATTTTCTTTGTTTAATGAATTGAATTTGGAGAACTTTGAAATTATTATCAAGTTTGGCTAGTAAAGCTTTCTTGGTAGAGAACTTTGAAAGTTTTCCTGTTTGACCGAACGGTGAAGAAAGAGCGCCGGTGCTGGAGAATGAGAGAAGACGAGAGACGGATGTATTGGAAAGAGAAAGAGAATGATGCCGAAGAGGCGACAGAAGGAAAGAAGGGAGGAAAAAGGGTGGTGCTGAAAAGAAGATGAAAGGGAAGGAAAGAGGAGGCGGTGCCGAACAGAAGACAAGAGGAAAAAGAAGGATAATTTAAAAAAAAAATTTTTTTTTTAAATGGAGTGTTCTGAGTACTCTGGGTGGTGCAAATAGAAATTCCTCTTCCCTCCTGCAGTGAAGAGGGGGACAAGAAAAGGGCGATAACTAGGAGATGGAAGAAGGATAGAACCGTAAGTTTGCAATAGACATAGGAAGAAAGGCGGCAGAGGTGGCGAGGGATGAGAAGGGAGAAGAGACGATAGAAGCATCCAGGTCAAAGACATGGAGAATGGCAACAAGAAGAAGGGAAGAAACAAAGCAAAACTTTTTATTCCAAAAACATTTTCTAATTTATTATTTTTAATTAAAAAAATCCAGCTCATAAAAACTCTTACCACCCAACTTGAGATGCCCTATTCAAGGGACGAGAGAGTGGATTTTTGTTGATGCCGGTTTGATAGCCAGATGGCGGCGAGGCGGTAGTGTCAACAAGAATGATAGCCAGGATGAAGTGAAGATGAAGAAGCTGAAAAAATTATTGTATTCCATATATATATATATATATATATATTATTTAAATTTTTATCCACCCAGGCTATCTTATAGAGCAACTGTCCCATATTTAAGCGGTTAGCTACGCTCACAATGAATAGATCGTCAGCCATTAAGAATTTTTATTTTTATCTGTATACCCTTGTAAATAACTGAAACATCTATTTACAAGCATACCCTTATAAATATCTATTAAGAATTTTTATTCTTACAATTATCTACTTACAAGCATACCCTTACGAATTTTCTACTTACAAGCATTACATGCACATCCTTATAAATATCCAAAATTATATATGCTTCTCAAATGGACTATTTGCATATATATATATATATATATATATATATATATAAATTATTTCATTTAACATGCATATTCTAATAAATTGTTATTTTTACATTCTTTACTCAATAAAAAGAGACATAAAAAAAAATTTATGAGTATACAAATATAGAAAATTAATGAAGATATACAAGTAAAAAGAAATGATTTATAAGAATATATATACGTAAATAGAAAATTTATAAAGATATATACATATTTTAGATATTTATAAGAGTCTAAATGCAAAAAGAAATTATAACGATATACATAGAAATAGTAAAATGAGTGGGTTTATATGTAATATCAGATGTTTAAAAGGGTTTCCACCTAAATACACCTTATTTAATTTCTTGAATAAGCATTTTTCATATATGCCATTATAAATATATCCGAATGTCATGTATGTATGTATGTATATGTAGACAGGCATACATCCTTATAGATTATTTATTTGCGTATATATTTTATAAATATCTAAAAATTATGCTGCTGCCATTTCACTGTCCAATGTTACAAAAAGACTATCAAATAGCAGAAATTGTTCTGATCAACTTTAGCATTACTGCTCAATGTTATGGTACAGTCACTTAACCACGAGGTGCTGCCATTTGCTGCTTCCTGATCCTCTCCCCAGCCTTAACCATGCTGAAAACCATGGTGGTAAGAAAACAATCGATTTATTGATGCCATGTAAAAATCCAGGTAACAGAAAACGATCATATAAAACATTGAGTTGTAGACTAATCACCTGATATCATGTGGGGTGATGAATATCCACTGCGACCCTTGCGCCACCGCAAAATCCACAAGAGTATCTAAGCTGATCTTTCGACTAACAGCATCCTAGAAACCAGATGCGACCTCAGATATTATCGAACTATATAATACAGACCTCAGACAAAGTGTAAATCTCATTTATCGCTCACCATAAACACATCAAACTCGTCCATGGCTCTAAATGGTGCTTCCGTCATTTCATGAAGAGCTAATGCAAAGCAAAGAGTGGAAAAGGAGCGCTCCCCACCTGATAAAACAATGACATCTCAGTAAACCAGATGATCTAGAGACTGCATGAAAGCAACTATAATACAAAACATGTAAATGATCAAATTGATACAATCCATTCTCAGCTATTATTCTTCATAAAAACCTACCTATAATACAAGAAAAGCACCCCCCCGCACCCCCCCCCCCCCCCCCCCCCCACACACACACACAAAAAAAAAAGAATTAGAAAGGATTCAAAAACAACTATACCAGGGGAAAGGAAAAAGAGAGGTATATGGCATATTTTGGCATTATTACTGGTTAAGTTACCGCACCAAAAAAAAAAAAAAAGAAATTGCATAATCAATTAAAAAGAGAACACCATGGGAACCTGAAAGCCCTCTAGTATCCCGAACACTGTTGCCCGATGCATCTTGAGGCATCTTTACCTGCAACAGAAAGGAACATAATTGCATTTTGCCTGGGTAGCACCAATGAACTCCATCCCAAAAAAAAGATATCATGATAATTTGATTGATAAGGCTTCTTTACATGACAATGTTGATAAAATTGCTCACCTCCACAGCCAAAACCTTATGTTCATAATCTACTTTAATGTGTCCACTTATACCTTTCTTCCTCAAATGTCCATTGAATCTGATTAACAAATAAAGCAAGGTTTAACCAAGCTGTCATTAAAACCAATAATAGAACGTTTTCCACACTTGCTCACAGATAGATAAGAACGAGTAAAATAAATATTGACAAGCAAGTTGCACATACTGCCAAGTTAACTGTCTCTTTAAAAGATTTGCATTTCTCTGGAATTTGCTCCAGCGCAAATCAAGTGCCTTCTGGCATGCCTGCAAATAGAATCACATTTAGTAATAGAAATCTAACATACGGGGAAGGTAAGACGCTGCTACTTCACAGACAAGTGAATGAATAAGATCACTAGAGAGAGAGAGAGAGAGAGAGAGAGAGAGAGAGAGAGCATGGAACACAGTAGTTCTTTTGAAAGGAGCATGAGCATGTATCATATACTCTGACAAGAAAGCAAGAGACAAAAAGTCCCAATAACAGAAGTTCAAAGAAGGGCCACCAAGACAAACAAAGCAACAAAAGTTTTGCAAAATCTTCACTCCATTGAACTAAGCTTCCATTTTAGCACCATCAGTGCCTCATGAAAAGCATGATAACTTCCAAATCCATCTTTAGTTAAAATAATTTCTTTCACTACATAGTTTAAGAGAAGACACATCCAAAACTTCTAAGTTCTAACCAAAACGGCAGCACCATGCCTCCAAGAAGGAAAGAAATAGAATCTATTTGACGAAATCTGAAAGATCTTCATCAAGCCCTTACAGTGCAGTATGCAACATCTTCACATCACTGAGCAGATGTTTTGGCTTCACTTGAGATTTGGCACTGACCAGCTTCCAGAGTAAATAAAACATAAAAGGGCCATTACCCTGTTATGGTCCCAACAATAAGGGATCCTGGGAGGGGCAGACTAGGACCAGACCTAACCATTGGCATATTTTGCACGAAGTGGCAGCCCTAAAACTCATGCACTGTGCTATCATGCTTGTCAGCTCAAGACTTTTACAACCGCACTAAGCAATGACCCTTGAGAATAAGTAAAATATGCATCTGGCTATCCATCAAAGGAGGTATCCACTCAAACCTCACCACTCAGTTTCTCCGGTGCATGATCCAACAGGCAAAACTGAGCAACTACCGTCATGATCTGCAGCATGGACATTATACCTAAGTACACATGCCATATAATTATTTGGTTTCTTTTCAAGATGCATAGATTGAAAGCATCAATACTGCATGAAGGTTCGCCTTCGCTTGTTTAGCAGGTTGCTTAACAAAAAATGATCAAAAACACCCAGACAATAATGCTGATGTGATAAATCATCCACAGTAGTGTTTAGCTGTAAATGAATCCAGTTGTTTATGAATAGTTCTGATCCGATTGAGAAGAAAGAGATTCCTTTAACTCATTGAACTTGAATCTCTCCAAAAAATCAGAAAATACAAACAAAAAAAAATGATGAAAGTAAGGCCTAGATCCACAAATTGTGAGACATTACAGGTAGAAAGTGGAATCTAAACTCTTTGCTTTCATTCTTTATTAGGATTTTAATAAACGAAAAGTAGAGTCTTCAATCCTTGCTTTCACTTCATTCCACACCTCCAAAACTATGGTATATGCCCCCTATTTATATTAGTTTGATCCTCCTCTTATTTGAGTTGTTTTTTTCTTCTAGCTAAAAGAGGAAAGGTACAAGTTCTCCAAGATTTTGAAGGTCCACTCTCTTCACTTGAGCTGAATTCTTCTTCTAGTTATAAAAAGAACACCTTTTCTGTTTTATGCTAGTAAAGTCTAGTCCAAATGGTATTGGATTCATTTCCTAATCAAAAGAAGATACAAATTACTAAAAATAATAAAAATACTTTAAAAAAATCTCAGACTTGACTAGAAGCTACACCTTGATTTTTATATCAATATCATCAGCAATTGTATCACCAAATTCTTCCCTGATTAGAAATTATGGCTTCCCGAATTTTCATTACTTGATTGGGTCTTAGATATAGTGGAAGATTTAGTGGATCTTGCTCTTAAACTTGTCTAAACCCATCCAGAGTGGCCTGATTGGTCCATGGCAGGGACATCTAATCCTCTTCAATCAAAGCTCCCCCCTCCCTCCAGCTTGGGGAAATAAGCTCTTGCTAAATTAAAAATGAAGGAAATGACTGCTCCTCTGTCCTACAGCTAAGCATTTCAATTTTCTAGTTTGAGTTAATCCTTTACAATAAAATAACCACCTATTTCAACATCAATATAATAAACTTCTTGTCATCTCTAGACATTGGAGATAATTTTATGACAATTTAATTGTTGACATTAAACACATTAATTCATATTCTTAGTGAGTCGGGTAATCATCGAGACATTCCTCTGCATCATCATCCGTTGAGGTAGAAGTAGCAACCATACTCTCTTTTATTATGTCAAGCACCAACAGTGATCCTCCCATTTGTTTACACTGCTTATAAATCTAGACAAAAAAATTAAGACCTACATATCAGAGGACTAAAGCTTTGATACCAACAGAATTTGATAAGGGAGAAGGAAGAAATTTCTTTAACTTGTTAAAAATAGAAAAATTAGTGAAAACAAGTTCCGGGTTCCATTTTCTTTCATTAATTTTTTATGATTTACAAATTATGGTGCATGTTATAGATGGAAAGTAAAGTTTATGCCTGTCCTTTTTACTTCTTTTGATGAGACTCTAGCATATACCTTTTATTTATATTAATTTGGTCCTCACCTAATTTGGCTTCGTCTAGCTAAGAGATGGTGCGGGTTCTCTACTATTTTATAGTGGTCTACTCTCTTTATTTGAGTATTTTTTCTTCTAATTAGAACAACATGAAAACTTCTTTCAGTTTGTGCTAGTGACATCCAACCAAAATTAGGTTAAATTCTCTCTTAATTAGAAGAGATACAAATTACTTAAAATAATAAAAATATCTTAAAAATTCTCAAATTTGGCCAGAAGCCAGATTCGGATTCCTGCATCAATTTTACTTTCAGTTGCATCACCAAATTCTTTCCAAATTAAAAGTTGACTTTCCGAAATTTCAGTAGTCAATTGAGTCTTCGATGTGGTGGACCTTGCTCACAAAGCTTGTCCTGACCTAGCATAAGTGGTCAGGTCGCTAAAATTATTAGGTTGCTAAAATTACATGAGATCTAGTGATGCGCTGAGCAGAAGGTCAACAAAGAAAGAATGGTCAATAGAATTTGTGGGAGTAAAAGTGCAACTCAAGATGATAATACACTAAAAACAGGCTCCTTGTTAGTAATATTATTTGAAGTAGGTAATTTTTTGCTCACCAACTTTCAGCCATTTGCTCCATTTGATATACATGCACATAAAATGTGACTTCATGAACATGTCAGACAGTTCCCTTTCATGACAATTACTGCACTATTGCATGATAGCAAAGAGGCATCAGATACCGCTTGATACAACATCCAGGGAAGGGAAAAAGAACACAACTGAAAGAACATGCAAGGCATCCATATAAATTAGGATCTGCAATCTTAAGATTTATTTTTTTATTTATTTGACAAGTTCAAAGCCTATATGATTAATAATTCTCAGATCAATTTAAAAAGATTTCAGAAATAATATTGGTAGGAAAAACTTGACAGTACTAGTATATGTTGCCGCTACGCAAATCAGAACTTACATTTAACTTCTCACGAAAAGTTGCATAGGTGATCTGTTTCTTTAGAATTTTGCGCTCCTTTTTATCACACATTGCTCTTAGATCATCAAGAGATTCGGTGAATCTGCAAGGCCAACACACTTGATGAAATCATCTGTTCCAAATTGATGTAGATTAATGATACTGAAAAAAGAATATCATGCAATTGAACCAGACCTCTGGCTCTCACGCTGAAGCCTCTGATTCAATCTATTTAATCGGGCACTGAGTTGCTCTGGAGTAAGCCCAGCACAGCCTCCTAAAGCTTCCATTTCACACTCAGGACATATGATAGAAGCCTTCCTAAAGTTCTCCTGGAGATTTGAAGTACTTTTGGATAAGTTGGGACACATAATTCTGGTTACATTAAAGGACAAGTTATCTAATCCTTCTAGGGATACTATATTATAGAGATGATACAAGAGGTGGCAGCCAGCAGGAGAAGCATAAAGAACAGTCCAGCTACGAGCTCTCATGAAATAGAACATGAAACAGTAATGATGTGGTACCAATTGGCTTTTGCACACATGGGTTTTTTTCCTATTGTTTCAGCTTAATTAAATTTCTTGATAAAGGTAGGTTTATATAAAACTTTTAGTCTATTCTCATCTAGTTGGGCTATACTTTTAAGGACCACAATTTAAGGATGTGGTGCTCTTTCTCACATAAAAATGCACATCATAATATCTTAAAGAGACAAATCTTGCTTAATTCTCTAAAGCTATGAAAAGAGTCCAATTTGCTATCATTACTCTTACACGAATATTGGACAATACTCCATTTGCTCAATATACTTTTGGATGGTTATGATACTTCTTATTTGAGTCAAACTGTCAAAATGCCAAGTAAATTAATAATAATGTCTCTCATAATACCCATTACAACAAAATATATGCATTGTAGAGATCATTTTAAATTATCAACAACTAACATTCTCAACAAGAATTATTACTGGAGAGGTATAATACTAGTCCAATCAGTCCCTTCAACTTCATGTCCTTGCTTAAGAGCAATTGTCATGAACTTTTCGCACTAAATAAGAGGTGTGGCAAAACTTTTGGAACTCAGCAGAGCATCATTAGAAATGCCTCTTTTAGCCCAAACTGGCGAGATAAGCTAAACCAATTTAGCTTATTTAAAGTGAAGTTAGGTCATATGCTACATTCAAGAACCCCCCCCCTATATCTCGCTCCTTCCCATGACCTATGTGGCCTACTATGTGACTTCTTGCCACACTTAATGAGCCTACAACTTGTACCCACCTAAACCCCTCCTAGCACCAACTCCCCTCTTATCTGAAACCCAAGCATCACCATCCAACCTACCTTCCATCCTTTATCACCAGGCAGAATCAGGAAAAGGTGTAGGTGTGTGTTTGGGGAAGCAGATACTTCAGAAAGGGAAGCCCTAAGGAAGAGGGTGCCAGTTTGAGATAACAGGAGGATTCAAAAGTGAGTGCCTATATCCTAGATAGAAGATTTTTACTACTAAGGCAGTAAGGCCCAAAATTCTTGACCCTTTATCCTAAATAGAAGATTTTAAAGCATATGCCTTTACCCTATTAGAAGATTTTGACTACTGAGACCCAAACTTCTTTTTCTCTACACCTTAACCAATTTCTCATGTCTCTCCACCAAGATTCGAAATATCAAGGAGTGGTACTATAGTGGCCAAGGATGGGAATGGTATCTGCCATACCAAAAGAATGTACCGATGAAGTATATGGATAGGTCCACAAAGGTATGCCCCAAACACCTTCAGTTTGGCCATTTTTAGCCTCTAAACTGTAGTTTTGTGTATCATGAGAGAGGGGTACCGAGTTAGGTTTTTTGTGAGTATGGAAGTCATAATTCAGGTTATTTCTTGTGAAGACATGCCATCCTTTCCACATAATGGCAATATTATCCTTATCGATTTTTACAGCCCTCATCAGCTATCCTAAAATGCAACTATATTAATGAGAAAAGAAACAAACAAATTAATTGCTAAAGAAATTAAATTTATTTCAAGTATTTAAGTGATGCTAGTACAGGGCCAGCCTAGGTGCATGACATCTAGGGCTGGCATGGTACATGGCATACTGTACCACCATACCAGAACAAAAAATGGAACAAAAACTATTATAAATTAAAAATTTAGAGGACCTAATGCAAGTCAAAGTCAGGTGCCAGTATTGGCCCAACATAGGGTAGCACAAGAGACCGTGTGTTATTTATATGTACCATACATTAGGATGAACAACTACAACCCTAAAACTTCATGAACATACCTAAAATGGCCATATTCCATGGCTAAGCAACTTTTAACATGAAAAAATATAAGGCTGAAGTAAGAAGCACTTCATACAATACTGAAGAGGAAGCAAAATAGTTCCAAAAGTTTCAGTGTGAAAACTCAAACAGAGACAGATGCAAATTCTTTTACATTACCACCCTGATAGTATTCTATTAAATCTTTTGACATGAAAGAAATTAAAAAAAAAAACTAGAGAGAACAATATGCATGAACATTTCTTTTTAAAAAAAAAAATGCCAGCCGTAGTTACCAAGTACACAAACATCATCATTCAACATTTCATAGAAAATGTTATGAATTTCACAATCCTTTACAAATTAACAAATTGACACCTAAGGACTTAATATTCTTTTGCTCATCAAGATATCCATCCAAAAGAAGTTTAGAGCCAAAAAAACAGGAAAGAAAAAGGAAAGAAGTCGGTACAATTAAAACCAACTATTTTTTCAAGTATCAATTAATTGATACCAATCATTGGAATATAAGGGCCAAGAAGAATGAGATCAAGTTTCAATGACCTGACGGTTGTGTTGGAGCTCTTCATACTCTGCCTCTGCTCTTTTAATATCAGGTAGCACCTTATTTTGCATGACTCCTTCATAATGGATTCTCTTCTGAGATAAACAAGATCATCCAGTTAATTTCTAGAAGAATTTAAAAGGGAAAATAATACCAATCCAACCAAACAACATAACATACAGCCTCTACTGCACGCAGTTCATCTTCAGCCAACAATAATTCATGCTCCGCAACCTCAATGGCATTGATCTCCCCTTTTGCTGACTCTAAAAGTTATGGCACAATACGAATCAAGTAAACAAAGCATAGATGCATTGTAACCAGCAATCAGTTTGTTTTCTTTAAGATTTAAGTGCAATGGTCATGTTTTTAAATCCATGACTCAGTATATGAAATGGTATAAAAACCCATGGCCCTGAATTGAGAAAGATAAGCACAGATGCACACACAGCAAGGAATAAAGATAAAAGAAAATCCAAGCACTAATTCTTCTAAATTAGTTACAATGAGATAGCAAAGAGCTCCCACAATCACTATAACTCTAGAAGACAGCAATAAGGTCACATTCACACGGACATGCACGTCCGCACTCAAACACACAGAATGAGAGAGATAAGGATGCCAAAATGGTTGGTAGAACAAAGAGTAAGAAACAAATATTAGTGAAATATTATGTAAGAATGTATGGACATTCATGAACACATGTATGGACATGCACACATATGGATGTGTCTACATATATCCAGGCATGCATGTAATCATAGTCAACACAAAATAAGGTAGGTTAGGTATAGGCATACCACATAAGTCCTCGATGGATTTTTTTAAATTATCGGCCTTCTCTTGTGCCATGGTCATCCTTACTTGAAGTTTCTCCAGTAACATTTCCTTTTGTTGTATATCATCTTGCACTTGCTAAAAAGAAAGGAAAGAAACAACAAAACATACCTTTTAAAAGAGAGAACCAAACATATCATTCCTAAACAAATTGCTTGCTTACCAAAATGAAACATAAAAGTTAAAACAAACCGAGATTTCTTGAGAAAGCTCTTCAACATTCATGGGGTCATCATTTTGCTGAGAGGCATAAGAGTTCTTCATATCCCGCAATGCTATTTGCTTAGACATCAAAAGCCTTTCTCCATTTACCCTTCGCCTCTAAGAGAAATTTTTTTCCCAAGAAAAGGGGCATGAGGCAACCAAGAGAAGATATTAGATGGCAAAAGAAATCATCAGTTGGCAATACCCGATTACCTTTGTATTCTGTACTTTTAGATCAAGATCCCGAAGTGCTTCCTCAGAACCCCTTTTCCTTCCTCTGCCTTCTTGTACAAGTTCTTTGACCTTTGAGGCTTCATTCTCAATATTGTAAATTTCATCATCAATTGAACTGCGTAGTCGGCCACTCCGAGCCCTTCTGTTTGGAGGGAGGGTGGTCTGGACAGAACCCCTATAGAACCTGATATACCATGAAATAACAACAATCCACATGAAAATGTAACCAAATTATAAGCTGTCCACGACTAAAATTGGATAACATAATTCCCAATGAAACAGTGAGAACACATGCCTTTTAAATCTTATTGAAGTCACAATCAGGTTTGCTACCTTTATTTCTTTTTTAAACATCAAATAAGAGAATGAAGTTACATTTGAACTTTCATCATATTCAAATCAATAGATATTGACCTAGTACAGCTAGATGCAATGAATCGAAGAAAAACCTGTGCTACATATATCTAAGCAGTCTGACTTCATCAGAGCACTTCGGCTTTAGATCTCTTTGAATGATCTGAGAAATTGTAGCTGGCTAACTTTTTTTTCTTTAATAGGATTTTGATTTTTTTTTCTTTTTTAATCAAGGTGTCATCAATCCATTGTTGCTACAATCAGTCACCTAGACACCTTAGCAATAAAAGGATTCAGAATGCCAATGCAAGCCCCCTAAACTATATAAATACATAAATAGAGAGGTAAATGAGGACGCACTCTCTCTCTCTCTCTCTCTACACACACACACATGTATGTATGCATGTATGAAATATGAATGCAACACATAAATTATTTAGTACGTCTAAATGCATAATTATAATACATATATGCATGCATGCATGCATCTGTGTGTCTTTATATATGACAGCATTTGCATCAATGTTTGTCATCGCAGCACAAACCACCTTGTACTGGGCATATGAAACTTGATACTGAGTGTGTACCGAGCCACCATACACTAAACCAAACCCCATACCAGGAATATCAACATTGTTTTGCATAGTACTGGTATGGGGGTTCGGTATCGAGATTGCAAACCCGGGTCTACATACTATGGGTGCATGTGTGTTGTATAAGCACTACATTCTAACTTTCTTTCAAGGCCTTCCACCATTGGAGCCCCTAGTTGATGATGGATGGCCATAGCTGGAATGAGATTAGGGTTAGACGTATGTAGAAATAGATAAACAAGCGGATCTGGCCAGTCAAACCCATGGCCGAAACATAGACCAATTACTCAATTGTTGAAACGGCCTGAGCTAGGTCAATGGGTTCCAAACACTATTGAAGGAAGCATTTGCACAAAATTTCTTCTATTCCTTGCTTTTAGTTTCACCCTTTTCGAAAGAAATAAATCACCCCAGAAAAGCCAGAGACGACTCCAGAAATATCGTTTTGAAATGCTCGAGCTAGAGCCGACTCCAGAAAAGTTAGAGTCGACTCCAACCCACCTGGAATGAGAAATCAAGTTGCCAGATCAACTCTAACGGTAATATTTCTATTTTACCTTATTTCTAATGGATATATTTTGATACAAGGTACACTCCAACGGATAGTTTTCTTCCAAAAATGGTGTGAAAGAATCTATAAAAAGGAAAGTTTATTATTCAAAAATAAGAATGGAAAAATAGAAAGAAAAAAGAGAAAATCTGAGATAGACAAATCCCATTTCAAAATCAGAGAGCTTGAATCATAAGAAAAAAACCTTCTAGCTCAAATCCACTCCACTCCAAAAAGCTCAAGAGGAATCCAAAGCGTTCAAATCAAAGTCTTGGTGGATTTCCCAACTTGGAGAAAGGAGATTCGTTTCTTGCTTTTCAACTCTTCTCAACTGCTTCAACTGTGAAGAATCGGAGCTGAGGCTTGATTCAATCCAGCAAGGAGAAGAAGAAAAGAAAAGAAAGAAGAAAAGCTCAAAGCCAACCAATCTACAAATCAGGCTTTTCTAAACCTTGTTATTCTTAATTTGTATATTTGCTCATTGAGGAGCTTTGTATTTCAAAAACAATACTTATTTTGTTTGTGCCTAGTTCAATCTGGGGGATTGAACTAGAGGAGGTAGTTTTACCTCGGTTCAAGCTTGGTAAGCTTGGGTTAGGGTTTTTGTGCTGGTGAGCCCTTGAAAACCAGCTGGGTTCGTTGTGCGCCCGGGAAAACAACAAGTTCGAGTTGTGAGCTTGTAAACAACTCTGCTGTAATCTAGGGTGATTATAGTGTGGACCCAAGAGAATCTTGGGAGTGGACGTAGGTGTTGGATACACCGAACCACTATAAAATCTTTTGTGTTTGCCGTGTTCTATTGTCTCTTTCTCTATCTCTATCTTATTCACTGCATTTATAGTTACCTCGCATTTGCCTTCATTAATCTCAAGCAAACTATTTTAAAAAGGCTAATTTTTTAAAGAACCTAATTCACCCCCCCCTCTTGGGTTGCCATCTGGGCCAACAGAGGCCCACCTCCGAGGCCAACCTCCGAGGCCAACCTCCGAGGCCAGCTTATAGCTGCAAGCCACCTGGCATGCCCATGCGGCCCACTGCTCGCCTACTACAGTGCATCGACATGCCTCATTAAGGCATATGGTCCATCGTGCATCCACAGCAGTACGTGGCCATACCCCATTACGGCGTGCAACCCGTTACTTGCCTGCAACTACGTACGACTCACTGCTCGCCTGTGGCTGCATGCGGCCATACCTCTAACGACGCGTACCTGATGCAGTCGTGGCCGCCCGACATTGTAAGACCGTATCGGCAGGTGGCAAATCAAGCAGGACACCTCTGACTTACGGTAACGATACGGCCTATCATTGTCAGCCCCTCCTTTTTGTCAGTTATCAGACGGGGACATCATGAAAATCAGTAACCTTCTGGAAGCATGGAGGGGGGAGATCTTCGAACAGGTATAAAAACTCACATTTATGACGAGGGAAGGATCCTGAACTCTAACTCTCTAACTTTCTTCTGTTGGCTAACTCTTGTCTGTTCCTAAGTGACTAACTTGAGCATCGGAGGGTCCCTATCGGAGCATCCGGTCTCCGGGGACTTTTCTTGCAGGAGCCCGGTGAGGAAGACCTCCGTCTCTCTGGCGTTCAAGAAAGATGACTCGGCGTCAACAGTTCTCAATGATTTAATCTATTTATTGCTTAATTAATTAGTTAGGACTTCCACGGTTTATATTATTTTGAGTAAAAGATTGGGCAAAAACCTAATCACTTTCATCAAAAACCTTGGATATTTTATATAATAAAAAAAAAAAAAGTTGACAACAGGAGACAATGTGTTTGATATGCTCGATGAATGACTTCGTCTAGCAAATAATACTAGACCATTAGGAACCATATGTCATTCTCTCAAGATGTGATGCAATTGTATCAATCTGCAGTCATCTTCTTTTAATATAAGCTCCCATACGTCAAATACTTGCTGTTAAGGCTTGTAGCACCTTCAATTTATTTTAACAGCTTTTTTTTTTTTTTTTTTTTTTTTTGGTACAAGCGGATAATCATACTAGTCTAGTACAAATTATCCCAGATAAGTCAGGGTACAAAATTTGTTGTAAGACAGAAGGGCAGGGGTCACCCAGCCGCCAAATCCATCCAGCAGCATGCTGAGCCACGGAAGCTGCTATCCAATCGGCCGCCGAGTTGGCTTCACGGTAGATATGTCGAATCTGGACAGAACCAACTCTCTGTAAAATAGACCATGTGTCCTTGAGAATAGGAATACTGGGGCCGTTGAAAATATTCTCCTTTCTCAGCCATCGGATAACCGTCATCGAATCACCCTCGATAACGAGACGATGAGTATGGAAGTGCTGAGAGGCATAAGAAATACCTGCCCATGCTACATAAAGTTCTATCATAGGGACAGAGGAATCAAGGGTGTCAAAGCCACCCGCAGCCAGCATATCACCCTGAGGACCACGGATGATAAATGCAGATCCAGCAGCTCTGCCACGGACACTCCCATCGAAGTTGATTTTGATAAACCCTGGTGGGGGGGCTCCCAAGAAATGAAAACCGTATATGCCGGTTCGCTGCCGAAGCAGCAGGGGAACCCCAGAGGCCAGAGGAGTCAAGACCAACAGCATGAAAAGCTTGTGCATAATCCGCAGACAAAGATCTGATCCTACTAACAAGCCGATGTGGAGAGGTAACATCATCGGAGAAGATGAGTTGGTTCCTCGATATCCAAATCTGATAAGCCGTGATCGCCCAGAGACCTCGTTTATGCTGGGATGCCCTCCGGAGATCAATAAAGAAGAGGGAGCATAGGGATCCCGAAACACCCACTTTATAGGAATAACCCATCATCTGCCAAATCAGCCTGGCTCGGGGACATATGAAGATCGCATGGTCCGTAGTCTCATCCTCCAATCCACACAGAGAGCAAGTCGGCTGGATAGGCAAACCCCTACGGGAGAGCATGGCACTCGTCGGAAGACAGTCCCAAAGAAGCTTCCAGATGAATACCTGGACCCGGGGAAGAGTAGGAAGCGACCAGATCCAAGCAGCATCCTTCGTGACCAGGGCTGGGGCCTGAAACCTTCATAAGATCCCTAAGAGGGGCTTTGAAAAGACAAGATCTCTGCCAAACTCTAGCATCCGTCGAAGGGCCAGAGGTGAGAGGAATAGATAAAATTCGCCGAGAGAGCTCATCACCAAAGAAACTGATCACTCTATCGTTATCCCAAGAAGGGGGATCAAGAGAAATCAAATCCCTAACCTTCAGCTTGGAGGGGACATCAATGTTGATAAAAGAAGGCCACCGAGAAAGAGGGAGCTCAGATATCCAGGAGTCCTGAATCACATCAACGGAATGACCATCTTAACTAACGCATGATAACCTTGGACTGTTTGGCATGCTTTTACTTGTTTCTCGGTTCTTTTTTTTCTTTTTTTTTTATGTGTTCGGCATGATTTTAAATTTTTTTAATTTTTAAGTTTTTTTCATAAATATAGAGATATTGAAGTAAATATTTGTATTTGCTAATCTAATTCTTATTTTTAATTTAAAAACTGATAGTTAATTTTAGAAACCATGAAAATTAAAGGATATAATATTTTAACTTTTTGAATATTAAAAATTGCCTATCATTTATGTCATCGCTTACTATTGGCTACCATCACCACAGCCTCCCACAATTTCCAACCACCCCTTGCTGCTATTTTTTGCTCACTTGTTGGCTATTGCCATGATTTATTGTTGGCCATCTTCATCGTTACAACATATATCATGAGACAAATTTTATATTTTATATTTTTAAAAAAAATATTTAAAAAAAAAAAATTTATTATTGACACCCATAACAAATATTGGATTATTTGTTTTTTTGGTACAGACGGGCGATCACACCACTTTGGCGCGAGTCAAACCCGATAGATCAGAGTACATAATTTGCTTGTAAGATAACAGGGCAGGGATCACCAACATGCCAACCCACTGACCAGGGTGACGAGCAGCAACAGAGGCAACCCAGTTTGCCGCAGCGTTGGCTTCCAGGTAAACATGGCGGATCAGCGGCGCATAGGTGGACTGAAGAGAAGCCCAAATATCACAGATCAGGGGATTATGAGGGGAGCAAAGGTCCACATCCCGTCTAATCCAACGGACAATCGTAGAGAATC
>UESW01001689.1:176891-196483 GCA_900491605.1 Calamus simplicifolius | reverse complement strand
TTATATATATTCTTCACTACTACAAAAAGTTAAATAGACTACATAGATTTTAGGAATAAGACTACGTTTTTCGTAAAAATGTAGTCTTATATTTTCACAAATTAAAGACTACATCTTTTATTTAAAACGTAGTCTTAAATTATCTGAAAATATAAAAAGACTACATTTTTAAATAAGACGTAGTCTTATATATAAAAAGACTACATTTTTAATTAAGACGTAGTCTTATATTATATATATATAAAAAGACTACGTTTTTAAATAAGAGTAGTCTTATAGACTACATTTTTAATTAAGACGTAGTCTTATATTATCTAATAATAAAAAGACTACGTTTTTAATATCTTATAATATAAAAGACTACATTTTTAATTAAGACTAGTCTTATATTATCTGATAATATAAAAAGACTATGTTTTAATATTTTATAATATAAAAGACTACAATTTTAATTAAGAGTCTAATATATTTTTAATTAAGACGTAGTCTAATATAATTTTCCTCCTCCTAATTCACTTCCCCTTTTCCTAAACGAAACCCTCGCGATACCCAAAATCAAATTTCTTTCTTCCATCCGTAGTTTTGTTCTAGGGTTTTTTGTGAGACTCCACCGCCACCACGCGGATTAAGGTTGAGGAGACTCCACCACCATCGATCATGATTTCATTTACAAGGACTCCATCACCAGGCAGGATTAGGGTTTTATTCTTCACTAAGCTGAGATTCAACTGCAGATTTTTTTTTTTTAATCTAACGATTGGAGAGAGAGAGAGGGCAAGAGGAGAGGGCAAGAGGGGTGTCGGCGTGGGTTTGGCTTGGGCTCTGCGGCGTGCCCGTCGGGCCTAAGCCGCGGGTTGCCTGCTCTGCTTTTTTGAAAGCCCTCTCTTCAATGTTTCCCTGTTCAAAGCTCCTTCTTCGGTGGCGAGGAGGGAAGGGAGACAAGCCCGTGACATCGACAGCACGCACGCACCGATGTCAGGCGAACTTGGAGGCAAGAAGGGACCAATCGAATTGGACGCTGGATCGCCGATATGCCACTTTTCTTCGGACTTGTTCTCTGGAGTTTGTGGGCGCTAGGTGGGTGATATATTCTCCACCGAACAAGCTCATGATGAGGTCTCAAATATCTCGGGCCTTCCGTGCCAGAGTTGGAGGCTTGAGAATTTAACTTCAGTTATATTTTAGGCAGCACTTTCTTCTTTATTAATAAGTTGGAAGAGAGAGAGAGAGAGAGAGAGAGAGAGTAACTTCAGCTATATTTTAGGCAGCACTTTCTTCTTTATTAACTCTCTGCGACGCAAAGCAAAATTGCGACGCATCCATATGTGTCGCTAAATTAAAAATTAAATTATAATATTTAAAATTATTATTAAATATTGCGATGCACTCCATTGCGTCGTAATATTGCGATGCATTTAGTTGCATCGCAATATTTAATAATAATTTTTTTGATATAATAGCGATGCCATTTGCGTCGCTAAAGCGTCGCAAATAAAAAATTTAATAAAATATTGCGACGCAAGGTCATTGCGTCGCAATATTTATTAAAAATATTTTAGATATAATAGTGACTCAATTTGAGTCGCTAATGCATCGCTATTAAATTTTTTTATATTATTGCGACACCAGGTCATTGCATCGCAATATTTAATAATAATATTTTAAAACTATTAGCGATGCAATTGCAGTCGCTAATGCGTCGCTAAATAAATATTTTTTTTAAAAAATAAAAATTTAAAAATTAAAACGGTTAATATAATTTCGTTACATTTAAATATTGATCGAAACATTCTTCACTCATATTGATCCAATAATAATCATTCAATTTTAAAAATAATTCATATATTAAAATTTTGAAGTTTTCATGAACAACATAAAAAAAGAAAAAAAATATATCAAGAATCTGAGCGATCACGTAGAGGCTCTGGAGGCTGGAGACTCTGCGACAAGCGGCTAACCATATCCCGCAAATAATGCATCTCATCTCGCATGTCTGCAATCTCCTGATCCTGGCTTCGCATACGATCCTCGAAATCCTGCTCGACCTTCTGCCGAACCTCCTCTGCAATAGATCTCCGAAGGTCGTTTAAATGCTCGGAAGGAAGATCACAAGAAACTCGAGAGCTGGAGGCCTGATGGGGAAAATATATAGAAGCTCTAGTACCCAGACCATAGACCCTACGGTCTCGCGGCTGGGCACCAACAGCCTCCAAAAACACACGCCGACTCTCCTCTGCTGAGAGTTTGACGGGCGTCTCCCCATCAGTAGAGTCGACCTGCGATGCCTGGGAGCGAGCTCCTCGACTCGTGTCTTTAAATTATGAAATCAATAATAAATGAGTTAATAAATTTCTCGAAATAAAATTTTAGAAATTAAAGAGATACTACATAAATCTAGTTTCTTACCGCAACCTCCTGTGATCGCGTGTCGACCCAGGAACCGTCCCTCCTGGTGTGTGTCGCCCTGAATAAACGAAACTCACCAGGATCTGCACCCTCCTGCTCAGACTATAACATTAAAAAAATGATATTAATACAAATATTTGTAAATAACTAAAATAGTAATTAAAATATTATGTTTTCTTACCATATGCCGTCTGTGCTCTGGAATCGAAATGGAGCCCGAAGTATGGCAGGAGAGACCCGTGCCAGGACCGTCCTTCTCAGATCGACGGTTCATACTGGCTGATGTGGACCCCTGCGCCAGCCATCGGACTGTCAGGCCTACTGCCACTCGTGCCAAATACCCTCTGGCATATGCGCAGGACGCTGACCTGATGACCTCCAATGATGAAGCATGTCGGAGTATCGGCGTCCCGTCAGAGCCTCCCATGCTGCCCTAATGGCATCATGGCTGGCAGGATCCCACGTATACTTTTTCTGCATTAAAATAAACAGTTAGTTTTTGATTTTATTAAGATTAAGAAATTTTATATCAGTGATAAATTGTATTTAATAAGTTTACCTAAAACTCAGAAAAATAAAATTCCCTCGTGGCTGGAGATACGTGGCGCCAATCGTAGCCACTGGGATCTGCACGCCTATGAAATACGGCGCTGATGTGGCTGGATACATGATGCTGCTCAATAAATCTGTTAAAAAAATGCATGTTTATAAGTAATTGACTTAAAAACATAAACATATATTTTTAATTAGTATATACTTACAGCCCCTGAGCATCGAGTCGAAGTACGGTGCGACCGATGGTGGAAGAACTCTCGGAGGTATGTGCCGATCGGCTGGATGGTAATACTGCTGGAGAGATCGAAGGCTGTGCGACTGCTGGAGATCCGAACTCTCCATCTCCGACCTCATATGATCTGATGCAGCAGGGCTATGTCCCTGCTCACTCCGTCTGTCGTCGGTAGATCTACCTTTGCCCGTCATACTGAAAATACTAAAGATTCATATAATTAAATTATAATTAATGATTGACTATGTAAAAATTTAATACTTTTAAAAAAGTTAAATTTTAAAAAACCTCGATGTTTAATCGGTGTCATTTGTTTCGTGAAATGTTGGTTCAACATCCGATGCCGTATCGGACTGCGATTCAGTTTCATTATCATCGGAAGGAAACCGAACATTTGCATCCATAATTTCTTGGACATCACCATTTGGATCTCTAAGTGATGTTTCAGGAGCCCTTGTGTCATCCTCAATTGCATGCATTTCCATCTCATCCTATTGAAAGCAGGGCATTTGGCTGATTGACTTGGCATCAACAGATTAGCGCGTTAGGTAGGGGGGTGAGAGAACAAGAGAGCTTCGAACCGAACGGCTGCAGATCCTCCTCCCCTGAGTACTCGAGAAGATGGTAATGATGCGAGCGCAGGAGGTTTCCATCAGCCACGCTGGGGGGCATTGCCCGGGGACTGACCTGTCAAAGGCCGGTCCCCTTGCTCCCCAGGCCAGCGTTCCCGCACCGCCATCGCCACCACCGTAGCTGCCACACCAGGATGATTGGTTTGCTGCCTCACCATGCAAGTTCAATCGCTGGTGGCGGCAGTCCAGGTCTTGCAACAGTAGCCAGATGCTGCGCAACGGCAGCCAGAGCCACCCTCATTGATCCCGATGGTGGTGCAACCCTGCCAGCACTCCTTCGAGGGAGATATCCCATTCGGGAGGTTCGCCGCTGCTGCGCTTTGCCCAGGTGTCATCGCTGGAAAGCCTCTAAGAGGCCCCGGTCTCCTTCTCACTATGCCAGTGCTTCTTCCAAGCGGCGGCATGGGAGGGAGGCGGAGCGCACCCGTCTGCACCACCGGCACTCCTCTCCATCCTCAGAATCTTCAAGGGAAGGGTCCTTCGATGGCCGGATAGCTTGTTAGGCCGAGTGATGGCTAGATGAGTACAACCAGCGACTGGAGGAGCTCAGCCGCAGGATCATCAATCCGCCAGAGACGGATTATGATAGCTGGCCACCGCTGTCTCGCTGTATCATAGAGGAGCCAATCTCAACCCGATTTTGCCTTCCTTAGTTGGACCTGTACGATGGGACCACCAATCCCCCGGACCATCTGAAAAGCTACAAGGTTCTTATGCAGGTCCAGGGGGCAACCAACTCATTGCTCTGCATCGCCTTCCCCGCTACCTTGAGGAAGGTAGCCCGAGCTTGGTACTCTCATCTGCCGCCGCGGAGTATCAACTCCTTCCACCAGCTGGAGAGGGCCTTCTTGGCCCATTTTGATGCTTGCCGAAAGATTCCTTGAGTGTTGGATAGCCTGTTTTCCATCCAGTAGAAGAGCGGCGAGTCCCTGTGGGACTTTGTCGCATGTTTCAAAGAAGCAGTCCTCAAGGTCTACAACCTCGAGAACTCTGTGGCCACCTTGGCCTTGAAGCGAGGGCTCCGCCCCTCCCGTTTTGCTTACTCCCTCGACAAGAAGCTGCTCGGCTCCTATGCCGAACTTTCGAGCCGGGCACAAAAGTACATCCACGTCAACAAGGCTGACTCCTCTCGGCACAAGGCAGATGGAAGCTCAGCCAAGAAGCAGACTCATCCCGAGCCTACTGAGGCTCGTCCCAGGAGGCCCGAGCCTCCCCACCGACTGTCCCCAGACTCTCACTCCCAGAGACGATCCGTTCACTCCCCTGCTCGCCCTTATATCTCACATCTTGCTAAAGATCGAGGGCGAGCCATATCTTCAGTGTCCTCCTCCATTGAACCCAAAGACCCCTCGCAACAAAAATCTGTACTGCCGCTTCCATCGGGACCACAGCCATGACACTAACAACTATCACCAACTGAAGAAGGCGATAGAGGACCTCATCCAATGTGGCCACCTGGGGAAGTTCGTTCAGAGGGGCAACCCGGGTGCACCTGGTCCGTCGGTGCCCCTGCCTCCAATGACCAGCATCGATAACACCTCAACCGAGAAGATGGTGGCGATGATCTCCTGGGGGGCATGCAGCACATCCAAGAGGCCGCAGGAGGATGAGCTAGATTCTGTAATTCCATTCTCTAAAACAGATCTAGAGGGCATAGTTAATAAAAATGATGATAGTCATATCTATGACGATCACTAAGCATCCTGTAAAAAGAATTTTGGTTGATAGTGGGAGCTCTGTGGATGTTTTGAGTTATGATGCATTTGTTCGGATGAGCTTATCCCCTGGCTCCCTTCGGCCCGTTACTACACCCTTGATGGGTTTTACCGGAGATTCTGTGAGAGTTGAAGGGGAGATCACTCTCCCCATCATGGCCGGGAATCCACTGTGTCAGAGCATGGTTTTCATAAATTTCTTGGTTGTCTAGGTTCCCCTAGCCTACAAGATGTGCATGGACTTCACCAATCTTAATAAGGTGTGCCCCAAGGATAGCTTTTCATTGCCCCAGATTGACCAGCTGGTGGATACCACATCCAGCCATGAGACCCTCAGTTTTTTGGATGCCTTCTCAGGGTACAACCAGATCAAGATGGATCCGATGGACGAAGAAGCTACCTCATTTGTAACCGAGAAGGGGATATACAGCTACAAGGTGATGCCGTTTGGATTGAAGAATGAAGGGGCCACCTATCAGAGGCTAATAAATAAGGTCTTTGAGGACTAAATCTGGTGCAACATGGAGGTGTACGTAGATGACATGCTGACCAAGAGTATCTGTACCGCTGACCATGTTGCTAACCTTGCAGAGACCTTCGGCAATCTCCGTCGGTACCAGATGAGGCTGAACCCCAGCAAGTGCGCCTTCGGGGTTACAATGGGCAAGTTCTTGGGCTTCATGGTGACACGACAGGGGAACGAGGTGGACCCTGACAAGATCGAGCTATCCTGGACATGAGGCCCCCTGCTAACAAGAAGGAGATGCAGCGCCTGATTAGAAGAGTGGCAGTTTTGAGTCACTTCATATCCAAGTTGATAGAGAGGTATATGCCTTTCTTCAAGGCATTGCGCAAGGTCAATGGCTTCGAGTGGACGAAGGATTGCCAGAAAGTCTTCGAAGAGTTAATGGAGTTTTTATCCACTCCGCCATTGCTGTCCAAGCCAAGGAGTGGGAGGAGCTCTTCCTGTATCTTGCGGCCTCTCCCGAGGCTGTCAGCTCCGTGCTTGTTCGCAGGGATACTGACAGGATGCAGAAGCCAGTCTACTACACCAGTAAGGTGCTTCATGATGCGGAGACTAGGTATTCCAAAACCAAGAAGATTATCTTCGCCTTGATCATCTCTACTCAACGCTTCAAACCTTACTTCCAAGCTCATCCCATTGTGGTGCTCACGGACCAGCCCCTCCGTGCTATCTTATCCCGTCCTGACACCTCTAGCCGATTAGCGAAGTGGGCCATCAAGCTGAGGGAGTTTGACTTGTCTATCCGACCGAGGTCTGCAATAAAGTCCAAGGTATTAGCCAATTTCTTGGTTGAGTGCACTGGACTGAGGAGCACCCAGAAGAGTCACACTTGGAATCCCCCGTGAAGTTGGAGGCGGGAGGAGAGGACTAGATTCTTCATGTAGATGGCACATCAAACTCCCAGGGGCATGGAGACGGACTCATTCTTGCAAGCCCCGAGAGAGAGGCGGTGGAGTACGCTCTCCAATTCCTTTTCCCAGCCACCAACAACCAAGCAAGTACGAAACCCTGCTAGCGGGGATGAAGTTGGCCAAGGAGCTCAGAGCTAGGCATCTACGGGCCTTCACCGACTCTCAGCTTGTCTTTGGGCAAGTCGCTGGGGAGTACAGGCCCGAGACCCAACCATGTCCCTTATTTAAGTAAAGTCCAATCTCAGGCCTTCCATTTTGCCTATTTTTGTATCAGTTACATCCCCAGAGGAGAGAATGCTAGAGTTGATGCACTGTCCCGTTTGGCCACCTCGGCCGACGGAGCCTTGGGAAGAACATATGTGGAGCATTTGGAGGTTCCAAGCATCGAATATGTTGAAGAAGCTTTGCCGGTCGCACGGGAGCCTACTTGGATGGGCACTTACGTTCGGTATCTTACCGATGGTGCCCTCCTCGAAGACCCAGTTGAGGCCAGGCTACTCAAGCACTGAGCCCCAAAGTTCTTAATGATGGCGGGCGGCTCTTCCGAAGGTCATTCTCATACCCGGTCCTCAAGTGTGTCGGCCCGGCGGAAGCTGATTACATCCTACGGGAGATCCATGAAGGTATCTACGGGAATCATCTGGGGGGTAGAGCTCTGGCATATAAAGCCCTGCGCCAAGGATACTATTGGCTGACGATGAGAGAGGATGCCACCGATCTTGTTAGAAGGTGTGATAGCTACTAGCAGCATGCCAACATCTAGCGGCAACCGACCTCTGGCCAGCGCAAGTTCCTGCTGGTGGCCATCGACCACTTCACCAAATGGATCGAGGTAGAGGCACTGGCTAAGATCACCGAGGGCAAGGTGAGATCCTTCTTCTGGAAGTCTATAATCTGCCGGTTCGGACTGCCACATACCCTCGTCACCGACAATGGCCGGCAGTTCGATAATGCATCCTTCAGAGGATTTTGCTCCGAGCTTAGCATTCATCAGTGGTTCACTTCTGTCATCCACCCTTAGACTAATGGTGCAGCCAAGGTGACCAACTATATCATCCTTCAAGGACTTAGAGCGTGGCTGAATGACTTCAAAGGGAGGTGGGCGGAGGAGCTTCCTAATGTGCTGTGGGCCTACCACACAACGTCGCGAGCTCCCACCAGAGAGACTTCCTTCAGCCTCGTCTTCGGATCTGAGGCTATCATTCCTATGGAGGTTGGCATCCCGAGGCCCCAGATGGGGTCCTACGATGAGGAGGACAACCTGAACCAGTTAAGAGCTAACCTCAACCTTGTGGAGGAGGTATGTAACCGAGCACGACTCCGAATGGCCGCCTACCGACAGTGAACCACCAAGTACTACAATGCCCGTGTCCATCCAAGAATGTTCCTGCTAGGAGACCTAGTCCTCAAACGGGCCGAAATTTTGAAGCCGATGGAAGGAGGCAAGTTATCACCGAATTGGGAAGGACCCTATCGAGTCACCGAAACCCTCCACCATGGAGCATACCGAATCGAAGGCCTAGATGGAAAGCCGCTCCCTCGAGCCTAAAACTTCAACAACCTCTGTCGGTATTATCAGTAATGTACCTCTTCTCTACACTGAGTTGTGCATTTGCATTCTTTCGGGATCCTATCCCGCGTCCTATATTAATAAAATTGCATTCGAGTAACCCATCTTTTCAGCAAAAGTCAGCTCGGTACTCCAAGACCGATGTACCATCGGCACTCAAAAGCCCGAGGCCAGCTCGACACTCCAAGACCGATGTACTATCGGCACTCAAAAGTCCAAGGCCAGCTCGGCACCCCAAGACTGATGTACCATCGGCACCGAAGATTGATGTACCATCGGTACTCAAAAGCCCGAGGCCAGCTCGGCTCTCCAAGACCGATTACCATCGGCATCAAAGACTGATGCATCATTAGCACTCAAAAGCCCGAGGCCAGCTCGGCAATCCAAGACCGATGTACTATCGGCACCCAAAAGCCCGAGGTTAGCTTGGTACTCCCAAGACTGATGTACCATCGGCACTCAAAAGCTCGAGGCCAGCTCGACACTCCAAGACCGATGTACCATCAGCACTGAAAAGCCCGAGGCCAACTCAGCACCCCAAGATCGATGTACCATCAGCACCGAAGACTGACGTACTATCGGCACTTAAAAGCCCAAGGCCAGCTCAGCACTCTAAGACCAACGTACCATCGGTACTTAAAAGCTCGAGGCTAGCTTGGCACTCCAAGACCAATGTACCATCGGAACTCAAAAGCCTGAGGCCGGCTTGACACTCCAAGATCAATGTACCATCAGCACCAAAGATTGATGTACCATCGGCAATCAAAATTCCTAAGGCCAACTCGGCACTCCAAGACTGATGTACCATTGGCATCGAAGACCGATGTACCATCAGCACTTATAGACTCGAAGTTAGCTCGGTCCCAAAACCATGGCCCTAGAAACCCAATGACAGGTCGGCGCCGCAAACCCCCCGCGAGGTCCATGCCTGTGTATCAACTTTGGGTTTATTAGCAGAGGCTGAGTCCGACCTCGGCACTCCCACTAGGGCCCAGCCCTACAAAGCAGTGAAGTCATGGATTTGCTCATGTTGAGCGGACATATACTATCCCTAGTGTCAACGCAGCCCCTAGCGGTCCTACGTTGGAGAGCTGAGGAAGGTTACAAGTTCATTACACATTTCAAAAAGGTATTTTATTACCGAAAAGGTGCTTACAAAATGCCAACCATGTCAGACTTTGGTACAAAAAGAAAAACAAAAAGTACAGGGGGTCAAGGGTTAGCTGCAGCGGCTCATCATCGAATGATCCCCCCTCGGACATCTAGTTCGGCTCATATCTAAAGCCTCGGGGAGGTTGAGGACCCAGGCCACCTTCTCCTTGCCATCGTGGAATCCTTGAAGGTAGGCATCTGCGGAGGCTTCGGCCAGTTCCTCGAGAAGCATGCGGACCTCCGAAACTCCTCCACGCTCCTGCAACCCTCTCCTCGGCAGTGGCCTCTGCCTTGCGGGCTTGGCCTCCTCCTCCGAGGCAAGGGAGTTAGCCCTCCTGGCCACCTCTTTGGCCTTATCCGCCCTTTCCTCGGCCGCCTTTATTTCAAAGGTGAGTGCGTTGATTTGGATATCTCGGGTGGTCACGGCCTCCATGGCTCCCCCTAGTTGGTCCAAGGCCGCCGAGCACGCTCGGCCTTGGTGGTTGCCCGACGTTTGGCCGCCTCTCTGGTTTCTTTCGCCCTTTCGGCCCAGGCTTGGGCCTCGGCAGACTCCTGTTGAGAGGATGGCCTCCCTTTGATTGATTACCTCCCTCGTGGCCACCAGGGAGTTTGCCGACTGCATCAAAATTATATATATGAGTACAAGGCCTGCTGGGTAGCGAATGCCAGGTCTTGAAAGCTACTTACCCGGATGAGCACCACAAATGCTTCCCAGAAGAATGCCGATGACCCCAGCTGGCCGAGCTCCTCCTGGAACTCAGGAAGGATAACCTGGGAGATTAGCCATTCCGCTCGGTGCCCATGGTTCATTATGGAGGGCCTAGAGGGAATCGCCTCGCCTTCGCCACCCTCGGCAGCCTCAGCAAGCTCAGGCATGGTCGGTGTTGGGCTGAGAGTTGCCGTGCTTCCCCCATTGATGCCATAGCTGCTGCCGATGGGCCCTCGCCCGGGCTCGGCTCCGCCTCAGCCTGGGTCGGCTTGGCCGGGACCAAGGATTCCATCACTGTGACCACCTCGGTCCTTGCTCCTTCGGGGGGATGTCCGCCATCAGGTGTACGTTGGGGCTGGCGAGGGGGGGAAGATCGCACCAAGGGCTGGCCGGGGACTTGGGCTCGCTGCCTCGCACTTGGCCCTACGGCTCCCTCAAGGTCCCTTTTCCTCTTAGCGGCAGCCTTCCTGAGGGTGTGGAGTGGGACCTTCATCACTGCATATAGTCATTCGGAGTTAAAAGAGAGAGAGAGAGAGAGAGAGAGAGAGAGAGAGAGAAAGGGGAATAGGCTGTGTATCAGATCGGCTACTACTCACCACCCTAGGTGGAGATGCCTGCAAGTAGGAGATTGTCCTCCGACAAGAGTAGGTTGAACCTGGGGATCTCAGCCACCAGCAGCTGCCCCAATGCTTCTCTATCCCCTGGGGATACTGACGAGTCCTTGTTGGGCCTGAGATTTGCGTCTTCTCACCTTGGTTTCACCCCATCGAGGTCAGCAAAAAGGAATTGGGATTTCCATCCCCTGATGGAGGAGGAAGACAAAGCTTTAGGGATCAATCAGGCCGGGGCTGGAATAGCCACCAACCCAACTGTTGCCGGAGGATGTAGCAGGAGCGAAAGAGGGAGATTCGGGGTTCGAGACCATGGAAGTGGCAGAGGATGATGAAGCCGCAGATGATCCTAAGGGAGTTTGGAACCAGTTGGGTAGGGGTCAAGGAGTATCAATCGAGGAGGTTGAGCAAGAAGGGGTGGAAGGGAGATTCGTAAATGGCTATCCTACCAGGTCGAAAGGACACCACATTATCGTCGGGGGTCGGTAAGAAAAGCCCTACTTCCCTAGGGATTTAGTAACGGGCCCTGAGGTTAGCCAGGTCCTAACCCGTTACCATGGAGGTAGTCCCCGTCAAAATTTCACCCCCACCCTCGAGGAGGTGCCGGCCGCCGCCGGGCGTCTCCTCGCCGGAGCCCTGCCGGCCCGCCATTGGTTGAGAGGAATGTGGTCCTCCAGGTCAACGGAGGAGGACCATGAGGGGGAGGAGACGGATAGGCACGAAGCCTTGAGGAGGAAATTTGGTCCTCGGGAGAGGCAAAGGAAGGCCAAGATGGAGAAGACGACATTGGGGAAATATAATGGAAGCTAGAAGTGGTCAGAAAGTTAACTGGAGCAAAAAACAGCAAGGACAAGCTCTCGGGAAGAAGACGAGGTCGGGGAGGCCAGAGGAAGAAGACAATTGCAGTGCAAACGGACAGACCTAGCTTTTTCCCCGACTTGTTAGTTTCAAATCGTCCCGCCTCACCTACTCGAGCCACGCGGACTCCCACAATAAGCAGAGTCACTTCGGTAGGTGCTCAGCGCGTGAGATGCTCCGCCCTCGACCAATGGCAGGGCAACACTGGCATCAGCATCATGATGGCGATGATGGCGGTTTCTTTTCATAGGTTCTGAGAGGATGCTCCCGTTTCAAGGCAGATCTCCGTAGATCCGATGGCTAGCAAAGACAGAGCCGTTGTAGAGCCCGAGTCACCTACGCTAAGGCATCGCTACACCCAGGAACACGTGCCCTTCGGCAATTGGTGGCATGGTGGGATCAGCCGCTGGGGTTTACACCCCTTCACCTCGTAGGGGTAGGCTCACTTCATCTCAGGGGCGAGGGGCATCTGATGTGGCTGATCAAAATTGTTAGGGATAAGGAAAAAAAAATAAATGACGGAGCCCCCGCCTCAGCTTCTGAGGCCCCTTCAGCCTTCGAGGTCCCCTCGGCCTCGGCCCTGGACCTCGCATCCCCTCGGCCTCAGCCTCGGACCTCGCACCCCCTCGGCCTCGGCCCCAGACCTCACTTCCATCGGCCTCGGCCCTGGACCTCGCATCCCCTCGGCCTCGGCCCCAGACCTCGCATGCCCTCGACCCTAGGCCCGGGGCCCCCCTGGCTTCGAACCTCATGTCCCACCATCTTGAGCCACCCGACATGCCCATGTGTACGTCAGCTTCCTGGAGCGGCCACGTGGCCCACTACTTATCTACAACAGCGCATGGCCACAACCCGTAACAGTGCACGCCTGATACGACTAGGCTCACCTGCCACTGGTAGCGTTGCACCTGGCAGGTGGCTGGCGGAGCAAGACACCTCTGACATGCTCAGTGTCGTTACAACTTATCATTGTCAACCCAGCCATCCGTCTGCTACCGGACAATGGCACTCGAAATCAACCACCTTCTGGAAGCAAAAAAAGGGACCCTCGGACAAGTATAAAAGCCCACACTCACAATGATGAGGGGATCTGAACTCAAGTTCTCTAATTATCTTTTCTGATAGTTCTTTTCTTAGCTGTTCCCAAGTTGCTTACTTGAGTGTCGAAGGGTTCCCACCGGAGCAACCGATCTCTAGAAACTTCTTGTAGGAGCTTTTCGAGGAGAAGGACCTCCGTCTCCTGATGTTGGAGAAAGGCGACTTGGCGTCAACAGACACATGTATGTTATTATTGCTACATATTTTTATTCTTGACTTGAGAATGAAATGACAGCACAAGATCCGATGGCATCCTTCTATCCTCGCAGACCTGCAAAAGAAGTTAGTGAAAATCCTTAGCCACAGAAGATGCAAAGAAGATTTTGTAGGGGAGAAGAGAGGAAGAGAGATTTTCTTAGAGTGGTCATGATCTCTTGCCCTTCTGTTCCAGGGCTCTCGAGGCCTACTATTTAAAGAAAGTGGATATGATAAGTCATTACCTAATTTTTTGAAAGATTTATGAAAGTTGGATGACAAGACCAAACTTAATGTATATCTTATTTGGAAGATTCGTGATCTTGCAAATTATGAAAAAGAAAACCTTATCTAGCTCCCATTTCTATTTATGAGGGATTATTTTGGGAAGGACTTCCGAGATTCTTATGATTCTTGATTGACACGGCGTGGGCCAAAGGTCGGCAAAGGGGAGGGTCAGTCAGGTGACTTCACTGTTGAAGTCCGGTTACTTTGGCTTGGCGAGACTTGGTGAAGCCGAGGTCAGTCAGCTGAGGTTCAGTCTAGCAAGGCAGAGATATCGAAGCATTAGGTCAGTGAGGAACACTCATAAAGGTCGACCGCTATCCAAACATGACTCTGATTCGTTTGTCGATTTATACGAAGACTTTTTTACCTTATAATTAAGCGTGGAACACTCCTTGAATGAAGAATTTTTAGAAGTTTATTGTACTAAAAATTTTAGAAAAATTAAAAGTCTCTTTGGTTACTTCACAAAAGAATTTTAAAATTCATAAAATTTATAAATATTTTAAAGTAGTCATTTATAAATTTCACCTCTTGAGGTGTCATTTACAATCCCTCCTAAAAATTCACTTGAAAGTAATTAAAATATTTTATTTTATTTACATGCCAAAATATTTACATAAATATAAAAATTTTATCAACATAAATATTCTTTTATTTCACACTAAATATATATTTTAAATAATTTATAATTTATTTTATATTTATTAAATTATTTAATAAATATCTATTATATAAATATTTCATTTATTTAAAATATTACATTTATATAAATGTCATTTATTATTGATAAATAAATATTACATAAATAAAAAAAATTTATTACAAATAATAATCTAGTTAATAATATATTTATTAAATAATTATTAATAATAGATACTACTAATATAAATATTATTAAATCCAAATATTTAATTAATTAAATTAGTATTTAATTTTTTATTTTTGTAATTAAATATCATTTTTCTATTTTTATAACAATAAATATTTATATTTTTAATTATATATTTTATAGTATTTTATAAATAATTTTATTTTTAATTAATAAAATATTATAATAAAAATTTAAATTTAATTAAAAACTTTTTAAAGATTATTTATAAATATTTTTATTTTATTATTAAATAATTATGTAAATATAGAATTAATACTTAAATAAATATTAATATTTTTAAATATTATTAATATGTAAAATAAAGTTAATAAGTAGTATTTAAATTTTAGCAATACAATATTAATATTGAAATAATAAATATCGATGAGTATTATTGAAATAAAAAATAAATATTTATTGTAGAAATATTAAATATTTACATAAAAATATTAAAATATTAATTTAAAACTACATGAATTTATATAAATATTACATAATAATATTTATTGAAACTTTACAATTCTTAGACAAAATTTTATTTTCAAGAGCAACGATCCACATAAAGAATTTGTGAAATTTTGCAATTCTAAAAAGCTACATTTTAAAATTTTAGAAATTTTTAAAATGCCTCATCCCAATATAACCTAAATGAATTGCATCTAAGTTTCATCTTTTAATTAAGAATTTACTTAGCACCATTGTTTTTGTTCAACTCTGCTTGATTTAATATATTCTTCCTCCTTTTGCATATATTGTTGTGATTCTTTCCCATTATCTTCAATGTCTTCAAATAATCACTTTTTGTAAACAGATTTTTCCTCAATAAATGATGGAGGAGATGTTTCAAAAAAAAAAAAAAGATAGAAATATATATATTCTAATTACAAAACCATGGAACTAATCTATATTGATATATTTGTTTATTCTGAAAGTTAAGATAATATGGTTAAAAAATATCATATGCTCTTTGTAATATATGCAACGGCCCATTAGTTGTGCTCTTGCATATATGTGCTGCCTGAATTTATGGATCAACTAAAACTTGCCCCGGTTGGAAGCGAATAAGTCATCTGATGGTGGTTGATAAGTTATCAGGATTGTTTTGGGTATCAATTGGCTTGACAGAGCTTGCTTGCACTGGCCATCTATGTTGCCCAACCCAATTGGATGTTTGTCCATGGATGAAAGTTTTCTATGAGCGAAAGCAACATATGTCTTGAGGTTGAACCAAGAGGTCATTTCATTCATCATAATTTATTTTAATAATTTAAGATTATCATGCAGATATCTTATATTATCATGTTTAGCAATTAGATATGATAATGTAAGCGGTAATATTTAATTCTTAATAATCTAAGATTATTATAAATATCATAATTTAATTTTCATATGAAAGACGAGAATATGAGATTTAAAGTCTAGTAACTTTTAAGTTATAACATTGACTTCGTATGACTCAAATGGCTCTAGCAGGATATGTAGGCATGAGTCCTAATTGCATTCTAGGGTTCAATAAGGTAAAATCTTATCACATCATTTGCCTATAGGTTAATAAAAGTTGGTGGAAATAAGGATGACCAGATTGCAAGAATGACAACGTTCCTTACATTAACTTGCCTTTTAGCTAGATATTTTGTTTCCCTTGGTGCAGAATCAAGGGAGGAGATACCTTTAGCCTTTGAACTGATTATCCTAAAGGATTTAGAAAATATAGAGCATCAAAGAAAACTCTGTTGCACCAACTTGTATGTAACTCATTTCCACAAATTGAGCTTGCCATGTCTTTATTTTGATAAATATTTTTTTTTTTGTGATTCAAACTGTATTTCATCAAACTTCTCCTGCCTTACATCTTCTTTTGTTGTTTATTTCTTTCAGACTCACATGGTGTACCCTGAGCATGATGCAGACTTTTTTGCTCCAAGTAAACAGGCACTCATAGCATATACACTTACGAAGATTTTAATAGATAGGAGGGCATAGTTACATTTCCTTGTATTTGTCTAATTATATTGATTTGAACACAGTTGAATGAAGAAGCTGCTAGCTTAGACTGGACAAAATCAAGAAGTCACACCCTGAGTGGTAACAAGATCACTGGTCATCATGAGGAAGAGCAGCGATAGTAATGGTCGAAAGCAGGAATGTTTAATACATTGGTTACCGCCAGTGCATCATGCATCTGTGGCTGCTGCCTACAATCATTTCTTAAATGCTCCCTCTGTTACTGGGTGCAAAACAAATGAAATATACCTACGTGCAAGAGAAGCTTGCCGAACCTAATCCTGATAAATGTGCTAAAGAAATGGTTTTGGAAACTGGCAGCAAGACGGATCCTTGAGCTCAAGGTCTCTAGGCAACTGAAACTTTGAAGGTAGAGCCTGAACCAGATGACTAGTTGGGCCGATTGGACCACCATGAACTACAAAAAATTGAAGAGCTTATTTCATTACATATAGAGCGATCTCATAGCATAAAAAAGAACTGTTTAATGACATAAAATTGTTTGTTTGTTCGTTGAAGTTCCAACACAAAGCTTTGAGTGGGAAGGGAAACCGCGGTCCATCAACAAAATGCATGAGCACTGGAAAGACGCTTGTGCTGCTGCTATCAAGGAAACCGAATGAAGCTGAAGGAAATCTCACGATGCATCAAGAACAAGAAAAAAAAAACTCGTGATGATGAAACAGGAAGGTTACCTCTGACAGCATTATAAACTGAGTCAGAAATCATTCTATGATGATGGAGGGCACATGACTTATCGCAACCCAATCCTGGCCATCATCTTCCCGAACTCTCTCACGAAATGCTGCGGGCATACTCGCTAGCTCTAGTTCCTTCAGTTTAGTGACATATCTTAGTCCTTGTGGAAGCTTCATCAGTTTCTCACAACCACGTATAGACAAGTGGCTAAGTCTAGGCATCGCCCCTTTCTCCACAGTCCAATTTTCCAGTGCCGTCAGAGAGCGAAGCTGCAACTGTTGCAGCTGCAAGAAGCCACCTGCAGAGCAAACCATCTCTTTCCCTGTATATGCCCTACGCCACAATCTAAGAACCCTAAGGTTTTGCAGGTTCTCCAGAGTAGCCATTGGATCCACATCTAGAGCAGAGTTCCACAATGTGAGCTTGGTGAGGTTCCAAGGGAATTCGTTGCTGTTTGGTAGTTGTCACGCCCCAGACCCAAAATTTTTGAGCTAGGGTGGCAACCCGCCGCATGCCGGGCACGCAAGGCATCCCGAAACATGACACTGAATTCAAGAAAAGCAACAACCTATATATCATTCAAGTCCATGACTTTAATATACTCCATAACTAAAGATTTGGGCTACAAGCCCTACACATAAGCATTGCTGGGGTTACATCACATATGAATCCACTTTATTTTAAATAGAAGCTCCAACGAACCTATGGTTCCTTACACACCACAATAATATAGTCTGGGCATCAAGCCCTACACATAAATACACTGGTATAGTAATAAAACAAAAATCTATATTTTATTTGAGTTGAGGTCCATCACTCCAACATGTTATTCTCAAATCACATGGTCCTGTAGCAAAAACATTACAATACTTTTATGAGATTACACTTAGTAAGTAAACCACGTTATACAGTCAAATCATAGCATAGCAATCAATAAGCATATAAATGATCTACATGCATAAACATTTCACAAATACTCAAACATGCAATGTAAGTAAACCCATCATTGTTATATTATATCATATGTGTCCCATGGCCCTGCAATGCCCCATAACAAAAGAAAGCCGCGGCGGCACATATAAATATAATTCAAATCATTTGCACTCATCATTGTTGTATTATATCATAGCAAATTATCAGTGCATATAAAGCATTCCACAAATACTCAAACATCATTGCTATATTATATCATATGTGTCCCACGGCCCTGCAATGCCCCATAACAAAGGAGAGTCGCGGCGGCACATATCGATATAATTCATTCTTTTGCATTCACAATCACTCCATTATGCAATGTAAGTATATATCATGCGTGTCCCACGGCCCTGCAATGCCTCATCTGAGCACATCCTCCAGATATGTATGGCCATAGCAAAGGAGAACCGCGGCGGCACTTATGAATATAATACTAATCATTTGCATCCATAACCGCTCAATTATACTATATAGGTAAACCCACTGTTTATACTCTCAATGGTAACTGTAGATGTGACCCACGGCCCTGTAATATCTTAATAATGTACCAACAGGCATCCCCCCTATTGAAGTAGGGTCGAAATGCCATAATGTACCAACAAGTATCCCCCCTACTGAAGTAGGGTCGAAATACCATAATGTACCAACAAGTATCCCCCCTACTGAAGTAGGGTCGAAATACCAGGGTATGACATGATAAAGGAGAACCGTGGCGACACATAACAGTACCTCACATCACATGCACTCATCATATCAATAACAACACAATATTGCATAAACAGTGGATTATACCTACTGAACAATTGCCTGTAATACATCACATCAATGTTATAATAACTGCATCTCTCATGCATAGCAACTGCATCTCTCATGCATAGCAACTGCATCTCTCATGCATAGCAACTGCACCTCTCATGCATAATAACTACATTTCTCATGCATAGCATCCACACATGAAATCATAGTACATAAACAACCATGTATTCTACTTAGCCAATAACAATTCTTCATATCACAATTCACAATTTAACTGCGCATATCCTGAAACAAATTATTTAATAAACTGATAACTGGCTTACTTACCTCAGTACGCAATCCAACAGGTATAAATAAGCTAGTCAGATGTCTGAGCACCTACAGGATTATTTACACAATTAATTGATTAGCAAGAAATATTAAAATGACCCTTAGAATTTCTACCCAGACTAGTTCACAGGCCCTACTTTGGGCTCGAATATCTCCCACTACACACACCCGATTGGGAAAGTAAAAATACCCCAAGAAACTAGAATTCACCCAGATTCTAGCCATATAATTATTTTTCTAATCCCGACCCGATACAGGGCCCAAAATCCAGCCCACTGCACGGCCCAAAAGGCCTGAACCGGCCGGCCCAGCCGGCCCGGTTCAAACCAAATCCCACCCGATCCCCTGTTTCACCGAACAGGGGACGGAGACATGGCCGGCGGCCGGGGCTGCCACCGGCCAAATTTAGGGCATCCCGGCCGCCGGTGGCCGGGCCAGAGCCGGCCGCGGCGCCGGGGCTGCCACCGGCCAAATTTAGGGCATCCCGGCCGCCGGTGGC
>UESW01001689.1:146975-176231 GCA_900491605.1 Calamus simplicifolius | reverse complement strand
TGCTTTCAAGGCCCCAGCACGTCCACTGTGTCCATCAGCTTTAACAACGAAATACACTTTTGAAAACTGTCCCGTGGAAGAACCTTAGTCATGCATTTGCGGGATTTTCTTTGGTGTATACCTTCACCAGCTCCACCTCACCATCTTCCACCAGCTCTCTGATCCTGTGGTATCTTAGGTCAATGTGCTTCGTCCTGGCATGATAGACTGCATTCTGCGCAAGCATCAGAGCACTCTGGCTGTCACTATGCACCTGGACAACCTTCTGATCAAGTCCCATCTCCAGCATCAAGCCCTTCAGCCAAAGAGCTTCCTTTGCTGCCTCTGTGATACCTATGTATTCTGCCTCCGTGGTAGATAAGGCTATGATGGGCTGCAGACATGATCTCCACGATACTGGACCACCAAACAGGCTGAACACAAAGCCTGTTGTGGATCTCCTAGTGTCCACATCTCCACCAAAGTCTACATCGACATACCCATAAACTGCCCACGAGCCTCCTTGGATAAGTTGGATCGCTCAGCATCTTCTTGCTGTCCATAGCAAATACCAACCCCAACTGTACCTACCAAGTACCTGAAGATTCCCTTCAGTGCTCGCCAGTGCTCCCTGCCAGGGTGCGCCATGAACCTGCTCACCTGGCTCACTGCATGGGCTATGTCTGGCCTACAACATACCATGGCATACATAAGGCTCCCAACACCAGAAGCATATGGTACCTTCTCCATCTCCTGAGCCTCCACCTCAGTCTGTGGTGACATGGTCTTCGATAAGGAAAAATGTGCTGCCAAAGGTATGCTGTCGGTTTGGCATCCTTCATCCCATATCGCTCCAGAATCTTTTTATGTAGCCACCCTGACTCAGATGCAGCACAACCTTTGATCTATCTCTGATGATTTCCATCCTAGGATCTTCCTGGCTGGCCCCAGATCCTCATCTCAAACTCCCAACAAAGCTATCTTCAGTTCCTGTACAGCCTTCTTACTCTTGCATGCTATCAGCATGTCATCTACATACAAGAGTAAGTACATCCTAGACCCATCATCCAGAGATTTAACATACACACAAGAATCAGACTCCACCTGGAAAGTCCAATGCTCCTAATATAAGTGTCAAATCTCTTGTACCACTGCCTCGGCGACTGCTTCAGCCCATACAGAGATTTCTTCAGCAAACAGACTTTCCCATCTGATCTTGGTTCTCTAAACCCTGGTGGCGCTCCATGTAGATGCTCTCCTCCAAATGACCATGGAGGAATGCTGTCTTCACATCCATCTGCTCCAGCTCCAAGTCCTGAGCTGCTACAATACTCAATAATAGTCTGATGGAAGTGTGCCTGACAATTGGAGAAAATATCTCACCATAATCGATGCCTTCTTTCTGAGAGTATCCCTTTGGCCACTTCTTGCCTTACCTGATACCCTCTTGTTCTGAAGCTCCTTCCTTGCGCTGATAAACCCATTTACAACCAATGGGTTTCTTTCCTTGTGGCAGCTGGACCACCTGCCACGTATTATTCTGTGAAGAGACTGCATTTCCTCTGCCATAGCATGGATCCGCCTATCTCTATCCTGACTTTCCATAGCCTCCTCATAGGTGAAAGGGTCTCCATTCGCTGTCACCAGGGCATATACAACGAATCCTCAAAGCCGTATCGAACTGGTGGTCGCACGTTCCTCCTGGCCTTTGCTGTGCGATCCCAGTATCAGTCCCCTGTCCAGCTGCATCCTGCTGAACTCCCTGGCTTCTACCCCCTGTCAGTCCTCTCCACCTGAATCTCAAATCCTCTGGTCCTAGCAATGGCACAACTGGTATAGAGGTTGTCTGACTAGTGTTACCGTTCTACCTCCTGTAGTCCCTGCTGTGCATCCATGCCACTTCTATTCTGGAGGATTGAGCTCTCATCAAGGTACATCTCTGCTATGACAACCTTCTTCTCCAAGGGGTCCCATAGCCGATACCCCTTGACTCCTCGTGGGTAGCCTAGGAACACCATCTTCTTAGACCTGGCATCCAACTTACTCCGCTCCCCAGCTCCAACATGCACATATGCTGTGCATCCAAACCCTTAGATGGTTTAGGCTTGTCTTCCTTCCAGACCATATCTCCTCTGGAATGTCTCCATCTAACCTGGTGTGCGGTGACCGATGACCAAGTAGCTAGCTGCATCTACTGCGTCAACCTAGAACATCTTTGGAAGCCCTGCCTGCAGCCTTAAGCATCTTGCCTTTTCCAATAGTGTTCTGTTCATCCCTCAGCCACCCCATTTGTTGAGGAGTTCCCATCACCGAGAAGTGCCTTCTAATGCCCCACTCCTCACAAAAAATCTGGAACTCCCTGGTGTATTCCCGCCATTATCAGACCTCAGACACTTCACACTTTTACCCTGCTCCTTCTCCACCTTAGCCTTCCAGATTTTGAACTTGGTGAAGACCTCTGATTTCTCCTTCATAAAGTAGATCCACAGCTTCCTTGAGAAATCATCTATCAGGGTCATAAAGTATCTGGCCCCATTCCTTGCAGAAACTGGGGCTGGTCCCCAGACATCTATGTGTACTAACTCCAGGGGTTCAGCACTCCTAGCTGTGCTGACTGAGAACTGTACTCTCCTCTGCTTTCCCATCTGACAAGGCTCACAGATCTCCATATCTCCGCTACTCAAGTCTGGAAGCAGACCTCTCTTGCTCAGTTCTTTCATCCCCTTGTCTCCCATGTGGCCCAGGCGGTAATGCCACATCCTGTACACATCCCGGGGATCTTGCTCCACAGCTGCCACCTTAGATTTCACAGTCATCACAGAGCCCTCCATCTTGTATAGATTATTTTCCAGCCTCCTCCCTCTCATCACCACCATGGCTCCATTGGAGATGTTCAGAACTTCACTCCTGGCACGACTGCTGAAGCTGTATCCAGTCCGCTCCAAGTACCCCAGTGATACCAGATTCTTCTTGAGTTCTGGAACATGCTTCACACTGGTAAGAGTGCGCACCATACCATCAAACATCCTCACCCTCACTGTGCCAATACCTGCCACCTTGCAAGGGTGATTATCTCCAAGAGTCACATTCCCCTCCTCAACCTCTGTGTAAGTACTGAACCACGACCGGTTAGGAGTGTAATGATGAGAACAGGCTGAATCCAAGGTCCACATCTCTGTGCTGTGCTGTGATCATCTGATACAACCAAGAGATCATCCTCCACCTCCTGATCTGCAACTGTACTCACTGACTCAGATCCTCCTTTTTCTCCCTTCTGATTTTTCCACTTAGGACAATTCTTCTTAAAATGTCCTACCTCTCCACACTTATAGCACTTCAAACTCTCTCTTGCCTTTCCTGGACTTTGATCGTCCTCCAGACTTACTTCTGTCCCTGCCCCTACCTCTGCCTATCCTTTCCCCAACTGATAGACCCTCCCTGGGAAATAGCTTCTTTGGTCATCTTCTCCCTCTGCTCATTCGTCCGAAGCACCGAGACAATATCTTCATAAATTAATGTCTCCTTCCCATAGAGCAGTGTTGTGACCAATGAGTCATAAGACGGGGCATTGAACATAAAAGCAGAAGTGCTTTATCTTCTTCCTCCATCTTGACCCCAACATTCAGAAGTTCATTGCTCATCTGGTCGAATATCTGGATGTGACCCAGCACATCTCCACCTTCTGACATCCGAAGGCTGTAGAGGCGCTTCTTCAACATCAACTTGTTGCACATTCTTTCCCATATAGAGGGTGTGCAACTTCATCCAGAGTCCCTTCGGGGTCTTCTCCTCCAGCACTGAATAGAGGACTGAATCCGCCAAACAGCCCCTGATCATTGAACATGTCTTCTTCTCCAATGAAATCCACTGCTTGTCTGTCATCCCATCTGGCCTTTCCTCCAAAGCCAAATCTAAACCCTGCTGCACAAGGAGGTCCTCTACCCGGACTTTCCACATGGAGAAACTTTCCTTCCCATCAAACTTCTCAACCTCTATTTTATGCTACTCCCCATGGCCAATTTCAAAAATAGCACAAAAATAAATTTTATAAAATAGAGAAGTACCTTGACGAGATTCTGTTGAAATTATTTCAACTCCTTGAAGGCCTCCAGATTACTCCTTGAACCAGGCTCTGATACCACTTGTTAGGTTTATACCTTGATGAACAGTAATGGGATCAACCTTACTAAAGAAGTAGATTGGTGTAGTGGTAATGTGTTGGTTCTTGAACCCTTGATCTTGGGTTCAAAACTCCACAGCTGCCCTTTTGATCGTGAATACGGAAGGAAGAAGTCGTGCGTTCCACTTCTCCCCCTTTCTTCACGGACACGTGAGGCTTCCGTGAAGTCTCTTCACGTCTTCACGTGTTGCCCGCTCCACGTCATGAATTCCAAGAAGCCGGTGGCTGATTTTGGGATTCCACGGAAGAAAGCTTGGCCCTCAACCGAAGCCGTGGAGGCTTCGTTCCTGTGCAGCAAGGAGGAAGAAGAGAGAGAGGGGGAGGAGAAGGAAGAAGAGATGAAGAAGATAGGGCTGCCGCCCTACGATGAGAGAAGGGAATTTTTGGGAGAAAAGAATCTGTTCTCTATTCCATCCAAACCCTAGAGACTAGAGTTTAAATACATCCACGAAGTGGGCCAGGCTCAGACTCAACAAAAAACTCCCATGGACTAAACCAATGAGATTAAACTAATCCCCAAGCCCGTGTACACCCGTGACTTGATTTAATCTCAACCCTTGGACTCAAACCCAGCCCAATACAAGTTAGCCCACCTGGGCCTTGATAGCACCACACCAGGCCCAACATGATTAATTCACCAAAGATGAGAACATACCTTGTAACAAGGCCCTTGAAGCCTCTTCGTCTCCGCCGCCCCTCAACCTTGAGCACAAAGGTTTCAAGGATGTCCTCAGCCTGGTAAGCAACATCTCTGACATCTCTCACCCAATTCTTCACTCTCTCATCATTCACCTTCCGCTTGTGGTCAGCATCCTCCAAGAAGCATTGCATTGCCCGCAATTCACCTTCAATCCACTCGACTTGATCTCAGACTCCGTATAAGAACTCGGCTTGTTGGACAAGGAAGTCTCCAAGTTTTTCGCACCACAGCAAAACAACAGCCTGAGCCATTTCAACTCCTGGTTCTCCTCCCCAGAATGAAGTGAGATTATAGCTTCAGAGGCGAGGCGGTGTGCGCTGCCCAGTGGGCACATGTCTGGTTAAGCATTGAATTCATACAAGATTTTCTCATTAGCCTGGTTAAGCATTGAATTCATACAAGATTTCCTCATTGAATTCATACAAGATTTCCTCATTGGCCTGGTTAAGCATTGAATTCATACAAGATTTCCTCATTAGCCAGAGTCCCATTGAATTCGTACAAGATTTCCTCATTGGCCTGGTTAAGCATAATTATCATCCATGTAAGCTGCTTCCATGCCATAAAGCCTTCAAAAAAGTGACAGCTGGAAATGAAAAAAAGAGTATGCTGAAAAGTGAGATTATAGCTTCAGAAAGATATCTTAGATTTGCAGCAGCGGCTTGCTCTAGGGTCAACCACACAATTTTTAATTATATTAATAAAAGTAGGTTGGAAATTTATTTACCAACTTGCTCACAAAATACAATGACTCTTGTTTAGAGGGACATTTATTTGACCAGTCATGTTGGAAATTTTCCAACCCACTTGCCAACTTGCTCACAAAATACAGTCTTGTTTTACATGGACATTTATTTGACCAATCATATTATGTAAGTTGGTGCTATTCTAAACATTCTTATCATATCCTTTTTCTTTTTAATTTTTGGGCCATCGCATCGGCCTTTCATCGTCTTAATGGCCACCCTAATGATCGAGTACAATCTCCACCGGTCACATACGCATGCTATAATCTGCAGCAGATTTATGTAACTTTAGTATATATATATTTTTATTATATTAATAAATTAGGTTAAAAATTTCTTCTTTTCCTTTTTTTTTTTTCTGATAAGTGATACTATCATAATATTTTACATAACAGTGGCATTTCCAAACCCACTGCCAGTTGTTCACAAAATACAAAAATTTTGAAATAGCAACATTTATTACATCAATCATATTGTGCAAGTTAATGCTATTCTAACCTTATCTAACATTCTTGTAATACCATTTTTTTTTTATTTTCGAGCCATTGCACCAGCCTTTCATCGCCTAAATGGCCACCCTACTGATCAAGTATGATCTCCACCGGCAATGAATTTGTTAACTTTACTATATATTATTTATTATATAAAAATTAGGTTGAGGATTTTTTCTTTTTTCTTTTCTTTTCCTAAAAACTGGTACCATCCTAATATTTCACAAGACAGTTTGGAACCCACTTGCCATTTTGTTCATAAAACACAAAGATTCACATTATTTGACCAGTTATAGTGGGCAAGTCGATGCTACCCTATCCTTATCTAACATTCTTGTGACCCTTTCTTCTTCTTCTTCTTTTTCTTCTTTTGTTTGGGGTGAAGAGGGGCGCATTGCATAATCCTGCAGTGATTTTGAGTAACTTTAGTATGTAGATTAATGCATACCTTAATAAATGAATAGAGCATATGTACATATTTATAATTATATAATTTCTTTCCTCACCTCTCATATAATTTTTAATTATATTAATAAAATTAGGTTAACGATTTTTTTTTCTTTCCTTTTCTGTAAAGTGATACCATCCTGATATTTTATATGACAGCGACATTTCCAAACCTCTTCCAAACTGTTCACGAAATACAAAAATTCTTGTTTACAATGACATTTATTTAAACCAGTTATAGTGTGCAAGTTAATGCTCTCCGTACCTTATCTAACATTCTTATGATACTCTTTTTTTTTTTTTTCTTGATCACAGCACCGGCATTTAACAACCTCCTAACTATCGCGCACCCTGATCTGGAGCCCGATGTAGAAACATCACAACATAGCTACATACATTTAAAGTGAACCCTAAACTTCAACATAAGCAATATGTGTGAAAGCTAAATATCATATATCTCAATAATGTTATCACAAAGCCACCATACTAATACATAAAATTCTGAATGTCAATCTCTTAGCACTTATCAGTATCCACAATATCAAAAAATAAAGAAAAAAACTATATAATCTCTCTCCTGATGCCCAATGCTCAAATCAAGATCCAGTAGGTAAGCGACATTATCATCCTCTGAAACATGATAACAAAAAAAAATAATGAGCTAAAAGCTTAATAAAAATTTTACACATACTATCATAAATATACCAAAAAAATCTAGAATAGAATATATAAACAAATATTTTTTATAGAAAGTAACATAACATATCCATGAAACTAGTTGCAAACCATGAAACTAAACAAATATAAACATAAGCCACACCAAATATCAAAATCACCAACATATCTATATCCATATCATAATCATCCGCATATAAAAGATACATACTAATAGCCTCATATCGGTAGTTCGTGTCTAACAACATAATCTGACGATACACATATGCATAAATTGGTTTCTATACTAGTGCCCAGTGTTTTAAACTCAGTTAACAGTCCATAACTATTTCTACACCGGCTCTCAGCCTTCAGCCCTCTTCAAGTGCCATTGACCTATGCCAATCTTGAGAGAACTATACCACATATCAACAGTAGACATCAGATTCATAATCTCATCCATCCATGGCATTGGCTAGTTCTGCACCAGCTCTCGACCTTCAGCCCTCTTCAGGTACCGTCGATCTATGCCAATCTTGAGAGAACTAGTACCACGTATCAATAGTAAATATTCGATTCATAATCTCATCCATCTATAGCATTGGACTGAGCCACTCGCATACACATCAACATACTGACGATATATACCAATAAATATCATGCCAGTAATCCATATTTAACTATCTAACTTATTGATATACGTACGTACAGATTAGTTCCATACTAGTACCTATCGTATTAAAACTCAGTCAATAGTCCATGACTAGTTCTACACTAGCTCTCGTCCTTCAGTCCTCACTTGACCTTCAGCCCTCTTCCAGTGTTACTAGTAGTGTTACTAGTATAGGCCAATCCTGTTAGAACTAGTACCACGTATCAATAGTAAATCATCAATATCTTATATCTCAAACCTAGCTATATCATATCCACAGAACATAACTAATTCTATTTAACTTCTTCCAACCAAACTACCTTTTTCCAATGCTACCACTACTATATCTCAATGACTAGTCCACATAACCACATCATCACACCACATATCCATCAAGCTATTACTATATCATATCCAAAATAATATATCTCAACATATTATACTATATATCTCAAATCAAAGCAAAAGCCATTTTATATCCTAAGTAATATGCTACAATATGTATAACAACTTTACAAATAAATCTTCATGCAAAATTAAAATATGTTAAAAAATCTAATAATAAATCTATGATATATACCGGCAAGCAAGATATGAAGCATATTGAATAATAGCAGGTGTAGAACTTCTATCTCAAATTATTAATCCAATTTAATCTTCTCAATTAAATTAAATCAATCACCGGTCATCTATAATTAAATATAAATAAATAATTAATTTATTAAAATTTATAATTACATAAAATTATCATTATGTCCTTCTAGTCCATTTCCAATACTATTAGGCTCAACCTAAATGGGTCGAGATCTAACACGTTAATTTATGGGTTGGGTTGATTAAAAAACAAATGGGTTGAATCTAGCATAATGAATTCAACCCAACCCTTCAATTTGATTCAGAATACTTAAACCATTCGATTTTTGGTTCAGATTTATTGATTCTTAGGAGTCAAGTTGATTCAAGGAATTAAATCAAGCCCATTTAGCAATTAGAACTCAGGTTGATTTTCATTTATCTCCTTAAATCCAACTCTTGGTTGATTCAACAAAACTTAGTTCTGTTACAACCTCCACCAATTCCTTTAGATTTATTTGATAAAACCCGATCAAGAACATGAAATGATATTTGATTCCATTAAATTCAAACTGATCTGGGTTAATTGAGCCGCATGATTCCAAATGGTTTTGATCCAACCATCAACTTAAAGAAGACTCATTCGTTTTCTTCCTGGCCATAGCCAATCGCCTTAGATGATTACCACTAGTAGAAAAAACATTTTTAGCGACCGCCAGTGGTGGTCGCTAAAAATGTTGGCGGTCGTTAAAAGTTAAAAAGCAGTCGCTAATAGTTTTTAGCGACCGCTTAGCAACCGCCACATGTTGGCCGCCAGAAACTCGTCGCTAAAGACTTTTAGCGACCGCCAATGGCGGTCGCTATACTATTAGCGACCGCCCGAGTGACCGCTTAGTGGGGGATAGAATTTGACTATTAGCGACCGCCTGAAGGGCCTTTAGCGATCGCTAATACTATATATATTTTATTTTTTTATTTTCTATTTTCTGACTATTAGCAACCGCCTGAAGGGCCTTTAGCGACCGCCTAGGCGGTCGCTAATACTATATAGTTTTTATTTTTTTATTTTATATTTTCTGTTCTGAAGGATCATTGGTGATGTCCTTTTAAGCCATTTGCGACCATCTAGGCGGTCGCTAATACTGGATTTTATTATTTTTCTAATTTATTTTATTTTTGGTTATTGGATTTTTTTGTTTGGGTACCTATACCTATTTTACAAAATTATATAAACTAAATATTAAAATTAAATTATACACACACAATAAAAGTATAAGCTAATAAAAAAATAATTATCTATATTAATAAATCTGCAATGTCTTTGATTTACAATCCAAAAAAAAAAAAGATCTAATACAATTTTAAGAAAAAAATATAAAGAAGACAATTGTCCCAATGCAGCACCAGTCAATCAACCTGAAACAAAAAATTAAATTTATTAGTCAATAAAATATAAATATAATTAAAGAAGAACAAATTGCAGTTATCTTCACAAAGGCATTTCCAAGAAACAAGTTTCAGCATTTTAGAGAGCTACTTGGAGTTCAAGAACAACATATTAAGGAGAAGAATGTTGATATGTAATAGGCTTTTGCAGCACTTTTTTATTAGTTTAATTCTAAGTTTATCTATGCATTTGTGTTAATTAAAAGAAGTCAAAGAGTCCTTTGTAGTCCCAAGTAAATAGCTGTAGTTAAGTTACATTGGAAATGCCCTTTATCAATGTACTATACCAAGAAAAAATAAAATGAAAATAGTAAGTGACCTCTTCATCTTCAAAAAATTTCTGGTTAACAAAATTCTGAGTGTTTTGATGCATCATCCAAAATTTTCAACACTGTGCAACTCTTTCTATCATCACACGGAAAGACAAAATGATAGACATATACTAGAATTTGATTCCACTAATACATTTCACTAGATTAAGAGAACAGACAGGTCGCTTTATCAAAGACATACTAGAATTTTATTCCACTAATACATTTCACTAGATGAAGAGAACAGACAGGTCGCTTTATCAAACAAGACCGACAAACTTCATACTCCAGACCACAATAAACGGACGCTGATTAATTGCTGGAGACTTTAATTAACAACATAAGCAAGCATAATATGATGTCATGTATAATACTCAAATAATAATGATGTTAGCTATAATCTTTTCATGCGTAGTGTCATTATTTTTTGTTCCAAAGATGGCCTGCGTTTGTGATATACCTAATTGTACCAAATTCTACTGTGCCAACAATTAACAGATGTATTCTTCTATCAGTGCTGCATTGGCACTACATTAATTGTGAAAATGGAGTATGATACATTCTTCCACATATACTAAGATTATTTAGAAATTAATAAACTTAAAACATATTCATAAACTCATACCCGATTCTGTTCATTTGAGCCTATTGGATCAGGCATGCCCTCACCAACTGACTCATGTCTCGCCTGGTGACCACTGCCAGTGTCTGGGGCCTACAATATTACAGTATATGATTAACAACAGAAATAAATAATATATATTTTAAAAGTAATTAAATTAAATTTAAATACAGATGTCTTCAATTATGAACCTGAGTATGAATCGGTGGATCTGAATCATCAGCTATAGGGACACCACTCTGAGCTAGTCGATGATGTAGCTCCGCCTTAAATGCCTGCACCTGCTCCTGTACCTGAGCCTGCACCTCGGCCTGCATCGCAACCTGCATCCTTACCCGAAGACCCTCGACACGCGTGTCCATCTGCTGGTGAAGAGACTGGATCAGCTCAGCCACCTCCTCGTCAGTTCGCATGCGTGAGCCCTGGGATAAACTACATCCGGATGACTCCGCTCGCATGATAGTCGAACGTGGTATGCCCGTGCCGTATGTAAGTGTGTATCCGTGCCCATCCTGGCCTATGATGGTGTGGAATATCTCATCCCGCCTAGCAACTACCTGTCGCTCCTCCTCTGGCAGCTCGGCCAATCGAGCCTCAAACTGGGCCTGTGTGCAAGAAAGCAACCAAATTAGAATAGTAAATCAATAAATCTCATAATAGGTTAAAAAAGTATTGCGTAAAGGTAAATACTTACTACAAGAGCTGCAACCTCAGGATGGTCGAGACTGCGACTCGCCATCCATACAGACATCCGGTCGGTGGGTGCACCCCGCTCACGTAACTGTCGAAGGATAAATCATGTCATCTACATATATGAATACAAACTACGTCAACAATCAAAATACGTATGGTCTAACGTGACAGTTTACCTCGTGCCGGATCTGCGTAACGTGTCGAGTCCCAAGCTTGTGAGTAGGGCCCTGCATCGAGCGATTTTGAGAATTTCGCTCTGCCTCTTCCTGCATTCATTTTGGGTCGTGTTTATAAGTTTACACCGAATGTTTCATATGAATTTAACAAAAAATAGGTTGAACTACTCACCCTTGCCTTCTCACTCGACCAGTACCGGACCAACTCAGGCCACTGTGCGGGGAGAATGCCCCTTGGGACTCGCTGAAGAAGGTCTGGGTCGTCCACATTCTTCTCCCAATGCTCTTTCTTTACCTTGTTCTTGTGGTCTTTCCATAACTTTCGACACTTTGCCAAGCAAACTGGACGAAAATCATCAGGACATGACCTCAAATTGTCCTGCGTAGGACAAGAAATTTTAGTAGTCAAGGTGTACTAAATTGACACATCGTATAATAACGTTGAAGCTAAGATAGAACTCAGCGGCTTACCTTAACCTCCCCCCAGAGTCGATCTATCGTATCCTGAGGAAAAGCAGTCCAATCAAGCATAGTCAGGGGAAATCTATGTGGGTCTCGAACCATATGCCCCAACTGGCTGATAAACGGGCGAGCCCCTTCTCCAACTGGATGAAATGTGTCGTCAAATTGCACATCATAACGGGTACCAGCATTCCATGAAGGAATCCCTCTAGCTGGGCCCCTACCCTACTGGAAGATGAACTCGTCGTAGTAGAAGCTATAAACAATAAACTTATTAGTTAAATAAAACTAAAATTATTTTATATAATTGTTAAACATAAAAATAAAATTATACCAGTATGTGTGGAGGTCGATGCACCAACTGTAGATGGAGAAGGCCCTACTGGCATGGACTGGGGAGATCTAAATCGTGCCGGTGCAGGTGTCTGTGGATCATGGTCCGTAGGCATCCGTCGACTAGGGTCCCTCGTCGGCGAACGAGCCTGGCTCTGATGTAAAAACTCGTCCATCGTGTGTGGACGCTCTCTCCTCTTACGTCCGGACATATCTTTTTAACGTATCATAAGATAAATAAATTGCACGTAATAACTAAAACCATTCGTAAACAAAAAGTCAAACATATTCTTAAGCAAAATTGAGAAGGAAAAAAGGAGAACAGTTCACTGGTCATGCAAGTCGATAGTATCTCCTTCAACGGTCTCTCTAACCCAGTTGACATCCTCATCACGTTGAAATATTACATTTTGGTCAAGAACTTGCTGAGCAAATGCATCAATATCTGGCTCATTATCTTCAATTTGATACACCCCCCTCCTTGACATTTTAACTGCAACTTGCCAGTTAGGATCCATGGGATCCATAACATAGTAAACTTGCTCAGCTTGCCTGGCCAATATGTAGGGTTCATTACTTACTCGCTCATCTCGATATAACAAATTGTTGAAATTTACCAACGTAAATTGATACTTGTCAACTTTAGTCCCACGGATTGGATCGACCCAGTCACACTTGAATAACAAAAATTTTAATCCGTGACTGTATATAACTTCAATGATATCTTTCAACTGGCCATAATAATAACCTGCATCGACAGAAGGACACCCTAGACCACTATTTTGTGTTGCTCGTTTCTCATCTACTTCTTTGACGCGAAATCGAAACCCATTGACATCACAAGTTGTGTAACGTCGTGCCGTTATAAACGGACCATCAGCCAGTTGGTTCATTTCATCAGTCAAAGTACCTTCACTCGCTCGTCGTAAATTGTACACCTACAGAATTAAAGTAATCATTGAATAAAGCTATGTAAAACTAATATGATAAGAACAAATTGAAGCACATACAACCATATGTACACATACAACCATATCTATACATACATAATTCTTGAACCAATCGTGAAATGATTGAAAATGGGACTGCCGAATTTGATTATCTGTCGCACGAGGCATGTCCCGTTTGAGCTCATCAATGTGTGTCCTATAATGCAAAACAACATGTGTTAATGACAAGCTTGATTGAGTTAGACATAACACGAACAAGTTAAATATATGAATGAGCATTCACTTACTGAATCAACGCCACAACTGATGGAGTGTTAAACAACACGTATCGATGAGCTTGAATCCAGTCGATGTTATCTAGATCAAATGCTGTTCCCTCCCCAATAGGACCATCATTAATCCGCAAGGGCCTATCAAGTTTGGTTTCAACATCATTAAGATATGCAGCACAAAAATTAGTACACTCTTCCATTAAATAACCCTTGGCTATTGATGCCTCTGGATGAGCTCTGTTACGCACATACCTTTTTAACGTATTCAGGTACCTCTCAATAGGATACATCCACGAAATTGGACAGGGCCACCAAGCAATGCTTCACCTGTTAAATGTATGGTCAAGTGAACCATTACATCGAAGAATGAAGGTGGAAAGAGTTTCTCCAGATGACACAGTGTTAGCGCAATCCTATCCTGGAGACTTTTCAAATCATTTGTGCGATGGACTCTTGAACACAGTTGTCTGAAGAAGTTACTCACCTCAATCAAGGGCTCAACAACATTCTTAGGTAAACAATTTCGGATTGCAATAGGAATTAATTGTTGAATGAGAATGTGATTGTCATGACTCTTCAAACCTTGTAAAGTCCTTTCTTTCATATTCACACGCTTAGAAATATTAGAACAATAGCCGTCAGGCACCTTGACCCCTTTCAAAATGGAAAGAAATGCCTCCTTCTCATCTTTACTCATCGTGTACTGTGCAGGAGGCATGTATGCCTTGTTAGACTCTGTCAACTGTAAGTGTAGTGGTTTCCGCAAGCCCATTTCCTGCAAATCACGACGTGTATTGGCACTATCTTTGGACTTTCCCTTAACACCGAGAAGGGTCCATAATATATTATCACACATATTTTTCTCAATGTGCATAACATCCAAGTTGTGCCTCAGTAAATTATCTTTCCAGTACGGTAACTCATAAAAAATACTTTTCTTCTTCCAGTTATGACTGCGCCTTCTGTTCGCACCAGGAATAGCAGGCAATGGAGGGGCTAACAGATCTTGGAAATCATATACTGTGCATATTTGCTCTTGTTCAAGTTGTGATAACAAATCAACCCCAGTCATTATTTGTGGTGTTGGACCATATTCTCGAGTGCCATCGAATGACACTTTATCCCTTCTGAACCTATGCAATGGAGGTAAAAAACGTCTGTGACCTGTGTAAGCCCACTTTTTGCCATGTTTTAGCCAGGTTGACTTTTTACTCTGATTGCAACAAGGACAGGCAAATTCCCCCTTCGTGCTCCAACCTGACAAATTTGCATATGCCGGGAAGTCATTGATTGTCCATAATAATGCAGCGCAAAGTTTGAACATTTCATTTCCTTCAGAATCAAAAGTCATCACACCTTCGGCCCATAATTCATTCAACTCGTCAATTAAAGGCTGCATATACACGTTAATTTTATCCCCAGGGCCCCTTGGTCCGTCAATAAGAGTGGATAGGATCAAAAAAGGTTGCTTCATACATAACCAAGGAGGAAGATTGTACGGAACCAACACCACTGGCCATGTACTATGAGTTGCCCCGGTCATGGACCTGAAGGGGCTAAAACCATCTGCAGCCAACCCAAGCCGCACACTACGACTATCCAAGGCAAAGTCGGGGTGTTTCTTGTCGAAATCATTCCATGCCGGGGAGTCCACTGGGTGGGTTAACTTTTCATCCTCCCTACCATGCTCTGCATGCCATCGCATCAATTTAGAAAATTTAGATGACATAAAAAGCCTCTTTAGCCTTGGCTTGAGTGGAAAATATCGCACTTGCTTTACAGCGACAAGCTTCCCACGATTCGAAACACTTCGCGAATTACTCTGACGATTCTGACCAACCCCATCATCCTTCCACCTTGAAGTTTTACACACAATACACGTATCGAGGTCGGCATTCTCATTTCTAAACAACATACAATTGTTTGGGCATGCATCGAAAGTCTCATATGTGAAGCCTAAGTTTTCAGTTAACTTGCGAGCATGGTAGTAGGACTCAGCTAGCTTTGCACCGAATGGGAGCACTTTGTGCAATAGCTGGAGCAGCATGTCGAAGGACGTGTCCGTCCAATGATTCAAAGCCTTCAAGTGTAACAGCTCGATAAAAGATAATTTACTAAAATTCGTACATCCAGGATATAATTCGGTCTGCGCATCATCCAGAATTTCAAAATACCTTAATGTTTCTTTATCTGCACCCGAGCGAGGATTACTCCCACCCACCCTATCAGTCTTACAGCAACTGTCTTCGGGTGCTAACCCGCATGCAATATCATTTAGCATCACGATCATCGAATCAATTGTCATAACATCGACCTCCATCTCAACTCTTTCCTCTCTGCAATAAGGAACATAATCTTTCCCATGTCTAATCCAATTCTTGTAATTCTTCAAAAACCCATTTAGAATCAAATGCTCTCGTACAATATCTCATGTGTAGTAATAACGATTCGCACATTTTCTACAGGGACAACTGATGTGCTCACTATCAAACCCATTGGTGAAGGCAATGAACTGCTTAATCCCCTCTATATATTCCCTAGACATCCTATTTGGCAAATCAATCCAACTCTTATCCATGTCGCTAAGTATTTCTATGAAAGTATGAATAACTTGCTAGGCAATGCACGGACAAATAACTTGCTAGGCAATGCACGGACAAATAAATTAAAAAAAATGAAGATTACTTTAAAAGAAAAAAGAGTAAAAACTTTCACCGATTAGAGTCTGCCTCACTAGCTTCACTTGACCTCCTGTGTTCTGAAAAAAGAGGGATTAAATTCAAAATTAAGAATATTTTGATTCATAATTTGTTAGAACATTCAAAGCTAATTCAAAAAGAAGCAGTAGAATTTAGTGCCCGAATTTTACTAAGATCATCAATTAGATCGGTACGTCATCCTTATCTGGAAAATTTGGGTTCCTTCCTAAGAAATTTTGATTAGAGAGAGCTTCACTGAGTGTGAGACCAACTGTATGAAGGGATATATGATGAAATCTTACATGAGTTCTAAGATGTTTAGGTTTCCATTAGGCAACACACAATACGTACACCACTTTATAGGCTGCCACAATAGGTCTGTGAAATCAGGTCCATCGGTACATGAGTCTGCTGTAGGTGCAATCTCCCAAATATTTTTGAAGAAGATTTAAGACTAGTAGTCTCAATATGAAGACTTGAAGGACCAAAATGAAGAATTGAGGTTAGAACACGTTAGATAATCTATGGAGGATAGAAAGGCGGTTGGACAAAATTATTGTGGCTCTGCATGAGATCCTTTTTTCTAGATTTTTTTGGTTTGATGTAAAAGATGGTAATGCCCGCTGACCATTCATTTAAGGAAATCAATTTGTTAAATCAAAAGGGGGGAAACAGAAACAGAAAAGAAGATCGTGCATCTATTTAGTTTTCAATTTTGGGAAAGAGGATAATAGGAAATATACTTGAAAAAAAGAAAGAAAAATCCAAAACACTCGCATTACTAAATCTGCAACCACTGATGAAAAAAATGGAGAAGGATGCATGACCAGATAATTATACACGATTTGTTGCTACCATGTTTACAACCACATCCAAGTTTAGGTTGTCAATTCGAGTCTGTATTTATGTGTTTGATTTTATCAGAATTCTTGTGACAGGAGGCAACACTTCGTGGAAAAATAGCAGGACAATCAAACTATGGTGGAGGTCCATTATTTTCTGCGGTATGTTTATCATATTCTACCCAACCTTTATTGCTTTTGCACATTCCTGAGATTCATCAGGAGATTGCATATAGGTTTCTATTATTATTGTTTATGTTTATAGTGGAAGAGTATTTTCATAGTGTTAATGAATGATCAATATCTCCAGTTCATTATTTACATAGAGAAAATTTATCTGATGCTCTTTAATGATTTGAGCAGAAAAGCATAATGATGTATAAAGATATAAGAAAACATTGGCAAACTAGAAGATAATAACTCAAATAAATATAAATAATACCAAAATCATGTTCCTTTGTTGTACAAAAGAAGAGAGAAAACTTGAGACAAAGATAATAAACAGAGTACACCACTGCCATATGGTTGGTGAAGGGGCTTGCAGTTGCATCATGTATACATGTTGTCAAAAGTCAAGAGATAAGATGTGAGGAGGGACTGTCCAATTAGTTGAGTTCTTTATCTTCTTTTCTTAATACAGTTATAATTCCCTGTTTTTTGTGCTTCAGCAGTTTTGCTCCAAGCCCCTGATGCTGCATACCTAACTTCATTTGAGGCCCCTGGGTTTTGTGACCACTTTCAGCCTAATAAGTCAAAAATGTCAAAGCTAGTCTGATCTTACTGCTTATAGGGTATTTTATTTGTTTCTACCACCAATTCTTCTTTCATAACTTGAAATCACTGCATTGGATAGAATTTTGGATCATGTAAATCATACTTTGTTCTGTCAGCTCTTAGACAAATCAACACAGAGACCTAGGAAACAGTGCTGATGAGAAATTTTTTCCCCAATCTAGTCTATTTTGGATAACTACATTATGGTAAACAGGCATTCTCAAGCCTTCAAAAGACATCTTTTATGTATAAAGAACACATCATGTACTGCCAATCTAGTAATATATGACCCTTATCATAGTAATATATAATCCTTATGGTGAAGATACATGATACTTATTTCTCTGCTTTCATCATCCCAGATTTTCACTTAGGAATTCGAAGATATGAGCATATCAGTCGCTTTTCTACTAGTCTTTCCTTTGTAGATGCAACTGCTAAACACATTGTTGTATTCAATCTTTCCTTTGTAGATGCAATGGCTAATGTTGTGGTAACTTTTCTGTTGATTTAGTGTTCTTGTATCATAACACTTTATTCTTTTCATACAGCATGGTTGTTTGAGCTATCTTTACTAACAGTGTAATATGAGAATGTGACATTGCTGAAGTTATAAATTATACTCTAGGAAACCATTAACATCTTTATACCAACGTGATTGCTATTTCACCCCCTTTGTCCCTGTTTTGTGTGAAAACAGCATATTACACACACCATGTTAGAGCATCCTAATATCGTACGTGTCAAAATCCTAAGGTACAACAAAACCTACACAAAATAATAGAGACTTAACTACCGATCAAAATTGCGCTGGAATTGGAGAATTCTTTATAACATCACATCACGCAAAGATGACACATAACCAGATCAAAATTGAACGGAACATCCAAACTTCAGCAAAAATTTAAATGATCAAAATTGAACGTGATTGCTATTTCATAGCGACGACTATGCCTTCGTTGTTTACATTTTCTATTACAGCAGTCTCCCCCTGGGGCATTACATTATTTAGGGCATCCTCCCCCCTCGGCCGCTTGGACGCAGGGGCCGACCCCCAGGACAGCATCCCGATAGTCCGCTCCGTTGGAGTGTTGTCGACGGCGGCTTGAGCTGGTGGAGGCCCCATGATGGCCGGTAGTGGCTGTGGCATCTTCTGGATGTACTTGCCGAGGTAGCCCCGTTGGATGAGCTCTTTGATAGCCCATTTCAAACTATAGCAGTTGTCAGTATCGTGGCCGTAGTCCCGATGGAATCGATAGTAGCGGCTTCTGTCGCGGGACACCCTTCTTCATCGGGGGAGGACGTTGAAGGTAGGGCTCGCCCTCGATCTCCATCAGGATGTGGGATCAAGGGGCAAGGAGAGGGGTGAGCTTACCCTCATCGGGGACAGGGCTCCGGCGCCGATTGTCAGACCGGCGAGGGGGGTCGGATCGGCGATGGCGAGGAGGTCCACTCGGCTCAGGGCGAGCGGATTTGTGGTTGGAGCCCTTCGAAGACTCCCGGCGGGTGAGGTCGGCTTCATCTGCCCGGATGTACTTCTGGGCCCGGAGGAGGAGGTCGGATTAAAAGCTCGGGGGCTTCTTGTCCAGGGAGAAGGTGAAGCGGGACGGAAGAAGTCCCCGCTTCAGCGCCAGGGTGGCCACCGCATCATCGAGATGGTAGACCTCGAGGGCGGCGGTTTTGAATCGGGACACAAAGTCCCGCAGGGACTCTTCTTCCTTCTGGCAGACGGAGAAGAGGCTGTCTGCCACCCTCGGGATCCGGCGGCAGGCATCAAAGTGGGCCAGGAATGCCCTCTCTAGCTTCCGAAAGGAGTCTATGCTGTGGGGAGATAGGCGCGAATGCCACGCGCGAGCGGCATTCCGCAGGGTTGCAGGAAGGCCTTGCAGAGAAGGGCATCTGAGGCGCCCTGGACTTGCATCATGGCCTTGCAGCTCTCGAGGTGGTCGAGGGGTCAGTGTATCGTCTACGGTCCACTTGGGGGAAGCGGAACCTGGAGGGGACTGGTTCCTCCAGGATGCGGTGAGTGTATGGAGGACGAGTGTCGAACTCTTCCTTCGGCTGATGGTTTATCTTCCTGGCAAGCTCGTCGAGACGCTGGTTGTACTTCTCCAGGCGTTCCTTCGCCTGGTGGTTGATCGTCGGGGCCCTCCGAGGTGGCTCGGAAGAAGAATAAGAAGAGGAGGCGGACGGAGATGGAGATGGAAGTCGGGACTTTCGCCTGGATTCCTCGTGATGATGCGGCTTGGGGGGAAATTTATTGGGGCCACGGTCAGAGGACCATGGCCGCTTGGAGGGCTCGCGGCGAGGCTTCCTGGGGGAAGCTTGACGTCGACCGGTCCCTCACCGGGGGGAGCCTCCCCTCGCCGACATCTGGCTGGCGAGGGGAGCAGTCTGGTGCTGGGTGGCCACGGACTGCTGCTGCTGGAGTCCATGGACCATGGCAGTGAGATTTTGGACTTGCTGGGAGAGGATTGCCAGCTGCTCCGCCGTCTGGACAGCGGCGTCCGGCGGCAGGCTGGCAACAGGAAGGCTGGCAGCAGGGGGATCAGCCTCCTGCTGCCCAGCCGGCAGGATGAGCCCAGCCAGACAGCTGACAGAGGCATCCCGAGCTCGTGTCACCACCATGGCTTCTGGGAGAAAAGAGGGGACAGCGGATGTAGCTTCGGGAGATCGTTCGCTACTTTTCTTAGCGTCCTCCTTCCTGGTGCGCCAATCTGATGACGCTCGATCAGCCCTCCTGGACATCGGGAATGGAGGCTCTTCTTCTTCTCTGGGTTGCCTGCAAAGAAGCCCCAGGACCGGAGAGGGTTCTCCGGTGGGACCCTCCGACGCCCATATTAGTGATAGAGGTCACAGCAGAAGAAGGAGCTCGAGAGAGCTCTTGAGGAGGGAGAGGTCTCACGAGGATCAGGTAGTTCCTCTGAGAGTTAGGGCATCGAGTGTGTAAAATGTGCCTACCCGGTTTTCAATGTAATTTACCCCTATATAGGGGTTGACGCTGGCATGATCATGTGGGTCTGCGTCCCATCAGCCGGCGAAGCCGTTGGATTGTCGGATCTGGTGTTATTGGGCGGTGCATGTTGGCGCTGTGGTGCGCATCGGCGCTGTCGGGCGGTGCACGTCGGGCGCTGTTGGGCGGCGCGTATCAGAGGAATGGATTTTTGAATCGTTGGGGCTGATCTGGTAGGAACCGAGGGTCCCGTCTTATCAGGGCCGAGCTGGGTCCACCTGAGATGGCCGGAGGCCTATCTCACCGGCAAGGCAGTGCTGGGGTGGGGCCGAATCGATGGGCCCGGCGGCGCCGGGGCTGAGTCGGGCCTGCCTGGGATGGCCTTGGCCGACTCGGCGGGACAGGAGATGCTAGGGCCGAGTCGGACCGGCCAGGATGGCCTTAGCCAACTTGGTGGGATGGAGGACGCCGGGGCCAGGTCGGGCCGGCCAGGGATGGCCTTGGCCGACTCGGCAGGACGGAGTCGCCGGGGCCGAATCGGGCCTGCCTGGGATGGCCTTGGCCGACTCGGTGGGACAGAGGACGCCGGGGCTGAGTCGGACCGGCCAGGGATGGCCTTGGCTGACTCGGCGGGACAGGATGTCGCCGGGGCCGAGTCGGGCCTGCCTGGGATGGCCCTGGCCGACTCGGCGGGACGGGGATGCCGGGGCCGAGTCGGGCCGGCCAGGGATGGCCTTGGCCGACTCGGCAGGACAGGAGTCGCCGGGGCCGAGTCGGGCCTGCCTGGGATGGCCCTGGCCGACTAGGCGGGACAGGAGTCGCCGGGGCCGAGTCGGGCCTGCCTGGGATGGCCTTGGCCGACTCGGCGGGATGGAGGATGCTGGGGCCGAGTCGGGCCAGCCAGGGATGGCCTTGGCCGACTCGATGGAACGGGAGACGCCGGGGCCGAGTCGGGCCTGCCTGGGATGGCCTTGGCCGACTTGGCAGGACAGAAGTTGCCGGGGCCGAGTCGGGCCGGCCTGGGATGGCCCTGGCTGACTCGGCGGGACTGGAGATGCCGGGGCCGAGTCGGGCCTGCCTGGGATGGCCCTGGCCGACTCGGCGGGACTGGAGATGCCGGAGCCGAGTCGGGCCTGCCTGGGATGGCCCTGGCCGACTTGGTGGGACAGAAGTCGCCGGGCCGAGTCGGGCCTGCCTGGGATGGCCCTGGCCGACTCAGCGGGACAGGAGTCGCCAGGGCCGAGTCGGGCCTGCCTGGGATGGCCTTGGCCGACTCGATGGGACGGAGGACGTCGGGGCCAAGTCGGGCCGGCCAGGGATGGCCTTGGCCGACTCGGCGGGACAGGAGTCGCTGGGTCTGAGTTTGCCTGGAGAAGTAGGGGCCACCTGGCGTGGAGACATCGGGGCGGCTAGCTTGGAGACGCCGTGGCCGGCCAGCAATGTGCCGGGGACGGCTAGCCTGGAGAAGTAGGGGCCGCCTGGCGTGGAGACGCCGGGGCCGGCTAGCTTGGAGACGACGGGGCTGGCCAGCAATGTGCCGGGGATAGCTGGCCTGGAGAGGCCATCCTTTGGCGGGTGTTGGCCTTTGATATGCCGGCCTCGGGGGCCGGCGCTGGAGCTTGTCGGCCTTTGGCCAGCGCTGGAGGCTGGCGCTGGAAGCCGACGCCGGAGGCCGGCGCTGGAAGCCCACGCTGGAGGCCGACGCTGGCGGCTGGCGCTGGAAGCCGATGCTGGAGGCCGACGCTGGCGGCTGGCGCTGGAGTCTGTCGACCTTTGGCCGACGCCGGAGGCCGGCGCTGGAAGCCAACGCCGGGGGCCATCGCTGGCGGCTGGCGCTGGAGCCTGTCGGCCTTTGGCCAGCGCTAGAGGCTGGCGCTGGAAGCCGACGTCGGAGGCCGGCGCTGGAAGCCGACGCTGGGGGCCGTCGTTGGAGTTAGAGTCTGGGCCTTTGGGGCCATCCAAAAAATTTTATTTTCGTAGGGTCAACTGGCCCCATCACATATCAAAAACAAAAATTATTTTTATTCTTGGCATGGGTGCACGTAAATTATTGCATGTCACATACAGTGTAGCAAGACTTTTCCTTTGGCATTTGGAACTAAATTGCTATTAAACTGAGTAGACTGCACACTATAATTTAGCAAAACTTTAGAAGTCATAGAAGTCTTCAATACAACATTGCATATTTTTGGTTCTTTCATTACATTGGTATTCTTTCTTGAGGTAATGTAATGCCAGCTATCTTTTGCTAATTTCAAGTTCATAATTCTTATAAATATAGTGCTTGAAACAGCTGAGAATAGGCAGGCTTTAGCTTTGGACTTTCTGATTTTTTTCTTATGATTTTTTCTCTCTATGGGTCTTGAGTTGAGTCATTATGGGGTTATCAGGCAATGGAGGAACATCATAGTCTTCTTTTATAGCTTCCCAAAGATTCAATGCTTCAAGATATACTATCATTCTCATAGCCTAGGCTTGATAGTTGCCACCATCAAAAATAGGTGGTAAAATATTGAGAAATTAGACGACGTAGACTCCATCCTATGAAAGGTGTTGTGTTTCTGGTTTATATATGATCAACTCACAAGTCCCTCAAGAGAAGTGCTCTAATACCAATATATTATTGTATATCATAAATCAGAATTATATAATTCTGATTTAGCTATTGTTGGTTTACAAGAACAAAGATAAAAAATATTTGACAGAAAAAAGAGAGAGGCAGAGAGCTTTGTATCTAAGCACACTCACACACAAATTTATTCATTGTATTGGTCTTTAAATAAAGCTGAAATATAACAGAAAGCATATAAAAACTAATTTAGAATCATAACTAACAAATTTCTAATATCAAGCTTTGATTCTTAAGATCAAATCATATCAGAAATATGTAACAAAAAAATTCTAAAGGTTTGATTGTTAAAGATTATATCCTAAAGATTTGGTTGTTGATATATTATATTCCAAAGATTTGATTGTTGATATATTATATCGCCATAATTTTTGCAACCTAAGGCAATTTTCAACAGTTCCTTTACTTTTAGATCTGGAATGGAGGTGGTGACAATTTGTGGACATCATTAATTTTGGAGATAGAGACCACACATAAACAATTTCCGGCTAAGCACTTTTGATAAACATAGCTAGAAAATGTGCGGCAGCATCTTGTGACTTTGATTGCTATGGTCTGCAGTCTGATGATTCCACGGTTCTTGATGTTTGCCAGAGTCCCATTGAATTCATACAAGATTTCCTCATTGGCCTAGTTAAGCATTATTTCGGCAATTGAGACAATTATCATCCATGTAAGCTGCTACCATGCCATAAAGCCTTCAAAAAAGTGACAGCTGGAAATGAAATAAGAGTATGCTGAAAAGTACAAGGAAAGATTTCAACGAAGAGAGTGCGGGAGAGTTGGAAGGTTTGCAAGTTGTGGACGGCACATTTTGATGTGCTGAGATGAGACCACCAGGTTAGATATTAAATCCTGGTTTCTGATTAAAATGGTAATAGACAATCCCTTTTTCTGTGGTGTTTATTTTCAATATAATAGGAATACGATAAGCCTGACTTTTGAGCTTTGAGTATCTCAAAAGATCAAGATCAACCTCATTGGCTAATTAGAAGTTAATTAAAAAAGATTGATTGCGCAGGACTATTGTTACCTTTTTGCAAGGTTTGTGAATTGTGAAATGAAGGGCAAGCACATTGCCTATGAAGATGCAAGAACAAGCGCTTGAAGTAGAATACAATGACATTCAAATCTTGATCGCTTGTTAAGAAATTGGTAGATTGACCCCCCTTTTTGTAGAAAAAAAAAATAATATAAAATAAAATAAAACATCATGATTTTTAACATGTTGTTTCATTACATATAAAATGGTTTGTTTGTTCGTTGAAGTTCCAACACAAAGCTGAGTGGAAAAGGAAACCGCGGTCCATCAACAAAATGCATCAAGAATAGGAAAATAAAAACTCGTGATGATGAAACAGGAAGGTTACCTCTGACAGCATTATAAACTGGGTCAGAAATCATTCTTCTATGATGATGGAGGGCACATGACTTATCGCAACCCAATCCTGGCCATCATCTTCCCGAACTCTATCACACAATGCTGCAGGCATATCCACCAGCTCTAGTTCCTTCAGCGTAGTGACATATCTTAGTCCCTGTGGAAGCTTCTTCAGTTCCTCACAGGTTCTAATAGACAAGTGTCTAAGTCTAGGCATCGCCCCTTCCTCCACACTCCAAATTTCCAGTGCCGGCAGAAAGTGGAGCTCCAACTGTTGCAGCTGCAAGAAGCCACCTGCTGAGCAAACCATCTCTTTCCCTATATATGCCTTAGCCCACAATTTAAGAACTCTAAGGTTTTGCAATTTCTCCAGAGTAGCCATTGGATCCACATCTAGAACAGAGTTCCGCAATGTGAGCTTGGTGAGGTTCGAAGGGAATTCATTGCTGTTTCGTAGTTGTTGCCTCTTTGACAATTCTCCACCTAGATGCAAAGCATGAAGGTTCGCATGACCCGATAGGGCCGGAATGATGTCCACAGGGATCGGAACTCCTTTTAATTTGAATGAAACTAGACAACTTAGTTTCCTGAATGAATTCGACAGTTCATCGGAATCTGAAACATGAATTATCTCCAGGTTCCGAAGTTTGGTCAGTTGTGGAAGATCCTTCCCAATCCATGATCCACTGCGGATTCCCTTCAAGGTCTGCAAATTCTTTGCAGCACAAATATTTCCTATGCTTGCACTACCCAAGCTTAAGCATGCATGCGTTAGTGTTGGAATCTTCCAAAATGCATCAGGTAGACTATGGACAAGAGTATTCCTTACATCAAGAGTTTCTAGACAGCAAAGATCTGCTATGGTTGCAGGAAGCTTTGATATATTGGTATCTCTCAGGCCCAATATCTCAAATGCATTATGCTTTTGATTTCCTTGGGCAGCTCCCAGAGCGGCGCCCCTTCCAGATCAATCACTCTCAATAACTTCAGACCATGTAGCCTCAGCTTCAAAGGATCAGTGCTTGCATACACATTGAAGCCTAAAAGAGTGCGCAGGTATCGAGAAGAAGAATTCAGAGACTCCAGTACCTCAGCACTGTAGTGGAATAAAGCCACACGGCGCGAAGCACTTGAGGCTGTCTGATCTTCAGTGCTATGAACATTGAGAAAGCGATCCTCTTTTGCTTCGAATATGCACAAATCACGAAGGAGATCATGAACTCTGAAGATCTTCACATTCCCATCAGACCTCCTTTTCACCACCTGAACCATGCACCTCTGTACTAACTCTTCCAAGTAGTCTGCCGCTGTTTCGTCTAAAGCTTCCCTGTTTCTTGGCGGAATGAAGCCTTCTGCAGTCCATAACCTGGTAAGTTTAGTGGCTCTGATCTCCGAGTCCTCAGGAAAACAACCTAGATAGAGAAAGCATGATTTCAAGTCACATGGCAAGTCTTCATAGCTCAAGGACAGTATATCTAAGCATTGTTTGCCATCTTTGGTTGCCTCCCAGGTCAAGCTATTCTTCACCTTTGTCCACACAATGGGATTTTTATCTTTTTTCGATAGAAGGCCTCCTAGCACAACAAGAGCAAGAGGTAAACCACTGCATCTTTTCACAAGTTCTTGACCCAATGTCACCAAGTTTTCAGGGCAGCTTGGTTTAACATCTTGATTTGGAAAAACCTTCCTAAGAAACAATTCCCAGCTCTCTTGTCCATCTAAAAACCTCAACTCATAGGGAGGGGTACCTGGATCAGCAGATTTTGCGACCTCTATAAAGCGAGACGTGAAAATGATTCGGCTTGCATTCTTTGCATCTGGAAAGTGTAACGATCCGGGCCCACGGGCCCGTTTCGTTACAAGAAAGCAAGACGGACAAGGTCCACACCAACTTGGGCCACCACAGCCCAAAAAGGGATCCAATGGTGCCTTGTCCTTCTTGCTTAACTGGTTATAAACCACTTAACCACTCCTAATTATCCGATGTGGGACAATTGGGAGGGGCATCACAATCTATCCCCTTTAACAGAGGCGACGTCCTCGTCGCCAGGGGTAATTCATCACAACCACCAGGCAGGCAGGATTCTAGAGGTGGCCCCCACAGGTTCAAGAGGTGGCTCCCATCCCCCATGGATGTACACTTTGTCCTGTGTGGCACTTAGCTCCTGCACTTTCAACTGGTGCGAGGCTCTGATACCACTAAAGCTGTCACGCCCCAGACCCAAAAATTTGAGCTAGGGTGACAACCCGCCGCATGCCGGGCATGCAAGGCGTCTTGAACTTATCACATAAATCAATATAAAGCAAATTTCATATCCATGATTTATTACAAACCAGAATTATCAGTCTTGGGCTATCTGCCCTACAAATAAATCTGAACTAAATCAAAATGATAAAACTAAGTCTTCTTAATAGAAACTCCTTCTATCTCAATTATCCATCTTCATTCCTGAGGCTCTGAAAAACATTATGAGAATTTATGAGCTCACACTCAATAGTAGCCTAATATAATTTCAAAATTTCATTTATCAGGCTATCAATAGGTTCATGTCATCAGATCAATTAGCTTAATTCAATAACAATTACATTGTTTATACTGTCATTATTTTCTTTATGTGTCCCACGGCCCTATAATACACTCATGTGTAGCCCTCTTAAACATCCCCTAAGAGGAAGGGGTCCTGTACCAGAGTCTGTCATCTGTCATCTGTCATGTGATAATCTGTCACGTGTGAATCTGTCATGTGATAATGTGTAACCTCTTAAACATCCCCTAAGAGGAAGGGTCCTGGTACCAGAGTCTGTCATCTGTCATCTGTTATCTGTCATATGAGAACCACGGTGACACATAAAGTTTTACTGTCATTATCATGATTACATATTATCATAGCAATAACATGATTTGCCAATTTAGCATAACTGTATTTAACTATAATTTCACAATTCATAAATTAAATAATTAATAAAATTATAATACTTGACTTACTTACCTCAGTACACGAATTTCACTTGATAACCCAGCTAATTGGACTCCTGGGCACTACATAATCATTTTTCATTATTAAATTCCTAAAATTGGAATTATAAAATAATTCTTAAATTCTACCCAAACACTTCATGGGCCCTACTTTGGGCTTAAATATCTCTCTATGTATATACCCAAATATGGAAATAAATTATTCCCAGAAACTAGAATAAATCCTGATTCGGGCCATATTTTATTTTTCCAATCTCGGCCCGATACAAGGCCCAAAACGCTGCTCAAACTGGACTCAGAAACGGCCCAACAAGGCCCAACAATCAAGCGGCCCAATCAGCCCATTTCTATTTTTAACCAGCTCCTCTGTTTCAAACGAAACAGAGGAGCCGAGCTTTGCGCCGGCGGCCAGGGCCGCCACCGGCCAAATTGAAGGTGGTCCGGCCGCCGTTGGCCGGACCGTAGCCGGCCGCCGCCGCGGCCAGCCTCTCCCACTCCCTCTCTCTCCTCAATTTGTATCAATTTCAAAGCTTTCTTTCTTCTTCTTCTTCCGCGCGTCTTCCACGGTGCCGGCGCCAATTCCGGCCAAATTGGCGTCGGTCCGGCCGCTATTGGCCGGACCAAAGCCGGCCATTGCCGCAGGAGACCTTCCCTTCCTCTCTCTCTCTAATTTCTCTCCTATCCCTCTCTTTCTCTCTCACTGTTTCCGCGGCTTATGGGTTACGCCAGCGGCACGGCCGGCCACCATGGCCGGCCGAACCTCCAACGGACGCACGCCCGGCGCCGGTGGAAGTCTCCGACCAAGGCCCAGGCCCGGCGAGGCAGCGAGCACACCGCCGGGCCCGAACCAAGGATCGGACCGGCGGTCGATTCTTCACAGATTCTTCTTTCTCCCTCCTTCGCCCACTTCTCTCTCTCATTTTCTCCGGCACCCCACCGGACGCCGCCCCCGGTGCCGATGGGGTCGTCGGCCGGGGCTCAGGCCGGCGAGGCGGCAGGGCACGCCGCCGGGCCTGAACCAAGGTCACGGAGAAGAGAAGGGGAGAGATGGGTTCTATAACCCGGCTCCTCCCTCTTCTTCGTTTCTTTTTTTTTAACTTTCTCTCTCTTTCAATTCTTCTCTCTCTCATGCATGGACAGGGGACTTACCAGAGCAGGCACGCTGGGGAAGAAGTCCGCACGAGAAGATGATGAGAAGGCGCCCACGTATGGTGGGAAGGAGGGTTCTACACCATCTTTTATAGGCATTGCAGAGTCCCCAAATCAAGGGACTCTGTAATTAGATATACTTGAAATTTAAATATCTAGAGTCTA
>UESW01001689.1:127972-143871 GCA_900491605.1 Calamus simplicifolius | reverse complement strand
CTTTCACTTGCTGACACACCAAGCACTTGGCCACATACTGAGCAATCTCCCTCTTCATGCCTTTCCACCAAAAATTTTCCTTTAAGTCTCTGTACATCTTAGTGCCACCTGGATGCACAGTATAGGGAGAGTAGTGAGCCTCTTTCAAAATTTCAGCCTTTAGCTCTTCACTGTTTGGCACACAAAGTCTTCCTTCAAATTTCAGGGATCCATCATCCATTATATAAAATTCATTCTGAACTCCTGATTGTACCACTTCTTTAATCCTTTGTAGCTCTGGATCTTCCATCTGGGAGGACTTGATTCTGTCAACTAAGGTCGGCTGGAGTACAAGTGCTGCAATAAGTCCATCAGACTGCTGTACTCTCAGACCAACCTCCCACTTCTCCAGATCTCTCAATACGTGAGGCTGGGAGGTAAATCATAGCAGCTAACTCAGAAGAGGATTTTCTGCTCAAGGCATCAGCTACTACATTGGCCTTCCCAGGATGATACTGTAGATTCAGGTCATAATCCTTCAATAGTTCCAACCACCTCCTCTGCCTTAAATTCAGCTCCTTCTGTGTGAAAATGTATTTTAAACTCTTATGATCTGTATACACATCACACGACACTCCATATAGATAATGCCGCCAAATCTTAAGAGCAAAAACCACAGCAGCCAATTCCAAGTCATGAGTAGGATAATTTGCTCATAAGGTTTCAGTTGTCTGGAGGCATAAGCTATCACTCTTTCATTCTGCATCAAAACACATCCCAATCCTTTTCGAGAGGCATCAGTGTATATAGTGAAACCTTCAGATCCCGTTGGAAGAACAAGAATGGGAGCTGACACCAGGTGCTGCTTTTTCTTTGCATCTGGAATGATTCGGCTTGCATTCTTTGCATCTGGAAAGGCTGGCACAACTTTTTCCCATACTTCTGTGCTCCATATATCATCCATTACAATCAAATATCTTTTGTCCTTCAAGAACTCATGCAGCTTTTCTTTCAAGTCATCTTCGTCAATCCTATCCTGTTCTTCTTTGGAAATTGCTGTTACTTTGCTCATAATTTTCTTCAAAATCTCCTTCACATCGTAATCCTGAGAAACTGATATCCACACATATTTGGCAAAGCTTGTCTTGATTTCATTGTAAATCTTTTTAGCTAGTGTGGTCTTGCCCTGACCACCCATTCCAACTATCGAGATCACGCAACGCCGCGTATTCTTTGGATCAAGCAATTGCTTTATGATTGCTTCCCTATCATCCTTGAAACCTACAACATCCGAGTCATCATCATGTGGTAATATCCGCCTCCGTGCTTGCAAGCTCTCATCTACATGGCTCCTCCCTGCTCCCCCATTTTCATCTATATTGGCAATGCCATATCGAGCTCTACGTTCAGAGATGTCAAGGATCTTCTCCTTTACATCTGACATGTCTAAGCCAATGCAATAACAGGCGATTAATTCACCAAAGATGAGAACATACCTTGTAACAAGGCCCTTGAAGCCTCTCCATCTCCGCCGTCTCTCAATCTTGAGCACAAATGTTTCAAGGATGTCCTCAGCCTGGTAAGCGACATCTCTGACATCTCTCACCCAATCCTTCACTCTCTCATCATTCCCCTTCCGCTTGTGGTCAGCGTCCTCCAAGAAGCATTGCATTGCCCGCAATTCACCTTCAATCCACTCGACTTGATCTCGGACTCCGTATAAGAACTCGGCTTGTTGGACAAGGAAGCCTCCAAGATTTCGCACCACAACAGAAACAACAGCCTGAGCCATTTCAACTCCTGGTTCTCCTCCCACAAAGAAGTGAGATTATAGCTTCAGAAACATATCTAGATCTGCAGCAGCGGCTTGCTCTAGGGTCAACCATATAATTAATTAAAATTAGGTTGGAAATTTTCCAACCCACCTGCCAACTTGCTCACAAAATACAATGACTTGTTTGCAGGGACATTTATTTGACCAGCAGATTGCGTAGGTTGGTGCTATTCTGACCTAACCTAATATTTTTGTTATACATTTTTTTTTTTTTTAGGCCATTGCATCGGCCTTTCATCATCTGAATGGCCACCCTAATAGTACGGTCTCCACCGGTTACGTACGCATCCTATAACCCTACAGCGGATTTATATAACTTTAGTGTATATATATTTTTATTATATTAATAAATTAGTTTTTTTTTTTGTTCATACAGACAGATTTTTCTTTACAGTAACATTTATTTCACCAGTTATACCAGGCAAGTTGATGCTACTCTAGCCTTATGTAACATTCTTGTGATATCTTTTCTTCTTCTTTTTTATATTTTTTTTTTATTGAGGAGACATTGCATGATCTTACAGTGAATTTGGATAACATTAGTACGTAGAGAAATGCATTCCTCAATAAATGAATAATGCAATATGCATAAATTTGTAATTATATAGGTCTTTTTACCTCATCTTTCATATAATTTTTTATTATATTAATAAAATTAGGTTAGAGATTTTTTCTTTCCCTCCCTTTTTCATGTAAAGTTATACCATCCTAATATTTTATGTGACAATGATATTTCCAACTCACTTGCCAAGTTGTTCGTAAAATACAAAGATTTTTAAAAAGTAACATTTATTTGATCAGTCATAACATCCAAGTCAAGTACGATCTCTACGGACTATGTATGCATCCTATAATCCCCAATCATTTTATATAACTTTAGTATATATATTTTTTTATTATATTAATAAAATTAGGTTAAGGATTCTCTTTTCCTTCCCTTCTTCTAAAAAGTGATATCATCCTAATATTTTATGTGATAGTGACGTTTCCAACCCACTTACCATGATGTTCACAAAATACAATGATTCCTCTTTACAATGACATTTATCTGACCAGTTATAGCGCACAAGTTAAGGCTACTCTGATCTTATCTAACATTCTTATGGTACTCTTTATTTTTCTTCTTTTTCTTAATTTTTTTTAATTTTTAAGAAGAAAAGAAGGAAAGAGAAGCGACATTGCATAATCATGTAGATTTGGGTAGCTTTATTATGTAAAAAAATGCATGCCTCAAATAAGTGAATAGTGTAATATGCACAAATTTATAATTATATATATTTTTGACTCACCTCTTATATAATTTTTTATTATATTAATAAAATTATGGTAAGAATTTTCTCTTTTCCTTTTTTTTTTTCTGTTAAGTGATATCATCCTAATATTTTACATGACGGTGACATTTTCAACTCGCTTGCCCAGTTGTTCACAAAATACAAAGATTCTTGTTTATAGTGATTTATTTGACCAATCAAATCGTGCAATTAAGTTGATGCTATTCTAGCCTTATCTAACATTCTTGTGATACTCTCCCTATTTTCTCCAACTATTGCATTGGCATTTAACCACCTGGAGGATCATCCTAACTATTGTGTCCCTCGATCTAGAGCTCAATCTAGAAACGTCGCAATATGGCCCCATGATCTAGAGCCCGATCTAGAAACATTGCAATACGGCTGCATATTTTTAATAAGAACCCTAAAAATGTACAAAGCCTACTAAAACCCAACATAAGCAATGTCATAAAACTATTTACAAAACTAAATGTTATATATCTCAAAATGTTGTCACAAAGCTATCATACTAGTGTTAGACTTAATTTACTTAAATATAATTACCTCCAGCCATTATTATTTAATGGTGGTAAGGAATCTGATCTTCCTATGGACTGCACGGGAGATCTTCCTTCCTTAACGATCTCGATTGATCTTCTTGATCTTTCCTCTTCCTCTCGATGGATCGGTCTTCTAATCAACGAGCTCTCGCATTCAGATGGTGTATGCCTTCATGATTGCTCTTGATCAGGGACTCAATTCCAATGCCTCCACTTTTAGGTTTCTCTCTATAGAACCTTAAGATCTCTCTCGAGGAAACCTTGATCTCTCTCGAGAACCTTGTTCTGAAACTATAGGATCTCTCTGAGAGAACCGTATTCAGAAACCTTAGGATCTCTCTTGAGAGAATAGTGTTCTGAACCCTTAGAGAACCCTTCGTAATGAAACCTTAGGATGGGTTCCTATTTTATACCCTTTTCCTTCAACGCTTGCCCCATCAAGCGAGCGCTTAGGAATTAAGGGAGGAAGCGGGCGCTCAGGAATTAAGGGAGGAAGCGAGCGCTTAGGAATTAAGAGAGGGGGCTGTTATCACTTTAATGGGGGATACGTTGAGTTAATAAATTAGGACCATTAATTAGATATGGTTACTACATTCTCCCACTTGGTCCGTATATTTTATCAACACTGAACAAGAAACTAAATACATGAATCATAGCGATAGGTCCTCTATAATTGAGTATTATCTTCTATGTATTACAATGCATTCAATTTCTTTACCACTATTCCAAATGTGACAACATAACATAATGAATAAACCATATGTTTATTCAGAGTCCAAAAGAAAAGTTTGTCATTTCTCAAAAGTCATATAACGTGTACACCTGAATGAGAAATAAACAAATTGAAATAAGAGTTTCTTTGTACAAATTGTTATCCATACAATTATATCATGGAACCAACTCCCATTCTTATCACATGATCCTTAAAATTCTTAATTGGCATGCCTTTAGTCAAAGGATCAGCTATCATCAATTCAGTGCTAACGTGTTCTATGACCACTTTATTTCTTTAACACGTTCTCTTATGGCTAAATACTTAATGTCGATATGTTTACTTCGACTACCACTCTTATGGTTTTTAGCCAAAAATACAGCAGCTGAATTGTCACAGTACAGTTTAATTGGCCTAGTAATGGAGTCAACAATTCTAAGCCCTGAGATGAAACTCTTCAACCATACACCTTGCGATGTAGCCTCAAAACAAGCAACGAACTCCGCTTCCATAGTAGAGGTAGCAGTCAAGGTCTGCTTTGCACTCCTCCATGATATGGCTCCACCAGCTAACATAAATATAAATCCTGATGTTGATTTCCGAGAATCAACGCAGCCAGCAAAGTCCGAATCTGAGTAGCCCTCTATCTCCAAATGATCAGTTTGTCTATACATGAGCATGTAGTCCTTGGTCCCTTGAAGATACCTCATGACCTTTTTAGCAGCTCTCCAGTGGTCTAAACCTGGATTACTCTGATATCTTCCCAACATTCCTACTGCAAATGCAATGTCAGGTCTTGTGCAAACCTGAGCATACATTAGGCTTCCAACAGCTGAAGCATATGGAATGTTGTGCATCTGTTCCCGTTCAAGTTCATTTTTAGGGCACTGGTTCAAAGCGAACTTGTCACCCTTCACTATAGGTGCAACACTTGGTGAACAATTTTTCATCCGAAATCTCTCCAAGACTTTATTGATATAAGTTTCTTGAGACAATCCCAAAATGCCTCGAGATCTTTCTCTATGGATCTTAATGCCAATGACATAAGATGCCTCACTCATATCTTTCATATCAAAATTTTTGGAGAGAAATTGTTTCACCTCATATAGCAACCCTTTATCATTGGTTGCAAGTAGAATGTCATCCACATATAGGACCAAGAAACAAATTTTGCTCCCACTAACCTTCTGGTATATACATTGATCCATGATGTTCTCTTCAAAACCAAAGGAAGAGATCACATCATGAAATTTTAAATACCACTGACGTGAGGCTTGTTTCAATCCATATATGGATTTCTTAAGCTTGCAAACCAAATGCTCACCATCACTAGAGGAAAATCCTTCAGGCTGTTTCATGTAAACCTCTTCCTCTAGATCTCCATTAAGGAATGCGGTCTTCACATCCATTTGATGTAACTCAAAATCAAAATGAGCTACCAATGCCATAATTATTCGGAGAGAGTCTTTCTTGGATACAGGAGAAAATGTCTCCGTGTAGTCGATTCCTTCCCTCTGAGTGAATCCTTTGGCAACGAGTCTTGCTTTATATCTCTCAATGTTGCCTTGTGAGTCTTTCTTTATTTTGAAGATCCATCTACATCCAATGGCTTTTACACCATCAGGCAACTCAACAAGATCCCAGACTCGATTAGATGCCATAGATTCCATCTCGTCTTTCATGGCATTGAACCACAAGTTTGATTCCTTAGAACTCATGGCTTGTGAAAACGTTTCAGGATCATTTTCGGCTCCAATGTTATAGTCAGATTCATGTAGATACACAACATAATCACTAGGAATTGCTGATTTCTTTATTCTAGTTGATCTTCTTAATGTTGTGTCAATGACCTCTTGAGGAGTATCTTGCACAACTGATTGTTGATGAACAACACGATCTTCTAGATTACCATCAGCTTGTGAAATCTCAATGACTGGTTGTTGGGCACTTAATTGAGTTTGAGGAGTGCTATAAATAACAACCAATCCCTCACTTGAAGTGGAAGCTGGAATAACTGAATGATCTTTCTCAGAAGAAGCCAAATACTGAGATTGATCACTCCCACTGATCAAGTCATTCTCAAGAAATTTTGCATTTCTTGATTCCACAATCCTAGTGCTGTGAGATGGACAATAAAATCTATAACCCTTGGACTTCTCAGCATATCCAATAAAGTATCCACTAATAGTCCTTGGGTCTAGTTTCTTTTCTTGTGGATTATAGACTCTTACTTCAGATGGGCATCCCCAAACACGTATATGTTGCAGACTTGGTTTCCAACCTTTAAATAACTCAAATGGCGTTTTGGAAACAGCCTTGGTTGGAACCCGATTCAATATATACGCAGCAGTTTTAAGAGCTTCAGTCCACAAGGATTTAGGTAAGTTAGAGCTGACAATCATGCTCCTTACCATGTCCAATAATGTCCGGTTTCTCCTTTCAGCTACACCGTTTTGGTCAGGAGACCCTGGCATGGTGTATTGTGCAACAATTCCATTTTCTTCAAGAAACCGAGCAAACGGACCAGGTGCTTGTCCATTCTCAGTGTATCTACCATAATATTCTCCACCTCTATCTGACCTCACGATTTTAATTTGCTTGCCGCATTGTTTCTCTACTTCTGCCTTAAATACCTTAAAGGCATCTAATGCTTCGTTCTTATTATGAAGTAGGTAGAGATACATATATCGTGAATAGTCATCAATAAATGAGATGAAGTATCTCTGACCATACGAATCCATATCTGGGCTACAGATATCCGTATGTATGATCTCCAGTATTTCCGAACTTCTCTTGGCATTTTTCTTGGACTTGTTGGTTTGCTTTCCCTTTATGCAGTCCACACAAGTGTCAAAATCAGTAAAATCAAGAGTATCAAGTACTCCATCTTTTACTAATCTTTTAATTCTCTCAATGGAGATATGACCTAATCTCCGATGCCACAAAATAGAGGAATTCTCATTTATAACACATCTTTTCATACCAGTTTGGGCGTGCATCACATTATAGGTGGTATTATTTTTCAAATTGATTTGGAAAAGATTGTCTGACAATGTACCATTCCCAATAAGCTTAGATTTATAAAATAAATCAACAGAGCTTTTATTAAAATTAAAGGAGTATCCTGCTGGTACAAGCCTTGACACTGAAATCAAATTTCTAGAGAAACTTGGAATATAAAATGTCTTTTCCAAATCCAAAACAAAACCAGAATGTAAAATAAGTCTGCACGTTCCAATTGCTTCCACATGTGAACCCATCTTGTTTCCTGAATAGATGCTTTGTTCACTTCCCAATGGTTTCCTTTGATTTAGAAAACCCTGCAAGGTATTTGAAACATGGATTGTAGAACCAGAATCAATCCACCATGTGTTATGACATATAACCAAATTGGATTCATGACATACGAATGAGGTTAGAGTACCTTTCTTGTCAAGCCAAGCTTTGAATTTGAGACAATCTTTCTTTATATGCCCTTTCTTCTTGCAAAAGAAGCACTTGGACTCCTTCTTGTCTTCTGTATGGATGGATACTTTACCCTTTCCTTTGCGTTTGGCTTTGGGAGCTTTAGTCTTTCTCTGAGTGACTAAATGTGCACTTTCTCCCATTTCTAAAATCAGCCTCCCTTCCTCTTGAACACACATGGTCAGAAGTTCATTAATTGACCATTTGTCCTTATGTGTATTGTAAGATATTTTGAAGGGACTATATTGCTGTGGGAGTGAGCTCAAAATAAAGTGCACCAAGAAAGATTCTGACATCTCAACCTCTAGGGATTTCAACTGAGCCGCAATGTCCCTCATCTTCATGATGTGCTCACGCACACCTCCAACCGTAGTGAGCTTCATTGATGATAATTTTGTCATTAGGGTGCTAGCCATTGCCTTATCTGAAGACTCAAATTGTGCATCAATAGCCTTCAGAAGTTCCTTGACATTTTTGCACTCAGGAATTGAACCACGTATACTAGCAGAAATTTTAGTACGTATGAACATCATACTGAGGCGATTGGACCGTTCCCATCGTTCATACGCAGCAATCTCAGCCTGAGTGCTAGTAGATGTAACTGAATGTGGTTCATCCTTCCTGATAGCATAGTCAATATCCATGCACCCTAATTGAAGAAGAATTCTCTCCTTCCATAATTTATAATTATCACCACTTAAATCGGGAATGTCACATTTCATATCAGAAATATTAACAGGCAAAATAGCTGCATAAAAAAAAATCATGTTCATGTAATTGAATTTGAGGCATATAACTTGATGTCATGTTTTACCAATGTAAACATGCAATAACATGAATCAATAACATACAATAACTACCTGTGGGCTAAGTTATTATACTCAAATAGACTCATTAGCTTAATGATGTGACTAACAAATTATATTCCTTTCTTAATTCCTGTGGTAATTAAGAAAATAATTTGTTATCGCATCCTAATTAATTATATTAGTGCAACAAAAATTCCTGTGGGATAAGATTCATTACATTAATATAATTAGTCACAATTAATGTCATCTAACCTTATGTGATCTTTGCAACTCAATATATAATTTTGATTAATCAAAGATGCTGTGGCTACTCCTCAATTAATCAACATCATATTGATCACATGACATTAAATGCATATAGATTAACCAATTTAGCATGATTATTAGGTAGTGATCTTAATCAACGTAACATTTCCAAATCAAGATCTGAGTTAGTCAAATTGGCCAGGCCAGTGAAAGAGAAGTGGGGGTCCCCCCGTTGCTTTCCTTAGGTCAGTCAACGGAACCAATTAAGTAACCACAATCTCTTTACCTTTCTAGACACCAACTGACCAATCAGACCTTGAAAGGATTTGCACTGTGATTTTCACACTACCACCAAATTCATGCATAGAATAAATCTAGTATGCAGAACAGAACATTTCAATATCTATTTAATGAATTTTAAAATTATCATCTTAAGAAAAATTTTTGTTAATTAAAACACGTCCGGCCGTAGCTCATTATTCCCTTGGGCCAGTCTATGCAAAACACCGTAGGCATAGAGACTCAGGAGGCGTATTTTAATACAAAAATTTAAACTCAAGAAACAAATGATAAAAATAAATCATGTTACATGATTTAATAAAACATTAAACAGATAATAAATGCATTTAAAATCAACCAATCCATATTTTAAATCCCGTGAGAGAACGGAAAGACCATAAGCGAGAAAAACGAAAACCGAAAGTTTTCTCTCCTTTTTTAATATTTCACCGATGTGGTTATTGAAGCCACGTTTCCGCTGCATTTCTCTCTTTAGTTTTTCTTTCTCTTTAATGCTACGTTTCTTTTCTTTTCTTTCTTTAATGCTATCTCTTTAATACCATAAAAAGAAATCTGGGAAACCTTTAATGCTAGAAAGAAATCTTTAATAGACCACGTTTTGTTTCCGCAAAATCGGAATCTGAATTAGGTTTAATGGTTTCTGTCAATTCCGTGATCAGAACTGATCGAAACCAACCTGAGATCCGAAAAACTAAAAACGGAAAACACGCGGCATTAACGGCTTGAAAAGAGAAACTTAATAGAAATCATCGCAAATAAGGCAGAGGTTTTAACCTTGCTCTGATACCAAATGTTAGACTTAATTTACTTAAATATAATTACCTCCAGCCATTATTATTTAATGGTGGTAAGGAATCTGATCTTCCTATGGACTGCACGGGAGATCTTCCTTCCTTAACGATATCGATTGATCTTCTTGATCTTTCCTCTTCCTCTCGATGGATCGGTCTTCTAATCAATGAGCTCTCGCATCCAGATGGTGTATGCCTTCATGATTGCTCTTGATCAGGGACTCATTTCCAATGCCTCCACTTTTAGGTTTCTCTCTATAGAACCTTAAGATCTCTCTCGAGGACGAACCTTGATCTCTCTCGAGAACCTTGTTCTGAAACTATAGGATCTCTCTTGAGAGAACCGTATTCAGAAACCTTAGGATCTCTCTTGAGAGAATAGTGTTCTGAACCCTTAGAGAACCCTTCGTAATGAAACCTTAGGATGGGTTCCTATTTTATACCCTTTTCCTTCAACGCTTGCCCCATCAAGCGAGCGCTTAGGAATTAAGGGAGGAAGCGGGCGCTCAGGAATTAAGGGAGGAAGCGAGCGCTTAGGAATTAAGAGAGGGGGCTGTTATCACTTTAATGGGGGATACGTTGATTTAATAAATTAGGACCATTAATTAGATATGTTACTACAACTAGTACATAAAAAATTTGAATACCAAGCTCTTACACTAAGTAAAAGAAAAGAAGCTCACTTTCCAAACCTCGTCCACTTGACTTCCACCTCTACTGTCCATGGCCTCTCCCTCTTCCCGTGCTTCAATCTTCTCTTTGCCTTATTCCACGGTGGCCCTGCCATCAAGCCCGTCAATGAGTTGAAGCTCATCCTCGACTTCCTCCACTCCCTCTTCTTTTTTAATCCGAGATGACAACCTCCTCATCTGCAAGTGCCCCAACCTCTCCAAGTGTTCTATTAGATTCTCAGTAGTCTAGATTTTTGGACCAAATGTGTCAATCTTATATTTAGGAATCTGATGGTTAAATTTGCATGAAGTGTGCGATATTGCCAGTAATTTAATTACTGGGATCACATTGCTGATGCTAGGTGAGTATCTGAGATTGATTTGAAGCATAAGGGCCCAAAATGAATTGTTGTTTGGAGAGAAGGCAAAGGACATGTCAAGCAGTTTATCTTCAGTCAAGTTTCATACTTGCTGCAAATATTGTGGCTTAGGTGTATTTTTAGTTTCTGGAGAGAAAAATTTACGATGGGGCTAAACCTATCATGTCATGAAAGTTATATATTTCGTAAGCCATCGTATAACTAATTTGATGGACAACTCACCATGATGGGTTTTCAAAGATATAGATCGAACAAACCTTCCGTCTATCTATTGGACATGTTGATAATGTATGCTGCCTACTTTTGATTTTTATAAAAACATTGATGATAACAAAAATCAGTAAATACTGAGTTTTAGAATATTGAAAATGTGTACTTGATAAGTTTATTTATTATTCTAATTTAATATTAAAATAAATATTAAATATTTTAAATATATTAAGAATTGATATATTTTATGGATGTTTGCTGAAAAGGAACCTATAGATGAAAACCTCTTCACCTTTATCCACACAATGGGATTTTTATCTTTTTTCTATAGAAGGCCTCCCAGCACAACAAGAGCAACCACCGCATCTTTTCACAAGTTCTTGACCCAATGTCACCAAGTTTTCAGGGCAGCTTGGTTTAACATCTTGATTTGGAAAAACCTTCCTAAGAAACAATTCCCAGCTCTCTTGTCCATCTAAAAACCTCAACTCATAGGGAGGGGTATCTGGATCAGCAGATTTTGCGACCTCTATAAAGCGAGACGTGAAAATGATTCGACTTCCTTTCTTTGCATCTGGAGAGGCTGGCACTACTTTTTCCCATACTTCTGTGCTCCATATATCATCCATTACAATCAAATATATTTTGTCCTTCAAAAACTCATGCAGCTTTTCTTTCAAGTCATCTTCGTCCATCCTATCCCACTACAAGAAAATGTCAAAATAGTAACGAAAATTAGTGATGAAAATTTTATCACTAAATTGTGATGGTTTAGTAACAAAATAGTGACGAAAATTAAAATTAGTGATGGATTAGTCTATCCATCACTAAATCGTCACTAAATTAGTGACGGATAAGACAATCCGTCACTAATCCATCACAAAATTAGTGATGGAAGAGCAATCCGTCACTAAATTAGTGATGAAAGATTAATCCGTCACTAAATTAGTGATGAATTTTTTTTTTCATCACTAATCTGTCATAAATTAGTGATGGAAGAGCAATCCGTCACTAAATTAGTGACGAATTATCTTCCGTCACTAATCCATCACAAATTAGTGACGAATGAGGCAATCCGTCACTAATTTATTGATGGATTGCACTTTCGTCACTAATCCGTCACAAAATTAGTGACAGAAGAACAATCCGTCACTAAATAGTGATGGATTCCTCTTCCGTCACTAATTTAGTGATGGATTAGTGACGAAAGAGTAATTCATCATTAATTAGTGACGGATGGATAGTCCGTCACTAATTTAGTGACGAACAAGGTCATCCATTACTAATTTAGTGATGAATTGCCCTTCCGTCACTAATCCGTCACTAAATTAGTGACGGATTGGGAAGTTCGTCACTAAATATTTAGTGACGGATGGAATAGTTCGACACTAAATTTATACTTTAATTTTTTTAAAAAAATTATGATAAAATTATTATTTCGATATTTCTAATTTAGTGACAAAATATTATTCCGTCACTAATTAGTGACGGAATAATAATTCCTAATTTCGTCGCTACATTAGTGACCGTCACTAACCCCTTCCTTTTATCCGCATCTTTCTTTCCTTTTTTTTTTTTTCAATCGGTCGTTCCTTCCATCCGCCCGCGCTTCTCTCCCATCTTGACGGAGCCGGAGAAGGAGGCGGAGATTCCCCCCTACATTCCTACTCTTCCGACGGTAATGGCCTCTTCCTTTCTCTCCCATCGCCTCTTCTTCTTCTTATCTTACATCTCTCCGTTCCCTCTCTCTCTCTCTGATTCTCTTCAATAAGTGGAACCCTACAAAAGTTTCATCGCCTTGAAGCTTGGCCACGTTCTCAGTCGGAGAGGTTGGTTTTGGACTATAAATTGAGGCCGAACTTCTTTTGCAAACCAATTTCATTCTCTTCCTCTTCCTCCTCCTAGCTCTCCTCTTCCTTTCTTTAGTTCTTCGTCGGTAGGCTGAATCTCCGTCGCTCTGAAGCAAGATCGAGTATCACCGGGTAGAATCTCTGGGTTACCATTTCTTCCCCGTTGCCGGTGGTAGTGGAATCACTGCTAGGTAAGGCCACAACTAGTTCCCTGTTTTTGCTAGCAAATCTCTATTCTGTCTTATCTCCTTAAATTTAATGGTTAGGGTTGTTAATTAGATCGATTGTATGTCGTGGATATCCCGTCAATAGCCACTGCAATCCTTTCCATCCCTAGCATTCGATCTTCATTACGGATGGGTAATTTTTATTTCTGATTCTAATATCTTCTTGATGAACCAAACTTGGGATCTAAAACGAACTGTCTTTTGTGGGAAGTATTACAAGCTCAGGGGGATGTCATCAGCTACAACCTTGGTGGGATGGGCTGCAGTGCCGAATTCCTTGCCATTGATCTCACCCGGAACCTCCTTCAAGTAGGTCTTTCTCTCCCACTTCTTTACTCTTGTTTCCCTTTCACCTTTGTTTCTTAAGTTTGTACGGTGGATTACATCTTTTACATCAAGGAACATGGGATACATTCTTGTCCTTTAGTGGGAGCTCTCATTTCTGAAGACATTGAAGCTAGGCAATGCACATGGGCAACAGCAAGGGCAAGGGGGACAGTCTTCTATAAATGAAGTGTATGTTTGGTTGGTACTTTGTCCATGCTATTTCGTTTGTCCTTATTTGTTGTCTCATATTTAGAGAGAGATGGTTTAATTGTCCTATGGATTTGTGTGCAAAGTCTTGTAACAATTAGATAGTCTTTAGTTGGAAGGCTGAGAACTTAGCTGACCTAAATAGTTCTGGATATGACTTGTATTTGCAGTCACATTTTTGACTTTGTCGAGATGAAAGCTGTCTGCCTTTGGTAAAAAGTACCACTATTAGATTGTTTTGTCTGTAGATTAATTTGCTTCGAATGAAGGATCACTGTTTTAAGTCTCTTTTCCATTTCAAAGAAGACTTATTACAATAGGTAAATATAAGCTTGAAGTTGTAGAGTGGTTATAATGAAGTATATATGTTAAATAAATACAAGTTTCTGGCTTTGACGAAAGCACAGTATGTTTGTTATTGGAACTGATAATGGCAAATGTTTGAGGGAGCTCCTTCATTTTTCTTATGATGTATGCTACTGAAAAAAATAATTTTATTTGTTAAGATCGAGGTCCACAAAATCGGTTCTGAGATCCGTACCGGTACATTACCAGTTCGATATAGTAGGTGGGTATGGTGCGGTATGCATCTTGTATCGAGATTGGGTGCTTATTCTTTTTTTACTTTTAACTATGATATCACTTGGTATTGGATGGTACATGATGTTCAGTTTAGTTTGGATTGATTCAGTTCATACCAAATTGAAACTTGATATTATACCAGTACTTTACTGGTATGGATGACCTTGGTTAAAATACTTCTGAGGCTGGTGGTTTCAATATAAACTTTCTACCTTTTGTCTCATTCATGAGTTCAACACTGACAACATTTTCTGGTAATCTAGCCTGAGCCATGAAAGCAGAACTCTCCCTTAATTGTTCTTCCCTCTCCATAGTGATTGACTCTACTCTTTCCCTCCCATTACCTGTTTGGTTGTCTACCAATTCTGATGGTCTTAAGGCCCCAGTTTGTGAACGCTGGTTTACTTATTTTCTAGATTTTCCCACTCGATTCAAGTTCTGAGTGGGCTATGTCTTTCCTGGCTTCTGTCCACCAAGTACCCAGATTTAAAGACATCTATGGTTCTAAAGCATGGATTTAAATCCTAATAGGGCTCCATTTCAACTTACTAGATAGTGGCTATCTCTGGGATCTGTTTCATCCAGATTAGCATAAAAAACCACATATGAAGAGAGATTTTTGAACGGTTGTACTGTGGCGCTTGTCTGCTCATTTACCTGGTTCAATTTGGCAGACCAGGTTAGGTACCATACGTGGTGTCAGCTGGTGTCAGGTGGGCCTGTGGTGCAGTTTGGCTGCCACTGCATCCTGAGCAGATAGGGAAGTGGAAAGGTGAACCATTTTCCTTTGGAAATAAGATTTTGCAACATAATTAAATCTTAACACATAATAATTAAGAAACATTGTTGAGCTGCATTAGTGCTTCCCTAAAACTTAATAGTCTTTGAAATTACCTCAAATAAGTGTAGAAGGTTCTCTTAGCCTTTCAAATGGTTTCTGGCTTGATACCACCTTGAGGTGATATAGGTGGCATAATTTAGTGTTGTTCAGCAAAATTAATTACCTTGTTGATCTGTTAATGCTCTGAAAATTATGTATGACTTCAATAAAACAGAAATGAGGAAACCTGGATCGATTAGTATGAGTTTGGTTTGATGGATCTTTTCCATGCTACACTAAGCAATACTTCTTTAGCAAATAGCTATTCAGGTGTCAAGAACCTTGATGTTATTTTAAGTTGTCAGTTTGCTGGATTATACCTATCAAACCAATAAATGTAGTCCATGCACCACTTATATTGGTCAAGTCTAACTGCATTCAACAGAAATTATCCTCTCTCTGTTGCTGTATTATAGAATTAAATAACATTAGTGCTTTTTTTTTTGTACATATTCTGTTTCATATTGTTGTTATAATGGTAGTTCATTTCCTAAAACTTCCTGTCTAAAGCTTGGTTATTGAACTTGCTTTATACACCAGCAACACCACTGTAACAACATTTGTTTATGATATATTTTTATCTTTTGTTGTTCACATA
>UESW01001689.1:94814-125728 GCA_900491605.1 Calamus simplicifolius | reverse complement strand
ATCTCCTTCGCATCGTAATCCTGAGAAACTGATATCCACACACGTCTCAAAGTTTATCTTGATTTCACTGGTATTGTAAATCTTTTTAGCTAGTGTGGTCTTGCCCTGACCACCCATTCCAACTATCGAGATCACGCAACGCCGCGCATTCTTTGGATCAAGTACTTGCTTCATGATTGGCTTTCCTATCATCCTCGAAACCTACAACATCCGAATCATTGTCATGTGGTAATATCCGCCTCCGTGCTTGCAAGTTCTCATCTACATGGCTCCTCCCTGCGCCCCCATTTTTACCTATATTGGCAATGCCCTATTGAGCTCTACGTTCAGACATGTCTAAGCCAATCCTATAACAGGCGATTAATTCACCAAAGATGAGACATACCACCTTGTAACAAGGCCCTTGAAGCCTCTCCGTCTCCGCCGCCTCTCAACCTTGAGCACAAAGGTTTCAAGGATGTCCTCAGCCTGGTAAGCGACATCTCTGACATCTCTCACCCAATTCTTGATCTCGGACGCTCTGTCATCATTCCCCTTCCGCTTGTGGTCAGCGTCCTCAAGAAGCATTGCATTGCCCGCAATTCACCTTCAATCCACTCGACTTGATCTCGGACTCCGTATAAGAACTCGGCTTGTTGGACAAGGAAGTCTCCAAGCTTTCCCACCACAACAGAAACAACAAGCCTCAGCCATTTCAACTACTGGTTCTCCTCCCAGGAAGAAGTGAGATTATAGCTTCAGATACAGATCTAGATCTGCAGCAGCGGCTTGGTCTAGGGTCAACAATCCATTCATCCATACTGTTCATAAAATATCCCATCCCGTCATTTCCAACCTACCTGCCAACTTGTTCATAAAATACAAAGATTCCTCCTGTAATCCCCCATTTAAAAAATAAAAATTATTAGAGATGAGGCGGTGCGCGCTGCACACGTGGGCGCACATGGGCGCAGGAAGGGCCGAGCCCTCCCCTCACCGCCAAAGAGGGGGCCAGCTTCGTTGCTTCACGGCCCTCCGTCATCTTCTGGTCGCTGCTCCGCCTTCGCCCACCGTCTCCACCTCTCCGTTGATCAGGTGAGCTTCCGGGCCAGTGAGAACAGAGAGAGAGACAAAGGAAAAAGGGGAGGCGGACGCTCAGCAGAGCCACGGCCAAGCGAGGCCCGGCGTCACGCGCATCCCCGGACGGCCACTCCAGTGGAGGGAGTGGCACTACAGAAAAAATTAGAAATAGCAACCCATTTTTGCCGACCCGGGGGGCTAGCGCACGCAACCTGCGGCGCATCGGGCAGGATTTACTCTATTATCACCGAGTCACCCCCCCCCCCCTTGCGAGGTTCACTCCCCTCCCCCCTTGCGAGGTTCTGCTTCGGCTTAGGGTTTCGATCTGCATGCAAGAGGTATGGCAATCTCCCGATTTCAAGGCCAATCTGGATTTTTGTTTTTTTTCTTGATCTTTTCCTGGCGATCTCGATTAAGCTCTCCGATATGTTCTTTTTCTGGCATTTCTTTGAGGGTTTAAAGAAATTGAGGGCTTCGTTCCTTGATTCAGTTTCATTCATTTGGTCTTTCCACTCGAAAGGATGTCTAAGAACACCGTATTCAGACCGTTGTTGCCTTTGGATAGTTCGGAATATTTTTTTTTGAAATGTCTTCATCTCTGTTTCTTGTCTCGGAGATCGTCTGCTTTGAGCTAAACGAGATGGATGCCATCAATCCATCTAAGGATCCAGCTCCTTTCGCCTACGCCAGAGGTAAAACGGGTGATTTCCTCTTGGACGAAGACGAACTTCGAGAGGTGGAGGACGAGGAAGCCGATGAAGTGATCACCGCTTTTGAAAACAGATTCATCGAGGCCGTCTGGAATGACGACAGTGTTCGGATCCTCTCTCTGGTCAAGGACATCTATTTCCGTGACAAAGCCTTGGTTAAAGCCAATCCGAACGCCGAGCGCCAGAGACAAATTGGAATGCCAAAGACGAAATGGAATGCCAGCCGTTTCCTTGAACCCTAGCTTTGCTGCGAGACTCCTTCAGCTGGCTTGCAAGCTCGACTCGGTGGAATGCGCTCGATTATTCATAGATGGAAGCACCGGAATTGTGGTCCGCATCAACGAAATGGATGAATTTGGGCAGACTCCACTCCAGAACGCGGCGGAGATGCACTTTGCCAAGTGCATCGAGCTGCTCCTCCAAAAGAATGCAAGAACGATCTCAGATCTAAGACGGAGCTCCCATCTCGCCCTCGAGATCGCCTTGTGCAGTAAAAGGTAGATTCTGCTCTCTCTCTCTCTCTCTCTCTCTCTCTTTTTCAAGAATCGTAGTATTTTCCCGATTTCTTTACTCCCAACTCTTGTAATCGATCTTTTTTATGCTTCTCCGTTCTGCATTCCCTTTAGGAGGAAGGGTTTGCTTTTATGTTTAACGAACAAATAGTTAGTTCTAGGAGCTTATTAATTGTGGCATTTGTTGCTCTAATGAGTTGTTTTGCAGGATCTCGGTGGTATCAGGTTTCTTGCTGAGAGAACCAGGGAAGTTGCGGAAATCGCGCACGCAAATGCCATGGGGGGACAAGTCACCGTGCTGTTGTTGCATGTGGCAGCCTGATATTATTTTGCTTTTTAAAGCGTCGGCATCACATTTTACCGACGCTTTATAAAGCGTTGGCAAAATAATATGCCAACCATCTTCACTCTCAGTTTATCGATGCTTATAAAAGTGTCAAGAAGCTGTTTCTGGCGCAAGAAAAGCATCGAAAAATTAATTTAAAAGCATTGCCACACCAATAAATTACTGTAGTGTGGCTGGAGAAGTAAAGAGAGGGCCGTCGGGCGGCCTTCTTCGCACGGGAGCCAATTTGGCTCCCACGTGTTGGTTCGGGCCAGGCGGCATGCCCGCCAGCTTGCTGTCCCGAGCCCCGGGCGGCGGTCCCCACCGGTGCCAGGACGGCATCCGGTGGGGCTTGGCTGACCATCCCTAGACGATCGTGCCACGGCCACAGTAAAGACAGTGGCAGGAGGAAGAAGAAGCAAGGAAAAAAGAAAAAGAAAAGAAAAGAAAGAGAAAGGGAAAAGGAGAGGACGAGGGGGTGGCCGCCAGCGGTGACCGCCACGGGGCCAGTCATCGGAGGCCAGGCAAACCTCAGGAAGGTCGGCGGCAGCCCAAGCCGGCCCTGGGGCACCGGCCATCTCCCTGATTTGGGTGAACCAGGGGAGGAAGAAGAAGAAAGGTGAGACTGGGCCAGGTTTAGCCCAGCAATGAACCCTTTTTGGGCTACTTTTCATGTCTACTGGGCCCATTTTCATGTTTACGAGGCCCAACAAAAGAACAGTGAGATTTGGATTAGTTTTGATCTACTTTGTTAAAATTTTTATTTTTTTATTTAAACTTATATACTTAAAATATTCAAGCTCAAAATTAGGTCCATAATCTATGAGCACGTGATATTTGATTTAAAAAACTAAAAATTAAAAAATTATGTTGTAGGCGCTTGAAGGTTCACATAGCTAATTTTCGATTAGATTTTTAGATAAGTAAGCCAATTATAATGATTTTCATAAATTATTATTATTAATTATATTAATTTTAAAAATAAAAAATAAATTATTTATAGTATTATTTAAAAAATATAAAATAGAATTTATGGTATATTATATATTCAAATGATTATTTGAAAAAATTATTTTGTAATTATTGAATATTTTGCACTTTGCACATATCACTAATTATTTGATATAATAATTTAAAATTATAAATTTTATAAAATAAGTAGCATTTTATACGTGTAATTGATTATTGCTATCATTATTTAAATTTATCAATTCTGCAACATATTTGATACATTATAGATGTACAGGGTGCATTTTGACTTATTTAACCACTAAAAAATTGAAAAGTACATTAAGCCTAGCTTTATTACTTTACATGTTATCATGCTTATGAAAATAATATTTTTGAATATATTATTAGATGCCACCACGGTCCGCAATGGCATGATATGAAATCAGTATATCACAAGACCTTACTTTCCTCTTTTGTTATGACACTGGAACCCATCATCATAGGAAGAATATGTGGAGAATAGCACCCATATGGTGTATTGTGACAGGATACAGTATGATATGCTACGTGACTCCAGCATCCACCTTCACAAGGGAGTATGTAGAAAACACATGAGTATGTAGAAATAACACACTCTTAGGGCGTGCTGTGATAGGATATGACATACGATATAACACTAGTATTAAGACCCTGCCTTCATCGGGGAGGTATAGGAGGATACACCTTTACGGTGTTTTGTTTTCGTAGACGTATTGTTGACCGTGGGACATTGATATAAAATGAATTTATATGTTAATTACAGTGGCTCAATGGATTTGATTTGAAATTGTATATTCTTGAAATACTATTTAGTATTTGCTTCCAAATTATTTGAGCATATGATATGCATAACTTGATAGCATGATGAAATGTATTTGAATTATGGAAGCTTGATATGCACCTTTTTATATAAAAACTTGAAATGGTTATATTATGTTATCGTAGGCTTACTTACTAAGTGTGACCTCATTTAAATTTCAGCTTACTTACTAAGTGTGACCTCATTTAAATTTCATAATATTTTTTAGAGACACAAAAATGATAAGGGCAAGTGGGAAACAACTATGGTAGATGGAGCTACATCTATGTAAATATATTATATTTTCATATGTAATCAACATAATTTTTTTTCATAATTTTGGTTAGTTGCTCAGATAATACATTACTTGTACTAAAATATATTGGATCATGATACGTAGTTGTTACATTACTTGTACTAAAAATATTGGATCATGATACGTAGTTGTTACAGCATGCCATGCGGCCTGGTCAAGGGGTACAAGTTGCCCATTTTCAGGATCGATGCTTGTTCTACTTGCTAACGATATAGGGTTAAATAGATTACTTATGAGTATTAGTGAGATTTGGTAAAAAATTCTCAGTTTTCAGAAATGCTCATCCTCGAAAATAAAGACAACTTCCTCAAAAAAAAAAAATATCAATAGCACTACATATTCACGGAATAAGGATTTTTGTCACAACCTGATAAATTAGGTTACACAAACTAATATAACTGTACTAGCTTGGAGAGACGGCTCTACTACATTTGGGAACCAATGCCACAAAGATTATCTTCCAAGTATATGGTATGGTCACATAAATAAAAAATTATTTGATAGCTTTCTAGACGTCATAATCAATAATATGTCAATTGCATTTGTAGAAGCTAGGATTGGAGCTATCCAAGCCAAGAGCTTTATCTAAGCTTAGATTCCAGTGCCTCCATGATCTCCCCATCAGATATATCTTCTATCAATTTCATGTTGTCACTGCTATGCAATCTATTGCCCCCACTGGGCAGATTTGGTGGATTATACAGGTTGTGCCCACCTTAACCAGCGACTTCATCAATGCAAACACACACCCATAGACCTACACACTTTCAGACAAGCGACTTAGTAAATTAATTCAATTATGAAACTACAAAAGTGTAATTTTAATCTTATTATTAACAGATCTAACATCATTCTAAATAACCATTACATGGTGATAGTCTATTGAGTGTAGATGACTAATTTAGACTATCTTTTGCTAAAATTAAATTCATCCAATTACCTTTTCACCTGAACAAGTTATAGACAACAGGAATGCAAGCCTTCTCAGCAGCAGGATGAAGCTGCTGACCTTCCAATAAGAAAAGAGGCTATGCTAGGAGCCAAGATGCCACCTTAACAAGGGTTGTCAAACCAAATCAACGTTTTTTTAATCTTACTCATCCCTCTCAGCAACGATACACAGATGTAGACTTTCCCTCATGTTGGTGTTAGCTAAAATATATTTTTGATCTGCAAACTTTCGCTCAGAATTAATATTGAACCGTAAACTTTCAGTTGCTATGATTTAATTTCTTATGTTTTAAGAATATTGCATACTTGATGTTTTGTTTCATGAGAATAGTTAATTGATGGAATCACTAAACGTCACTGTAATGTAAACATATAGATTGATTGATAGGATGGCGTGTTAACTATTTCGTCAATCACGTAATAAGAAGTTAAAAATTAAATATTCTTAAAACATAAGAAACTAACTTGTAATGACTAAAATTTTGAGAATTAGAATAAATATTGAGCGAAAGTTTAAGATTCCAAATTATATTTTGCTCATAAATATTAAATATAAATGCCTTTATTCGGTGCATTTCTTGAGGATAACGTCTTGCAAGCCTAAAATGCCTGGCCCAAGCCTAGTTCATTGATTCAATTAGCCCATTATCCATGAATGATGCCCAACTGCTCGTTGTTGGACGGAGATCATCGCAGTGTGGCGTCGTGGATGGTCTTTCACCAGAGCAGTACTCGGATCTCGATTAGAGACTCAAGGAATCGAAGACTAACGCGACGATCTCAGATCTGTTTGGCATTTGGGACTAAATTGCTATTGAACCGAGTAGACCGCAGACATCCTTTAGCAGAATTTTAAAAGTCTTCAATACAACATTAATTAGATAACTTCAAACTAAATTGAAACGTAAAGATTGAACATCCTGCATGGCAGACAATTTGTTTTCGTGGGAATGATGTGTACGATTGATCATTAATTTGCAAGATTCTCAGCTATTCCAGATTCCAATCTAAATTTAAAATCAAATCCTAGATTATAATATATCTCCAACTCATATCCTAACTATCTCAAATTTAAATTTGACTTCAAAATGATTTAGTTCAAATTCAAAATCAAATTTTGTATGACTTAGTTTCCTGTCCTGTAATATATATATATATATATATATATATATATATATATATATATATATATATATATATATATATATATATTATTAAGGGGTAAAATCGTCATTGCATTGATAACCGTGCGAGGGGGCTAAGATCAGCCCATCCCCCGCCCGCTACATTACGCCTATGAGGAACGAGCCAACTAATGTGGTCCGACGGGCCGAGCAACTTATGGTTCAGTTCTACCGAGCCATCCATAGCTCGGCTTCCCCCGAGCTTCCCATAGCTCGGCTTCTCCGAGCTTACATAGCTCAGCTTCCCTCGAGCTTTCCATAGCTCGGCTTCCCCCGAGCTCCTGTAGCTCGGCCTCCCCCGAGCTTCCATAGCCCGGCTTCCCCCGAGCTTTTATAGCCAGGCTTCCCCGAGCTTCCATAGCCCGGCTTCCACCGAGCTTCCCATAGCTCGGCCTCCCCCGAGCTCTTGAAGCTCGGCTTCCCCCGAGCTCCTGAAGCTCGGCCTCCCCGAGCTTCCCACAGCTCGGCCTCCTTGAGCAATCCATGACTCGATATTCACCTCCGTGGAACCCGACGGGAAGAGCCTAGGCCTATCGTAACAGAATCCCAAACAAAGAATCATATTGAGGAGTGGTCTAGGATCTAGAATAACGGCCTAGGACCTACGCACTCATCAGATTTTAGGCCATCAGGAGGCCCTCCTAGCCATCGATCTTTTAACAGACAAGATACGGATCCCACCGGCTTATAACAGCTTGATTCGAATCCCAACAACCTTTGAACCTTCCAGAAGCGCTCAAGATCCAGGTGATTGCCTATAAATACAACATTCCCAGATTCTCTCAGGTATGTGCTGATAGCCCCCGGCTCACTCTCGCTCTCACTCTGACTCTCGCCCACTCTCTCTCTCTCCTTTGCTGCTCGTCGGTGCTCCCTGGAGCTCCCGATTGGCCACCCCTGGAAGGACTCCCCAGAGAGATCCCTCTTCCCATTTTTTGTTGATCGCTGATCCCTGCTGACTTGAGCATCGGAGGGTCTTCCGTGGAGGGCCACCCCCAACGCCTCTCGCGTGAGGACTTCTGTGCAGGTCCGCCCAGGAGGAAGCCCTGATCAGGAGACCGGCCGCACCTGAGTCAGAGGACAGAACCCGCGGCAATAGATTGGCGCTAGAGGAAGGGCCTCAAGTCCCATTAAACTTGAAGAAAGGAAACAAGGATCTCGATCTGGAGTAGAACCTCTCCAATGGCTAATCGGAGAAGAGCAACCTCTGAAGCCCAGGACCAGTCATCACTCAAAGACCTGATCCGACAAGCAATGCGGTGCCGCAGCCGCCGCTAGTTGAGACCCCGTCACCGCCAGCCATCCTGGTGACCCAGGACCAGTTCGCCGCGCTGGTCCAATAGGTCCAAGCCCTGACCCATCTGTTCAGGAGCGCTTCGCAGCCGCCCCTGCTCCATGCCTTCATGAGGGGCCGAGCTCCTTTCTCTCCGGCCACCTCCTCCTCTGGTCCGCATGATGCCGCGGACCCCCCACACCGACCCAAAGGGGACAAACCAGTCCCGCAAGGCGGCTGCAACAGGGATCCTCCCAGATCTCGAGGGACCCGGACCCTCTCCCCGATGTCCTCCCACCATGATTCAATGCCGTTCCTGCGCTCTCCTCACCTAGCTCCTCCTCTTACATCTGAAGAGGAGATCCATCGATAAATCTGGGAGATGCGTTAGGAACTGGATGCTGCCAAGCAAGCCCATCCGCCTCAGCCCAAGGCGGAGCAGGCATCCCTTTCTCCAAAGGGATCATGGAGGAAGTGATTTCCTCCCATGTAAACTACCCGCCGTTGAGCCCTACCACGGCTCTTCTGACCTGGATGATCATTTCAGCAGCTTCCGATCAATAATGATGTTCCACGGAGCATCCGACGTAATTCTCTGCCGTGCCTTCCCCTCCACCCTCAGAGGATCTGCCCGAACCTGGTTCAACGCCTTGAAACCAGGTACCATTGATTCATTCGACGAGCTGAGCCATCTTTTTATTGGCCAGTTCATTAGTAGCCGCCATCACCGGCGGAGATCCGACTCCCTCTCTGAAGTTAAACAGAGAGAGGGGGAGTCCTTGAGGAACTACCTTGGCCATTTCAACAAGGCCATGCTGGAGGTGGACCACCTTAATCATGAGGTGGCTATGTTCGCCTTGGCGGGGGGAGTTTCGAAGGAGAGCAACTTCTACCTGGCGATGGAAGTCAGCTACCCCCAAACCTCTCCGATATGATGGCCCTGGCAGACAAATACGCCAGGGTCAAAGAGTCGCGAGAGTTGCCCACGCCGAGCTTGCAAAGAAGAAAGAACCTAAAGGTTCCGATAGGCACCGACCCATCCGTCGGCAAGTCCGCCTCATCGCCAAAGAGCTCCCCCACCGCCATCGAGAAATCACTCCCGGAGCCCGCCAGGCGATTCGATCGGTACACTCCACTCACTGTACCTAGGGCGCAAATCTCATGGAGATAGAGTGCCAGCTCCCCTGGCCAGCTCCTCTCCGAAGGAACCCAACCCGAAGGGACCCTGCCAAATACTGCCGCTACCATCGGGAGCACGCCACGACACCAAGGAATGTTGGCAGTTGAAGAATGAGATTGAGAGGCTTATTCAATGGGGCCAACTGAACCAGTTCAGGAGGGCACCCAAGCCAGGACAAGGGGGGATCGCCAGCTCGAGCTTCAACAACCTCCTCTCCCATCAAATCCGCCTGTAATTGGCCACATCAACATGATCGAGGAAGTCGATGGCTCGAGCTCCAGAAATGATGATGAAGGATCGGCGCCTAAGAGAGCACGGACGGGCGAGATCTCCTTCTCCGATGACGATCTTCGAGGGATACAGTTCCCCCATGACGATGCACTAGTTGTATCCCTCAATCTAAATGACTATGATGTAAGCCAAATCCTCATTGACAGTGGAAGTTCTGTGAATGTTTTGTACCTCGATGTGTTTGCCAAGATGAGATTGCTCATGAAAAACCTTCGAGACGTGGATTCCACCCTAATGGGATTCACAGGCAACGTTATCGTCCCAGAAGGGGTCGTAACCTTAACAGTTCGGGCAGGAACCTGGCCCCTTGTGGCCACTGTTCACACGGACTTCCTAGTAACTAAACTCAGGTCGCCCTACAATGCAATATTTGGGAGACCCGGCCTGATGTCCCTCAAAGCAATTGTCTACATCCCACACCTATCTATGAAATTCCCCACGAACAGGGAGTTGGAGTTGTCCAGGAAGCAAACCATGGCTCAATAGTGCTTCATCACCAGCCTTTAGTCTAGAATGCCGGAAGTCGACGGGCTGGATGCTCGGGAGGACTTCGTCGAGCAACGAGGAGAACCAGCCAAGGAACTAGAGGAAGTGCCACTGGACGAGGCTCATCCGACCGAACCATAAAGATTGGGTCGCTGCTGAAAGCGAACCTCGGCGGGAGCTAATCGAATTTCTCCGAAGCAACGCTGATGTCTTTGCCTGGTCTGCCTCTGACATGCCAAGAATCAGCCCCGAAGTCCTCGTCCACCGCCTTAACATGGACGAGATGTACCGGCCCGTCAAGCAAAAGAAGAGGAGCTTTGCCCCAGAGCGGCAGAGGGCTATTGAAGAGGAGGTCGATAAACTCATCAAGGCGAACTTCGTCCGGGGGGTAAATTACCCAAATTGGTTGTCAAATGTCGTCATGGTGAAGAAGTCGAACGGCAAGTGGCGGATTTGCATCGACTTCACCGACCTCAACAAAGCATGCCCAAAGGACAGCTTCCTTCTCCCCGGATTGATCAACTTGTGGATGCCACCTCGGGTCATCAAATGCTGATGTTCATGGACGCATACTCCGGCTACAACCATATTCGGATGGCCCCTGAAGATGAAGAAAAGACCGCCTTCATAACCGACCAAGGTACTTACTGTTACCGAGTTATGCCTTTCGGTCTTAAAAATGTAGGCGCCACCTACCAGAGGCTAGTCAACAAGGTCTTCAAAGAACAAATCGGCCAAACATGGAAGTATACATCGACGACATGCTGTCAAGAGCAAAGAAGCATCACGGCACATCGGGGACCTCTTGGAGAGCTTTGCAACACTCCGCAAGTATCAGATGAAGCTCAATCCGACTAAGTGTGCCTTCAGCGTTAACTCTAGGAAATTCCTCGGCTTCATGGTCTCCCAGCGGGGTATCGAAGCTAACCCCCAGAAGATCCAAGCTCTTCAATAGATGGCGCCCCGGCATCTATTAAAGAAGTCCAGCACCTAACCGAGAGGATAGCGGCTCTCAACCGCTTCGTGGCGCGCTCAGCCGAAAGATGCCTCCCCTTCTTCAAAACTCTCCGGTCGGTTAAGAACTTCCAGTGGACCCCCGAGTGTCAAAAATCATTCCAAGATCTCAAGAAGTACCTCGGCTCCTCCCCACTCCTCAGCAGTCCAAATCTTGGCGAGACACTATTCCTGTATCTGGCTGTTTCAGAATGTTCCGTTTGCTCGGTGCTGTTAGAGAAGAAAATAAGGTCCAGAAGCCAATTTATTATGTCAGCAAGCTACTCCGTGACGTAGAGACAAGGTATAGCCGGATTGAGAAGATGGTGTTGGCCTTGATCACCTCAGTTTGGAAGTTACGCCATACTTCCAGGCGCATTCTGTGATAGTCCTGACTGACCAACCCATCAAGGCGTGGTCCACCACCCAGAGACATCAGGGAGAATGACTAAGTGGACCATCGAGCTAAGCGAGCATAACATCCATTTTCAGCCTCGTCTGGCCATCAAAGCTCAGGTGCTAGCCGATTTCCTCCTCGAGTGTACCATCCCAGAGGATGGCTCCACCCCCGACTCCTACGAGAAACCAAAATCTAGCGCCCGGTGGCTCCTCCATGTCAACGGGTCATCCAACGCTCATCGCTCCGGTGCGGGCTTGGTTCTCACCAGTCCGAGGGGGTGACCTTTGAATATGGCATCCGCTTCTCCTTCCCAACTCCAACAACGAAGCTGAATATGAAGCCCTGTTAGCCGGTCTCTGGATCGCCCGTAGCCTTAGGGTGGAGAAACTGAATGCCTTCACTGACTCCTAGCTGGTGGCGGGTCACGTACGAGGGGAGTTTGAGGCCTAGGAATCGAACATGATCCGATATCTCCAAGAGGTTCGGAGCCTACTCTCCCATTTCTCCGAATTTAAGATTATTCAGATTTCTAGATCTGAAAATGCCCGTGCCGACCTGCTGTCTCGGTTGGCAACGGCGGAATCTATGGACACCGAGCAAAAATTCCACCTAGAGATCTTAGAGAGACCCAGTATCATGGAAGCTGACCGAGTAATGCAAGTTGAGGCCGAGCCATCATGGTTTGACCCCGTCTGAGGTACCTCAAAGAAGGGTCACTTTCGTCCGATCGGAGAGAATCCAGAAGGCTAAAGCTGCAGGCCACCAATTATGTGTTGATCGATGACCAACTCTACAAACGGTCCTTCTCCATGCCATTGCTCAGGTGTCTTTGCCCGTCTGAAGCAGATTATGCCCTTCGCGAAGTGCATGAGGGGATTTGCGGCAACCATCAGGGAAGCCGGTCCCTATGTCACAAGGTGCTGCGTCAAGGCTATTATTGGCCAACCATGCAGAAGGATGCAGACGACATTGTCCGAGCTTGCGACCCATGCCAGAGGCACTCAAGCATTCAGAGGCTCCCCTCCGCCAGCCTGGTCCCCATATCCTCTGCTTGGCCCTTTGCCAAGTGGGGGATGGACATCCTCGGCCCATTTCTGCTCGCCATGGGGCGACGGAAATTTCTATTCGTCGCCATCGATTATTTCACTAAATGGGTCGAGGCGGAGGTAGTTGTACAAATAACCAAAGCACGGGCCAAGGATTTCTTATGGAGGTCCATCATCTACCGCTTCGGCCTCCCGCACACTATAATCACTGACAACGGCAGGCAATTCGACAATCCAAAGTTTTGCCAGTTCTGCAAGGAGCACGGGATCCGCCACCACCTTACCTCGGGCGGGCATCCGCAAGCCAACAGTAGCCAAAGTAACCAACCGGACCTTGCTTCAAGGGATCAAAGCTCGACTCTCCAGAGCCCGAGGCAGGTGGGCAGACGAATTGTACCATATCCTGTGAGCCTACCGCATCACCCGGAGAGTATCCATAGGCGAAACCCCATTCCAAATGGCCTTCGCACAGAGGTCGTCATCCCCATGGAGATAGGGCTCCCTTCTCTGCAGGTGAAAGCTACTCGGAGGAAGCTAGCGATGAGCAGCTCCACACCAACCTTGACCTGGTAGAGGAGATTAGAGAAAAAGCTCGGATCAGAGTGGCTGCCTATCAACAAAGGGTGGCCCGCTACCACGCCTCCAGAGTTAAAGGGAAAGCTTTCTTGCCTGTCGACCTCATTCTCTGGAAAGCATCTGTCTCCAAACCGCTGGAGCAAGGAAAGCTGGCCCCAAACTGGGAAGGCCCCTACCAAGTAGCGGAGATCGTCGGACCTGGGACCTACAGGCTGCAAGACCTAAGCGGAAAATCCATCCCTCGGACGTGGAATTCAGACAACCTCCGCAAGTATCATCAGTAGGGTACGCCCTCTATTGGCCCACCTTATTAAATTCTTTGTTGGCACATTGTTTCATGATTCATGATATAAATTGCCATAAGATATATCGCCAAAAATTGTAAAAAGCAATAGATGCTGCTTACTTATCCTCGGCACAACCGAGTTACCTATTTAAGCAGGAAATTCTCTGAACCTCGGCTGGGCCAAGCAACAATTCTCCGAACCTCGGCTGGGCCGAGCAAGAATTCTCCGAACCTCGCTGGGCCGGGCAACCATTCTCCGAACCTCGGCTGGGCCGGGCAATAATTCTTCGAACCTCAGCTGGGCCGAGCAAGAATTCTCTGAACCTTGGCTAGGCCAAGCAACAATTCTCCAAACCTCGGCTGGGCCGAGCAAGAATTCTCCGAACTCGGCTGGGCCGAGCAACAATTCTCCGAACCTCGGCTGGGCCAAGCTACGATTCTCTGAATCTCGGTTTGACCTAGCGATGAATTCTAGAGCCCTGGCTAAAGCTGGAGTGCATAAAGCCCTAGTAAAAACCGAAGCACGCAAACCCTGGTTAAAGCTGAAGGACTTCCGAATAGTCCCTAGAACTTCGGCCGGTTTGAAAAAATGCACGCTATGCAAAACCACTGACAGACACAAAGTATGCACCTTTAGGCCTTGGCAGGCCCTACATGGCCACCCACGGGCCCCAGACAAAACCAGGGAATTCCCCCTGCTGATAAATCCCTGGAATCCTACCAACCAAACGCCTGTCTTGCTCCACAGACGAGATCACGACTCAGCGCATAAGCCTACGGGACCACCCAGGCCCCCTAATAGTTCAAAAGAAACGAGTGGTTTTTCTTTTTCTACGAGCTAAATGACGATCTCGGAGAACAAGAAGTTGTCAAAAAAGGCCTTTTATTTATTTATTGAAAAGGTAAATACAGAAAGAAAGAAAATGGCCCTCGCAGGGGCCTAACGTCTCCCACCGGGTGCTACGGGTCTTCCAAACGTCGGGACAGCTCAGTGACTCATTGGTGGAGGGATGCTATCTCCTCCTTCTGCTGGTCCACGACCCGGCGTAGGGCTTCAGCCTCCCTCATGGAAACGGCGATGTACTCCTCGACTGCCTTCTCAAGCTGCTCATGGCTTGCGAAGGCTAACGCCAAGGACATACCGTCAACCAGCACGGTGGTGCGGCCCCCCTGAGAGCCCCTATGACCGCCGTTGGATGATTGCTCCCCACCTTGAGAGGCCTTATCAGAAGTTGTTTATAGGCTAACCGAAAGGATGGTAAGCACTGGCATCCCTCTTGTCCATATTTGTACCCCTCAGGCGGGTATCTCGATCCGTCGATCATAAATACGATCCATGAGGATTCGCCACGTGTCGTCACTCTGATGGGTGCCCACAGGATGCGAGGAAGATGGTAAACGTTGACGAACTGCTTGGAAACTCCCCTCCTTCTCTAGAAATAGGGTTCCTCCCGATCTGCCTGGCCCTCGCGCAGTAAATGCCCTCGATACTCCTCCAAACTGCCTTAAATCGGCCGCCTTTGGAAAATATGAAAAAGAAAAGAGCGCCGGCACTGACGATGATTCACTCCCCTTGGGAGTAGCCAAATCGTAAATGTTGGGCGCATCCATACGCCGCCCGTTCCGCCTTGACACTCCTCACCGAGTCTCACAGGAACCAAATATCATGAATCATGGTGGCTACTAAGTCATCTCGCCGAGCCATAAATCTTCGAACCTCGGTGGGGCCAAGCCACAAATCTTCGAACCTCGATAGGGCTGAGCCACAAATCTCCAAACCTCGGCAGGGCCGAGTCACAAATCTTCGAACATCGGCTGGGCCGAGTAATCATTCTCCGAACCTCGGCAGGGCCGAGCCATAATTCTTCAAGCTTTGGTAGGGCCGAGCCACAGATCTCCGAACCTCAGCGGGGCTGAGTAATAAACCTCTGAACTTCGGCCAAAGTTAAGGAATATGTTCCACCGCCAAACAATCTCCAAGTTTTTGTCTGAATTTGGGCAGCTTATGAGCCCCGACTAGGTCGGATAGCGCGGGATCCTCGGCCAAGAATGAACGAGATATCCTTACGCCTCATTTCATTGCCAACAACGACAACTCTTGGCGTAAAAGAGACAGAAATTAAGAGAAAAAAAAACTTTCTTTATTTCATTGCCATCGAAACCAATTACAACTATCTGAGAGGCATTACAAGTGCATTGAAATGCATAAAATAAAAATGGGTACAAAACTCGGGCAAACTGCTCCAAAGCAGCTCCGGGCGACTGTGATACTCCGGCGTTCGGTCCAACAAATCAGACAAACCATGAACCAGTCAACCCGAGCGATAATGGATGGACGACATGGCCCAACCGTTGCAACCAGCTTCGGTAAATAATGATATCTCGGCATCCCAATCGAGATATCAGAGAAATCGGAAAGGGTGGACGGGATATTATCCCAAACCACCCAACCGAGGGGCCCTCCAACGAGCAGGAAGGAAGCTCACAGACCCTGGCACCAGGGCGCTCCCCCAAATAGGGTGTGTACCGCTCCACCTTGCCTAAACTCAAAGGCAAGGTACCCGCAGGTGACACACCATCACGTGGCGAAAGATTCCCCTGGCATGCAAGCCCAAGAATTGAAACTGGGGAGGAGGAGAAATTCATGCAAGCCATGGGGAGCCCGCATACACTTCCTTCCATGCATCCCCAAGGGGGAACCACAGAGATCACACGGGAAGCATATGTGCGCTCTCCATATGATCTCTGCGGACCTCTTGTGCACTCTCCATATGATCTGGAGCTTCATTCTTAAGGGCAAGCCACCCCCTGATGGCTCCTTCGTCACCCCATCTGTCTGGAGGGCGACGACGACTCGCAGGAGAAAAGCTTGGTCCTCCCGGTCTAAGCCCTAAATAAATAGACATTGTGTGTGCCTCCATAGTTTACAGTAAAGAAAAACTTTGGGATGGCCCAACACAGCCCTCTTTTCCCCTTTTTATAGGTGAAGATGGACCGGGAACAGCTATCAGAACAAAAAACCCCGGGATTCGAAACGCCAAGCCCGTGCCATGACGTGACCTCCTGAAATAAAAAAAACGTCCCACAATGCGCGCTGAGCGCGTCGCCCCAGCCATGACGCATGCCAAAAGATTACCTCTGACCCCCGATCACAAGCTTTAAATGCAGAAATTGTCCGCCAATCCTGCGATTCTAGCGGACCTCGGGGATTGTCCTATGAAAATGACGTCCTCCAATGGCGAATAAGCACTTACGCCGCACGCCAAAGCAGCCCATGTCGGGGAAGATCAACACAGCACTAGTTCGTCGAAAGTCTTGAGCGACCTTTTACTGGCCACAGAGCCGTACCACCCACTTTGGTGAAACAAAAATCGGCCTGCCTTGGAAAAGACAAAACGCTGACAAGGGTAATAAATGGATGCGAAGGCCAAACCCACTCTCTGCCAGGAAGAATAAAGGGGTGACAGCGAAGGTTCAACAAACCCCCCTCTCTCTTCGTCGAAGGCATGACCATAGTCTGGCTACTGGCAATGAAAATCCCCTCGGCCCTAGCCGAGCCATTTTTGCCCCTCGGCCCTTGCCGAGCCATTTTAGCCCCTCGACCCTATCCGAGCTGCTCCGTCCCTCGGCCTTAGTCGAGCTATTTAATTCTTCGAACCTAGTTGAACCACTGTGTCACTTGGCCTAATCCGAATTAAATTGTCTCTCAACCTCCCTTAAAACCAAGCCATGTTGACGTTCGATTCTGCCGTCGGGGCTATCCCTATGCCTTGGCCTCGACCAGGATATTCCTTCAAAACTCGAGCCCGGGAGTCAACCGAATGGCACTCGTAGTTAGGACTAAAATTAAAGGCAAGAAAGCTACGGCCAAGAAGGACAAATGAATGACAAGCAGCTGATCCATTTATCAGTCTTCAACCAAACTACAAAATAAGAGAAAGAAAAAGTACATACGGACCCCCAAGGAGTCACGACGTGGGGTCAGACCCAGCACTTCCTGCGGCAGCATCAGCAGGGGCATCGCTTGGCCCCCCCTTCTTGAAGGTGTCACGATGCGATACCTCGGTAGCCGCATCGGCTCCCAGAATGGCTTCGAGGTCGACATCATATATTTCTTTGTACTCGTCCTCCTCGACCCCCAGGGTGTACGCTTCATAATGCTCGGCTTCCAGGCAAGATAGGTCCAGGTCTGGATAAGCCTGGGCAACCATAGCCCGCACCTCATCTTCGCCAAGCTGAAATACATCGGCACAGGCCACCCTGCGTTCGTCGGCAAATTCGATGGATTTCTTGTACTCCTCCACCATCGAACAGGCCCGCGCGTTGGCCTCGGCTAATTGCTTCTCCAATTTGGAGATCCTTCGGTGCCTCGAGGCCGCATCCTCTCCGAATGCCGCCAACCGCCCCTGAAACTCCTGGCTCGCCCTGTTCAACTGCAGACAAAAAGCCAATAAAGTGGAAGCAGAAAGACCAAGATGGGTAAAACAAATGGTGCCCTACCTGCTCGTCCCACCGGGCTAGCTTGCCCTCCAGCGCGTGGACTCTATTGAGAGCCCTAGACTTGGCCGATTGGGTTTAACGAAGGCTCTCTTCTAGTTCATCCATCCAGGACTGAGCGTCCCCGTCTCTTGATGAGCATAGTCGAGCTCGTCAGAAAGTCGAGCAGCTCGCTCATCCGACCACTTTAGCCGATCCTTTGTATTGGTGAGCTCTTTGTTTAGGCGGGTGAGGTGGTCCTGCTGCCGCAGGCACTTATGCTCTTCCTCCTCGAGCCTTTTGCTCTAGCTAACTCTATCTTCGGCATGGCTGGCTTTCAGCTGGTCCCACCATTTATCAAAGAACAGTTGCATGGATTTGACCTTGCTCTCGTGCTCCGCCCTGGCTTGAGCAAGCTTCAGACTAGCCTTCTCGGATTGCTCATGGAGGCTTTGGAGCTCGCCAATCTGTGTGACGAGTTAAGAGGCTTTTTTCCTCTCAACTGCAAGAATCCTGTGAGCCTCCCCGAGCTCCCTCTGGAGTTTACCAACCTGTACGGCGAGCTGAGGGGCTCTTTCCCTCTCAACTATAAGAATCCTGCGAGCCTCCCCGAGCTCCTCTGGAGGACCACCAGGGCTCGAGAGAATTTATCAGTAGAATCCACCCTCTCCTTGAGGTGATCGGCCTCGTAGTGGGCCCGGGCCCAAGCTCCAACAGCCAGATGTAAGCGCCATTTCAATGCCCTAATGATCATAGCATTCTGCAAAAAAGGATTACACGCATAAAAGGCATAGTCGAACTAACTGACTAAAGATCCAACTTCGGTGCGACAACCTACCCGAGACGCGTAGTCTGTGGCGATCCTCGTGAGAGCAAGATCGTCAATCTCGGAGAGAAGAAAATCCTCACTCGGCGCCCTGGTGCGACGGAAGGCTATCTCAACAAGGTCCTCCGAATGACCCCCTCCTATCGAGGAACTCTCCTCCCTTGGAACACGGACCACATCAGAGCGAGAACCTAGCGCTCACTTCCGGGTCGCATGAGTGGAAGTCGGCGCTCAGGGAGCTAGCCTGGGCACCCACAACCCATGAGCTCCTCGATAGGCCAGCTTCCGCCACCAGGGCCCTCGCTTGAGAAGCTTCGGGTGTTTCGACTTCGGCGAAGAGAGCCCCAACCGGAGCATCCCCTTCGCTCGCCAGCTCCCCTCCTTCTCCTTCTTCCTCCTCTCCTGCTTCTACCCTCTCAGAAATTCCCCTACCCACAACAGACTCTTCGAGAATTTTGGCTTCCCCGGAGCCTCCTGTGCCTCAGCAGAAGGTCCTTCACCGGAAGGCACCCTGCGAGTTTCGATCGCTGGTTCAGCGGGTTCGGCCATCTCCTTGTCGCCGGCTGGCTCTCTTGCCGGTGGCCCAGGCCAAACCTCAGTGGCCGTAACCGCTTCTCCCGTCTCGATTGAAGCGGAGGCCGCTCCCACTTCCACTTGTAACCTCTCCGAGCCACTGGCCTCCAATGAGGGAGGCCGAACCGCCTCGCCCATGGGGGCCCTCAAGACAACCGGCGTTTCCCCCTCGCCATCATCAGACAAAACAACAACAAGAGGGGAGGAAATCTCAGTAGCCTCCTCCGAAACCCCCGCAACATCCCGCTCTTCGCCCCAGACGACCCCTCCTCCGGCATTGAAAGATTGTGCACCGCCGGAACTTCGGTACTTACGGCTCGCGACGACGAGGAGTGCCGATCATCACCATCTCCCCCGATCCCCCTAGAGCGGGAGCCGGAAGGGCGAGACCTCTTCTCGGACCGATGCTTGCTACTGGAGCCAGATCTCCTGCAGTGCTTTCCCAGCTCCTCCCTCATCTGGTCTATGAGTGCCGATCTTTCGGCTGCAGGGGCAGTATGATTCATCCGTTAGTTCGCACAGAAATCAAAGATGGAGCCACGCTAAACTATTGACCACGGAGTGATACTCACCGCGAATCGATGTGGCTCAGTCCAGCCACGAAGAGAGCATCCTTCGATAGGAGAACGCTGGCTGGTAGCACCCGACTACCATGCAGCACGATCATATCCCTTTTCTCCGACTCGGTTAACTCCGGGTGCGCTTCTGGATCCTTCATGTACTGCCCCCACACTTGAGGGAAATCCGAACCAATATTTTCCTCGACTATGAAGAATCTCGACTTCCACTTCTTTATCGACGATGGATTATCCGATATCATCTTGAAGGATCTCTGGGGGCCGATGTAAGGTCATTATGAGGCCCTCCTGGAAACCAGATTGAAACACACCCTGAATATCGAAAGGGTCGCGGTCACCCCGAGGCATTTGCACAAGAAGATAAACCCGATGAGGTTGCGCCAACTGTTGGAAGCCACCATGGTGAAGCATATGTTGTAGAACTTCATCACCTCCCCACCAACGAATGAAGAGGAAACCGAGACCTGCCCTCAAACTTTCCTCATAGCAGAATGCCCCATCCCCTAATCCGAATGTCACCCTGTCCTCAGCCGTCAGAAGCAACAAGACAACATCATGGGGGATTGTACAGGTGGCATATCGTTCCAAATCCGCCAGGGTCACCTCTGAAGCCTGATCACTTGGGCTCACCATATCTTCAATCGCGAGAGACGCTGTGCAAGATCGTAGTAAAAACAGGAAGACGAAGTTCTACAAGGGGAAGTGAAAAGGGCACTATGAATAGAGATAGCGCCGCCACGGCTCCGTTTTTCAAGTGAAATCGCCTCAGGGTGAGGGAGAAGCATCTCAACCTAGGCATCCGAAACTGCCACTACGGGCACTATGAAAATCGAGATTTCCCATGCGGCGCTTCCCTAGCCATTGCCTTCGCCCCTAAGGAATGATGGATCCACCTCGAAAAAGCAAAGCGACCCCACCGCATTAATTAGGGCATCATTGCGTGGGTTGTCAATTAGATGTCCCCTCGTTCACAGCGCGCCACCCAAGTCTATACTCTGTACGCTCGAATCTACGCTTCGAACTAGGAGTGGAGGGCATATGTTGAGGAGTAAAATCGCTATTGCATTGATAACCATGCGAGGGGGCTAAAATCAGCCCCATCCCCCGCCCGCTACGTTACGCCTATGAGGAACGAGCCAACTAATGTGGTCTGGCGGGCCGAGCAACTTATGGTTCGGTTCTACCGAGCCATCCATAGCTCAGCTTCCCTCGAGTTTTCCATAGCTTGGCTTCTCCGAGCTTCCATAGCTCGGCTTCCCCCGAGCTTCCCATAGCTCGGCCTCCCCCGAGCTTCCCGTAGCTCGGCTTCCCCCGAGCTTCCCGTAGCTCAGCCTCCCCCGAGCTTCCATAGCTTGGCCTCCCCCGAGCTTCCCACAGCTCGGCTTCCCACGAGCTTCCATAGCTCGGCCTCCCCCCGAGCTTCCCATAGCTCGGCTTCCCCCGAGCTTCTTATAGCTCGCTTCCCTGAGCAATCCATGACTCGATATTCACCTTCGTGGAACCCAATGCGAGAGAGCCTAGGCCTATCGTAATAGAATCCCAAACATAGAATCATATTGAGGAGTGGTCTAGGATCTAGAATAACGGCCTAGGACCTATGCCCTCATCAGATTTCAGGCCATCAGGAGGCCCTCCCAGCCATCGATCTTTTAACAGACAAGATATGGATCCCACCGGCTTTATAACAGCTTGATTCGAATCCCAACAACCTTTGAACCTTCCAAAAGGCGCTCAAGGTCTAGGTGATTGCCTATAAATACAATATTCCTAGATTCTCATGTATGTGCTGACAGCCCCCGGCTCACTCTCGCTCTCACTTTGACTCTTGCCCACTCTCTCTCTCCTCCGCTACTCGTCGGTGCTCTTCTGGAGCTCCCGATTGGTCACCTCTGGAAGGACTCCCCAGAGAGATCCCTCTCCTCATTTTCTGTTGATCGCTGATCCCCGCTGACTTGAGCGTCGGAGGGTCTTCCGCGGAGGGCCACCCCAACGCCTCTTGCGTGAGGACTTCTGTGCAGGTCCGCCCAAGAGGAAGCCCTGATCAGGAGACCAGCCGCGCCCGAGTCGAAGGACAGAACCCGGCGGCAACATATATATATATATATATATATATTATTTTGTATATTTGATACTATCTTTATGTACTTATATCATTTTTTATATTTCACCATCATATGTAAAGCAACCCCTCTCATATTCTTTGGGAAGAATGGTTTTCCTCTGCATCATTCTCACAAGCTAATGAATAAATATATGAGGTAAAGTATTAGCACAATCAAACAAAAAAGAAAACTATATTTACCAAGTAGAAAATAAGAAGAAAAAAAAAGAGTGCTATACTCCATTTATTACCTCTTTTTCCCATGGTTAGGCTATAGAGGCACTCAAGCTTATCCTAGATGCAGCACCTCCAATTCATGAGCATTAGCTCTAATCTAGGCACATCCACAGTCATTAAGACCCAAAGGGCACTCCAAAATCAATATTTACAGCTCTAGATCATTGAGATATTAAAAAAATTAATTTAATATTGATAATTGGTAATGCAATGCATATTTAAAAATTAATAGACAAAATGAAAAAGATATTGTAAAAATAAAATGTATTTTTATTTTCCTATTCTGACGATGCATCAAGAATAGGAAAATAAAACTCATGACGATGAAACAGGAAGGTTTCCTCTGACTGTAATAACCCGTCACCTTTTAATGGTCGTTATTTTATTAACTAGCATTTCTCTAATTAAGAAGTGATAACAGCCCCCCCTTTAATATTTGAACGCTTGCTTGATGGGAGCATGCGGTGAAGGAATTGAGTATAAAAAGGGACCCTTCCTAAAGTTTCAACATGGTTATCGAAAGAGAAACCTAAAAAGCGGAAGTATTGGCATTGAGTCCCTGATCAAGAGCACATCCTGAAGGCATACACCATCAGAATGCGATGGCTCGTTGATTAGAAGACCTCAATCAAGATCCATCGAGAGGAGGAGGAAGATCAATCGAGATTCCTAAAGAAAGGAAGATCAAGATCCCGTGCAGCCCAAAAGAAAGGAAGATCAAGATTCCATGCAGCTGATTCAAAGAAGATCGGATTCCTTCCCTCATCGGATAGACCATTAATAATAATGGCTGGAGGTAATTATCGATCATAATAATATATTGATATCGTGATCAATATGTTTAAATTAAGTCTTACATTTGGTATCAGAGCTTTTTAAAACCTCTGCCTTATTTTGTGAGTATTTCTATCCAAGTTTCTCTTTTCAAGCAATTTATGCCGCATGTTTTCCGTTTTTAGTTTTTTGGATCTCAGGTTTCGATCAGTTCTGATCTTTGTTCACGGAATTGACAGAAACCATTAAACCTATTTCAGATTCCGATTTTTGCGGAAACAAACGTGGCCTCTTTCTTTTCTATTAAAGATTTCTTTCTGGCATTAAAGGTTTCCCGAATTTCTTTTTGGTATTAAAGAGATAGCATTAAAGAAAGAAAAAGAAAAGAAACATAGCATTAAAGAAAAGAAAAACTAAAGAAAAGAAATGCAGCAGAAACGTGGCTTCCATAACCACATGCGGTGACATATTAAAAAAGAGAGAAAACTTTTGGTTTTCGCTTTTCTCGCTTATGGTCTTTCCGTTCTCTAACGGGATTTAAAATCTAGATTGGTTGAATTATAAATGCATTTATTATCATTTAATGTCTTATTGAATCATGTAACATGATTTATTTTTATCATTTGTTTCTTAAGTTTAAATTTTTGTATTAAAATACGCCTTCTGAGTCTCTATGCCTATGGTGTTTTGCATAGACTGGCCCAAGAAAATAATGAGCTACGGCCGGATGTGTTTTAATTAACAAAAATTTTTCTTAAGATGATAATTTCAAAATTTATTAAATAGATAATTAAAATGTTGTCTTCTATTTGCGTACTAGATTTATTCTATGCATGAATTTGGTGGTAGTGTGAAAGTCACAGTGCAAATCCTTTCAAGATCTATTGGTCAGTTGGTGTCTAGAAAGGTAAAGAGATTGTGGTTACTTAATTGGTTCCGTTGACTGACCTAAGGAAAGCAACGGGGGGACCCCCACTTCTCTTTCACTGGCCTGGCCAATTTGACTAACTCAGATCTTGATTTGGAAATGTTACGTTGATTAAGATCACTACCTAATAATCATGCTAAATTGGTTAATCTATATGCATATAATGGAATTCAATGTCATGTGATCAATATGATGTTGATTAATTGAGGAGTAGCTACAACATCTTTGATTAATCAAAATTATATATTGAGTTGCAAAGATCACATAAGGTTAGATGACATTAATTGTGACTAATTATATTAATGTAATGAATCTTATCCCACAGGAATTTTTGTTGCACTAATATAATTAATTAGGATGCAATAACAAATTATTTTCTTAATTATCCACAGGAATTAAGAAAGGAATATAATTTGTTAGTCACATCATTAAGCTAATGAGTCTATTTGAGTATAATAACTTAGCCCACAGGTAGTTATTGTATGTTATTGATTCATGTTATTGCATGTTTACATTGGTAAAACATGACATCAAGTTATATGCCTCAAATTCAATTACATGAACATGATTTTATTTTTATGCAGCTATTTTGCCTGTTAATATTTCTGATATGAAATGTGACATTCCCGATTTAAGTGGTGATAATTATAAATTATGAAAGGAGAGAATTCTTCTTCAATTAGGGTGCATGGATATTGACTATGCTATCAGGAAGGATGAACCACATTCAGTTACATCTACTAGCACTCAGGCTGAGATTGCTGCGTATGAACGATGGGAACGGTCCAATCGCCTCAGTATGATGTTCATACGTACTAAAATTTTTGCTAGTATACGTGGTTCAATTCCTGAGTGCAAAAATGTTAAGGAACTTCTGAAGGCTATTGATGCACAATTTGAGTCTTCAGATAAGGCAATGGCTAGCACCCTAATGACAAAGTTATCATCAATGAAGCTCACTACGGTTGGAGGTGTGCGTGAGCACATCATGAAGATGAGGGACATTGTGGCTCAGTTGAAATCCCTAGAGGTTGAAATGTTAGAATCTTTCTTGGTGCACTTTATTTTGAGCTCACTCCCACAGCAATATAGTCCCTTCAAAATATCTTACAATACACATAAGGACAAATGGTCAATTAATGAACTTCTGACCATGTGTGTTCAAGAGGAAGGGAGGCTGATTTTAGAAATGGGAGAAAGTGCACATTTAGTCACTCAGAGAAAGACTAAAGCTTCCAAAGCCAAACGCAAAGGAAAGGGTAAAGTATCCATCCATACAGAAGACAAGAAGGAGTCCAAGTGCTTCTTTTGCAAGAAGAGAGGGCATATAAAGAAAGATTGTCTCAAATTCAAAGCTTGGCTTGACAAGAAAGGTACTCTAACCTCATTCATATGTCATGAATCCAATTTGGTTATATGTCATAACACATGGTGGATTGATTCTGGTTCTACAATCCATGTTTCAAATACCTTGCAGGGTTTTCTAAATCAAAGGAAACCATTGGGAAGTGAACAAAGCATCTATTCAGGAAACAAGATGGGTTCACATGTGGAAGCAATTGGGACGTGCAGACTTATTTTACATTCTGGTTTTATTTTGGATTTGGAAAAGAGATTTTATATTCCAAGTTTCTCTAGAAATTTGATTTCAGTGTCAAGGCTTGTACTAGCAGGATATTCCTTTAATTTTAATAAAAGCTCTATTGATTTATTTTATAAATCTAAGCTTATTGGGAATGGTACATTGTCAGATAATCTTTTCCAAATTAATTTAAAAAATAATACCACTTATAATGTAATGCACGCCCAAACTGGTATGAAAAGATGTGTTATAAATGAGAATTCCTCTATTTTGTGGCATCGAAGATTAGGTCATATCTCCATTGAGAGAATTAAAAGATTAGTAAAAGATGGAGTACTTGATACTCTTGATTTTACTGATTTTGATACTTGTGTGGACTGCATAAAAGGAAAGCAAACCAACAAGTTCAAGAAAAATGCCAAGAGAAGTTCAAAAATACTGGAGATCATACATACGGATATATGTAGCCCAGATATGGATTCGTATGGTCAGAGATACTTCATCTCATTTATTGATGACTATTCACGATATATGTATCTCTGCCTACTTCATAAGAACGAAGCATTAGATGCCTTTAAGGTATTTAAGGCAGAAGTAGAGAAACAATACGGCAAGCAAATTAAAATCGTGAGGTCAGATAGAGATGGAGAATATTATGGTAGATACACTGAGAATGGACAAGCACCTGGTCCGTTTGCTAGGTTTCTTGAAGAAAATGGAATTGTTGCACAATACACCATGCCAGGGTCTCCTGACCAAAATGGTGTAGCTGAAAGGAGAAACCAGACATTATTGGACATGGTAAGGAGCATGATTGTTAGCTCTAACTTACCTAAATCCTTATGGACTGAAGCTCTTAAAACTGCGTATATATTGAATTGGGTTCCAACCAAGGCTATTTCCAAAATGCCATTTGAGTTATTTAAAGGTTGGAAACCAAGTCTGCAACATATACGTGTTTGGGGATGCCCATCTGAAGTAAGAGTCTATAATCCACAAGAAAAAAAACTAGACCCAAGGACTATTAGTGGATACTTTATTGGATATGCTGAGAAGTCCAAGGGTTATAGATTTTATTGTCCATCTCACAGCACTAGGATTGTGAAATCAAGAAATGCAAAATTTCTTGAGAATGACTTGATCAGTGGGAGTGATAAATCTCAGTATTTGGCTTCTTCTGAGAAAGATCATTCAGTTATTCCAGCTTCCACTTCAAGTGAGGGATTGGTTGTTATTTATAGCACTCCTCAAACTTAATTAAGTGCCCAACAACCAGTCATTGAGATTTCATAAGCTGATGGTAATCTAGAAGATCGTGTTGTTCCTCAACAATCAGTTGTGCAAGATACTCCTCAAGAAGTCATTGACACAACATTAAGAAGATCAACTAGAATAAAGAAATCAGTAATTCCTAGTGATTATGTTGTGTATCTACATGAATCTGACTATAACATTGGAGCCAAAAATGATCCTGAAACGTTTTCATAAGCCATGAGTTCTAAGGAATCAAACTTGTGGTTCGATGCCATGAAGGATGAGATGGAATCTATGGCATCTAATCGAGTCTGGGATCTTGTTGAGTTGCCTGATGGTGTAAAAGCCATTGGATGTAGATGGATCTTCAAAATAAAGAAAGACTCGCAAGGCAACATTGAGAGATATAAAGCAAGACTCGTTGCCAAAGGATTCACTCAGAGGGAAGGAATCGACTACACGGAGACATTTTCTCCTGTATCCAAGAAAGACTCTCTCCGAATAATTATGGCATTGGTAGCTCATTTTAATTTTGAGTTACATCAAATGAATGTGAAGACCGCATTCCTTAATAGAGATCTAGAGGAAGAGGTTTACATGAGACAGCCTGAAGGATTTTTCTCTGGTGATAGTGAGCATTTGGTTTGCAAGCTTAAGAAATCCATATATGGATTGAAACAAGCCTCACGTCAGTGGTATTTAAAATTTCATGATGTGATCTCTTCCTTTGGTTTTGAAGAGAACATCATGGATCAATGTATATACCAAAAGGTTAGTGGGAGCAAAATTTATTTCTTGGTCCTATATGTGGATGACATTCTACTTGCAACCAATAATAAAGGGTTGCTATATGAGGTGAAACAATTTCTCTCCAAAAATTTTGATATAAAAGATATGAGTGAGACATCTTATGTCATTGGCATTAAGATCCATAGAGAAAGATCTCGAGGCATTTTGGAATTGTCTCAAGAAACTTATATCAATAAGTCTTGGAGAGATTTTGGATGAAAAATTGTTTACCAAGTGTTGCACCTATAGTGAAGGGTGACAAGTTCGCTTTGAACCAGTGCCCTAAAAATGAACTTGAACGGGAACAGATGCACAACATTCCATATGCTTCAGCTGTTGGAAGCCTAATGTATGCTCAGGTTTGCACAAGACCTGACATTGCATTTGCAGTGGGAATGTTGGGAAGATATCAGAGTAATCCAGGTTTAGACCACTGGAGAGCTGCTAAAAAGGTCATGAGGTATCTTCAAGGGACCAAGGACTACATGCTCATGTATAGACAAACTGATCATTTGGAGATAGAGGGCTACTCAGATTCGGACTTTGCTGGCTGCGTTGATTCTTGAAAATCAACATCAGGATTTATATTTATGTTAGCTGGTGGAGCCATATCATGGAGGAGTGCAAAGCAGACCTTGACTGCTACCTCTACTATGGAAGCGGAGTTCGTTGCTTGTTTTGAGGCTACATCGCAAGGTGTATGGTTGAAGAGTTTCATCTCAGGGCTTAGAATTGTTGACTCTATTACTAGGCCAATTAAACTGTACTGTGACAATTCAGCTGCTGTATTTTTGGCTAAAAATCATAAGAGTGGTAGTCGAAGTAAACATATCGACATTAAGTATTTAGTCATAAGAGAACGTGTTAAAGAGAACAAAGTGGTCATAGAACACGTTAGCAATGAATTAATGATAGCTGATCCTTTGACTAAAGGCATGCCAATTAAGAAGTTTAAGGATCATGTGATAAGAATGGGAGTTGGTTCCATGATATAATTGTATGGATAACAATTTGTACAAAGAAACTCTTATTTCAATCATTTGTTTATTTCTCATTCAGGTGTACACATTATATGACTTTTGAGAAATGACAAACCTTTCTTTTGGACTCTGAATAGACATATGGTTTATTCATTATGTTATGTTGTCACATTTGGAATAGTGGTAAAGAAATTGAATGCATTGTAATATATAGAAGATAATACTCAATTATAGAGGACCTATCGCTATGATTCATGTATTTAGTTTCTTGTTCAGTGTTGATAAAATATACAGACCAAGTGGGAGAATGTAATAACCCGTCGCCTTTTAATGGTCCTTATTTTATTAACTAGCGTTTCTCCAATTAAGAAGTGATAACAGCCCCCCCCCCCCCGCTTTAATATTTGAACGCTTGCTTGATGGAAGCATGCGGTGAAGGAATTGAGTATAAAAAGGGACCCTTCCTAAAGTTTCAACATGGTTATCGAAAGAGAAACCTAATAAGCGGAGGCATTGGCATTGAGTCCCTGATCAAGAGCACATCCTGAAGGCATACACCATTAGAATGCGATGGCTCGTTGATTAGAAGACCTCAATCAAGATCCATCGAGAGGAGGAGGAAGATCAATCGAGATCCCTAAAGAAAGGAAGATCAAGATCTCGTGCAGCCCAAAAAAAGGAAGATCAAGATCCTGTGCAGCTGATTCAAGGAAGATCGGATTCCTTACCCTCATCGGATAGACCATTAATAATAATGGCTGGAGGTAATTATCGATCATAATAATATATTGATATCGTGATCAATATGTTTAAATTAAGTCTTACACTGACAGCATTATAAAATGGGTCAGAAATCATTCTTCTATGATGATGGAGGGCACATGACTTATCTTAACCCAATCCTGGCCATCATCTTCCCGAACTCTATCATGAAATGCTGCAGGCATATGCGCGAGCTCTAGTTCCTTCAGCGTAGTGACATATCTTAGTCCTTGTGGAAGCTTCATCAGTTCCTCACAGACAACAATAAACAAGCGTCTAAGACTAGGCATCGCCCCTTCCTCCACACTCCAATTTTCTAGCGCCCGCAGAAAATAGAGCTGCAACTGTTGCAGCTGCAAGAAGCCACCTGCAGAGCAAACCATCTCTTTCCCTGTATATACCGTACCATACAATCTCCAGAGTAGCCATTGGATCCACATCTAGAGTAGAGTTTTGCAATGTGAGCTTGGTGAGGTTCGAAGGGAATTCGTTGCTGTTTGGTAGTTGATGACGCCAAGTCACCTTCCTCAAACATCGGGCAAGACAGACGTTCTTCTCCTCGAAGTCCTGCAAGAAAAGTCCCCGGAGACCGGTGGCGCCGGTGGGGACCCTCCGACGATCAAGTTAGTCACTTAGGCTCAGACAGAGAACCGCTCCAGTGAAGAAGAGCTGAGGCGGTTAGGATTTTTGCTGGGAGGAAGAAAGCTCCAAAAAACCAGAGTTCAGATCCCACTTACAATGTGAGCACGTGCCTTTATACCTGTCCGAATACCCTAGCTTACAGCTGGGAGATCACCATCGTACCATCGCTGCATGTGGTATCATACGTGTCCGGTAGCTGTGAAGGCGTTCAGTGCACACCGCCGGTTGATAGGACCGGGCACCATTGCCAGTGGTAGCAAAACATACGCCGTAGCGAGGCCTGGTGATGCACAGGGACATGCAACGCGCTAAACTCCGTTATGAGGCATGGCCCTTCGTAACGGGGCGCAATCACGGGAGTACCGAATCGTACGCTATGGCGAGGCATGGCCATGCACAGGGGCATGCAATGCGCCAAACACCGTTATGAGGCAATGGCCCTCCGTAACGGGGCACAATCACGGAGTACCGAATCGTACGCCGTGGCAAGGTATGGTCATGCGCTGAAAATCATGTGTGGGCACCGTGCAACTTGGTAGTTGTCATTTTCCTTGGCAGTTGAGTTGCATGCTGGTCGCTGATGACTCCCCACCCTGGAGCCGGAGGGGGTCCCAGGGGTGGGAGAACGCTTGCGCACCCCGAGGTCGGTGAGGGTCACGGGGATAAGGAAATGCCAGCACACCCCGACCCCGAGAGGGTCCCGGGGTCAAGGACTGATGGCCCCACCCAGCGACCCCGAAGGGGTCCCGGGGGTGGAGGAATGCTGATGCGGCCCGACCCAAGAGGGTCCCGGGGTCAAGGACTGATGGCCCCACCCAGCGACCCCGAGGGGTCCCGGGGGTGGGGGAATGCTGATGCGCCCCGACCCCGAGAGGGTCCCGGGGTCAAGGACTTATGGCCCCATCCAGCGACCCCGAAGGGGTCCCGGGGGTGGGGGAATGCTGATGCGCCCCGACCCCGAGAGGGTCCCGGGGTCAAGGACTGATGGCCCCACCCAGCGACCCTGAGGGGGTCCCAGGGATGGGGGAATGCTGA
>UESW01001689.1:24985-93959 GCA_900491605.1 Calamus simplicifolius | reverse complement strand
CAACTTTCCACTTCTCTGATTAAGTCTTCTAACTTAATTCGGGTTGGGTGTAATGTCTATTGTACTTTTGATTCTTTATTTATTTATTTATATGTAAAGTCAGTGCAATGTCCTAACCCCTTGCTTTCTAATTAACCCATGTAACGAGCTTTAGGTCAATGGCTCCCAAACCAATTGGTTTTAAGGCATTAGGTATAAAATACCCCTCGGACTTACTTACTCGAGTTAAAAAGGCTTTAGGCAGGACTAACTTTACTTAGGTTCTTTTACATTCCCACCTTTTTACGCGAACAACATCACTTTCTTAGGTGACGGGGCCCGGTTACTCAGTGAAAAATGCTAAGAACCTAATCTATTAACTTTAAGAGAGATTTTTTTTTTTTTTTTTTGAATAACATTTTCACCCATACCCTTATTAAGTAGATTGTACTATTAAGATCAGTGGTCAGAAGGGTCTAAAATTATTCTAAAATTATTCTGGGCTAAACCCTACCTTTTATTAGGTTTACTTAATATTTATTCCTCGTATTTCAAATAATAAAAAATAATAATAATAATCTAACCATTAATTCATTAGTAGACTGCTTGATTAACTTCAAATTGAGATAGAATTTGGTACACATCTGATTATAGTTTTACTCGAGGATTTATTTTCTTTTCCTCCTCTCCCCCCAACTTAATTTCCATTGTCCCTAATGGAAGATAATAATAATAATAATTTCAAGGAAAGATACTACCTGGTAGAGTATTTGAAGGTTGGAAGTTTCATTGTTGTCATCTTCTTTCAATCTGCTTCTGGTGCTCTTCTCTCGTCATGCTAAAAGAACATACTAAAAGAAAAAAAGTTAAAAATAACTAATAAAATGGGTTGCCTCCCAAGAGCGCTAAGTTTAAAGTCTTCAGCCAGACTGTGCTATTTATTATGATAGTGTTGGGTTCACAAGATCAATTGATTCAACAATTTCTCCATCATTAATTTCTTCTATATATGGTTTCATCGCTGGCCATTTACTTTGAATGTATTTCCTTGCTTAGGGTCTTTAAGCTCTACAGCTCCATAGGGAAATACTTGAGTTACTATAAAAGGTCCATTCATCGTGAACGAAGTTTTCCAGGAAAAGATGTAATCTTGAATTGTAAAGCTATACTTTTTGATTTGGTTCAAAAATTTTTCTACTAATAAATTTGTCATGATATGCTTTGGTTCGTTCTTTATAAATTTTTGAGCTCTCATATGCCTCATTTCGTAGTTCTTCTAACTCATTCAATTGAAGTTTTCTATTGGCACCTGCATTCTTCATATCATAATTAAATTGCTTGATAGCCCAAAATGCACGGTGTTCTAATTCTACAGGTAAATGGCAGGCTTTTCCAAATACGAGCCTATAAGGAGACATTCCTATGGGAGTTTTAAATGCAGTACGATAAGCCCATAATGCATCATCCAAACATTCTGACCAATCTTTCCTATCAGGTCTCACTGTTTTCTCAAGGATATTTTAATTTCTCGATTTGATATTTCAACTTGGCCACTAGTTTGGGGATGATAAGGTGTAGCTACCTTATGAGTAATTCCATATTTTCATTAATCCTTCGAAGTGTCTATTCGTGAAATGTGTACCCTCACTAATTATAGCCCTTGGGCATCCAAAATGACTAAGGATATTATGCTGAATAAACTTGATTACAACTTTATGATCATTGGTTTGAGTTGCCATGGCTTCAATCCATTTTGACACATAATCAACTGCCACTAAAATGTATTTGAATCCAAAAGAGGAAGGAAATGGGCCCATAAAATCAATACCCCATACATCAAAAATTTCTACAACCAAGATAGGGTTTAGGGGCATCATGTCTTTTCGAGATATATTTCCTGTTTGTTGACATTGGAGACAATTACGGCTAAATTCAAGTGCATCTTTAAAAAGAGTTGGCCAATAAAACCCACTTTGTAGTACCTTTGCTGCAGTTTTCTTTCCACTAAAATGTCCTCCACAGACAAGAGAATGACAGAAGTTAAGTATACTTTTGAATTCACTTTCAGGAACACATCGCCTAATCACCTGATCCGAGCAGTACTTAAATAATTCAGGGTCTTCCCAAAAGTAATATTTGATTTGTGAGAAAAATCTATCTTTTTCTTGTTTTGTCCAGTGGGAAGGTACTTTTCCTATTGCCAAATAATTTACAATGTGGGCAAACCAGGGAAGACTGCTATGAGAAATTGAGAATTGCTCATCAGGGAATTTATCTCTGATTATTTCTTTATTGTATTCCACTGAGATCCTAGATATATGATCTACTACCATATTTTCAGAACCTTTCTTATCTAAGATTTCTAGATCAAATTCTTGTAGTAGTAGGATCCATCTAATTAGTCTGGGTTTTGTATCCTTTTTTGATATAAGATGCCTCAACGCTGCATGATCTGAATAAACTAAAACTTTAGACCCTAACAGATATGATCTAAACTTTTCTAGGGCAAACACAACTGCTAATAATTCTTTTTCAGTGGTAGTATAGTTTATTTGTGCATCTGAAAGAGTTTTGCTAGCATAATAAATTACATGGGGTTCTCGATTGAGTTTCTATCCTAGAACTGCCCCTACAGCATAATCAGAAGCATCACACATGATTTCAAAAGGTATGGTCCAATCTGGGGGCTTGATAATGGGTGCAGTGGTCAAAGCAGTTCGAAGGATGTTATAGGCTGTTAGACAATCTTTATCAAAATTAAAAGAACTATCCTTGGTCAACAAATTACACAATGGTCGAGAAATTTTACTGAAATCTTTGATGAAGCGTCTATAAAAACCAGCATGACCAAGGAAAGATCGTACTTGTTTAACTGAGGTTGGGGGTGATAGATTTGAGATCAATTCAACCTTGGCTTTATCAACCTCAATACCTCTCTCTGAAACAATGTGTCCAAGCACAATTCCCTCACGAACCATAAAATGGCTCTTCTCCCAACTTAGGACTAAATTCATTTCCATACATCGTCTCAGTACCTTAGTTAAGTTCTCGAGGCAGCTATCAAATGATGCACCAAAGATTGAAAAATCATCCATAAATACTTCCAAAAATTGACCAATCATATCAGAAAATATGGCCATCATACATCGTTGAAATGTGGCTGGTGCATTACAGAGACCAATGGCATACGTCTAAAGGCAAATGTTCCAAAGGGACAAGTGAAGGTGATCTTTTCTTGATCTGCAGGAAATACTGGGACTTGATTGTATCCTGAATATCCATCTAAGAAACAAAAGAAACTTGTCCCGCTAGCCGTTCTAGAATTTGATCGATAAAAGGCAAAGGAAAGTGGTCGTTCCTAGTCACGGCATTTAATTTTCGATAGTCTATACACACTCTCCAACTAGTTGATGTGCGAGTAGGAATTGATTCGCCCTTTTCATTTTTAATCATGGTAATACCCAATTTTTTAGGTACTACTTGGATTGGACTGACCCATTGGCTATCTGAAATTGGATAAATAATACTAGCATCAAGCCATTTTACTACCTCTTTCTTAACAACATCCCTCATGTTTGGATTTAGCCTTCGTTGCAAGTCTCTATGTGGTTTGGCTTCAATTTCACTATGAATATGGGTGCATGCAAACAGAAGGATCAATTCCCTTAATATCAGCTATTGTCCACCCAATTGCCTCTTTGATCTTTAAGTACATCTACCAATTTATCTTCTTGCTCAGAGGTTAGGGTAGATGCAATGATTACTGGAAGGGTATCATTGGGTCCAAGGAATGAATATTTTAAGTTATTTGGAAGAGGTTTCAATTCTAGTTGGGGTGGTTCTTCCAAGGATGGTATTAAAGGACTTGGTTTAGTTGGAAGTGGTTCATATTTTATAGTCCAAGGCGGGATGGTGTCGATCTTAGGTGGTTCTAATAACATGTTTATCTCTTTGGTATACTCATCAATATCAAAGTCATCTATTCCAAAATGTGTAAGACATGTTTGTAAAGGATCCGAATCAATCAAACTCTGGAATTTCTTATCTACTACTTCCTCTATCATGTTTACTTCATTTAAATCATACACAGGTGGTCCTTGGGAAGCATTAAAAATATTTAATCTCATCTTTTTGTTTCCAAAAGATACATCCATCACACTTGTTCTACAATTTATACATGCATTAGCAGTAGCTAGAAAAGGTCTTCCAAGGATGATGGGAATTTGGTTAGGATTACCACTAGATTCCATATCTAACACAAGGAAGTCGACAGGAAAATAAAATTCATCCACCTTTACTAACACATCTTCCAATATCCCACGAGGTTCTTTGACTGATCTATCTTCCAATTGTAGTGTTACTGTCGTGGGTTTCAACTCTCCAAATCCAAATAATTCATATACTGAACTTGGGAGAAGGTTTACACTCGCACCCAAATCTAATAATGCTTTCTTGATTGTGAAGTTTCCTATGACACACGATATAATCGGGGTACCAGGATCTTTTAATTTGGGTGGGGTTATTTGCTGAACAACTGAGCTGACTTGCTCAGTCAAATGTATCTTTTTTGGAATTTGTATCTTGGCTTTCCGTTTTGTGTGCATAAATCCTTCAAAAATTTAGCATAAGCTGGAACTTGCTTGATAGCATCGAGAAGAGGTAAGTTTATTTGGACTTGCTTAAATAACTCAAGCATCTCATTCATTTTATATTCTTCTTATCTGAAGGCAAAGGAGATTCTAAAGCACTAGGGAATGGGGCTTTAGGTATGATTGCTTGATCATTGAATTCCTTTTCTTTTTCATTTCTTCTCTCTTTTGGTTTAGCCACTTCTAATTTCTGGGTTGGTTCAGGTGGGTTTAATGCTTTTCCACTTCTGAGAGTCATGACTGATTTAGCATGTTCTGGGAATTTGTCAGGACTATTGGAACCTTCAGCCATGAATTGTCCTTTTGGGTTATCGATAGGCTGACTAGGTAACTTATCCTCCTCCCTTCTACTGAATGCTGTGGCTAATTGACCTATCTGAGTTTCTAGTTTTGCAATAGATTTTGTGTGTGAGTGAAGGATTTGAGTATTCATTTCTAGCCCTTTCAATGCTTGTAATACTTTGTCTTCAAAGTAGGCTGATTATTCGGTGGAGGTTTGGGATGTTTGGATATTGTGAGTAGGCATGTTTCTAAAATTGGTTTCTTGGTAATTAGGTCTGATCGATGAATTGACTATAGGTTGAGGTTTCCAAGAAAATTTGGGTGATTTCGCCAACCAGGATTGTAAGTATTTGAAAATGGATCATTTCCTGTTCTAGGAGCTAATCGGGTTTGGGCTTGGTGGGCTTGCTCTTGAACAAGGTCAGGAAATTGGTATGCAGCTGGACATTCACCTACAGAATGGGTTGGACTCGAACAAATTATACAGACCTCATGTAATTGAGTAGATGGGGAAGAGATGTTTCCAACTTGTAGAATCCGATCAAGTTTATGGGATAATTCATCTACCTTAGTATAGATATCTGTAGAATGACCTATTTCATATATTCCACCTCTTTTAGGTTCTACGGGAGGGTCTCGATGAGCAACTGACATATGATGTAGTGAATTCTCACTCAATGTCTCAAAGAGTTGCCAAGCCTCATGTTCATTTTTTAACATAATGTCCCACCACACGAAGCATCAACCATTTGCCTATGCTTTTCTGATAAACCATCATAAAACACTGAACCAGTTGCCATTTGGGTATAGCATGATGTGGACATTTTCTAATTCTTTGAATCTCTCCCATATCTCATGGAACATTTCTCCATCTATCTGGGAAAAACTTGTTATGGCTTTTCTAATTTGATTTGTTTTTCCTATAGGAAAATATTTCTTAAGAAATTCTCTCTGAAGATGATCCCAAGTTGAAATTATAACCGTGTCTAATGAATTTAACCAATACTTGGCTTTATCTTTTAGGGAAAAAGGGAATAACTTAAGCCTAAGTGCATCATCGGAGAAATTTTGAATCTTGACAGTTGAGCAAATTTCTAAGAATTCATCTAAGTGTTTGTAGGGATCCTCATTTGTAAGTCCATAGAAAGATGGTAACATTTGGATTACACTTGACTTAATTTCATATTGAGCAGCCTCTACTGGAGGTACTTGAATGCAGGGAGAGTAGGTATACCTTGAAGGAGTGAAATACTCTTTCAACTGTCTTGGTTGATTATTTTTCGTTATTATGATCCATAATTCTAAGTCTGTTTGCTCTAATAGTTCTTTCTATCTCAGGATCTAAGGGTATAAGGTTGGGTTGCAACGATCGGCGACCAAGCATACACCCTACCAATGACTCTAAAGCAAACAATTTTTTTATTTATTTATTTATTATAATAATAAAGAAAAAGAAAAAGATTCTAAAGAAAATATCCTAAAAGATTCCTAAAACTAAGAGCAATGAATAATTAGGGTTTAATAATTCTTAGCAATCAGTTAGCAAAGATTAGACTCTCTATTCTAGGTTTACCCTAGATCTAGACAGCTCCTAACTCCAAGACCGCCTTGGAGCCCTCCAAGTCAAAAATTAGCTGATCAACTAGCCAGTTGAGGATAAGGTTGGTGGGGGTCCCCCCGTTGCCTACTAGGTAAGCGAACGGAACCAATTAAGTAACCACTTTCCTTTCCTTTTCTAGACACCAGTTAAGCAGTCAATCTCGACCCGGTCCAACTCTTTTGAGTGCCTTGTCCTATTGAGCTCGAGTTCCTTAGGGCTGATGTCTAATTAATTTTAGAATTAAAGGTTTGGGTTAATGCAGAATGAAGGATGTGGTTTGTGGGCCAAGGAAGGGTGATGAAATCCCCACCTTATCTTGATTAGGGGTTTGTGCCCTTAAAGTTAATTATGATAATGCTATGTAACAAACAGATGTCCAACTCTTGAAATTATCAAACAAACTTAATCTAATTACTTTTTTTTTAAAGATTTTGTGATTAAGTTTCTAATTTCCTAATAAATTATGAGATGTCAATGGAAGTATTTTGAGTTTTGCAGAAATAATTATTTTTATATTTATAATTTTTATGTTAAAAAGGAATAAGAAATTCTAACAATTAAATAAATAAAATAAAGAGATAATAACTATTCAAAAAAATTAAGAGAAATTAATCTAATTTTTTTTTATTTTTTTTAATTTTTTTTTAATTTTTTAAATTTTTTTTTAAAATTTTTTTTTCAAATAACACACTTAAGTCCCCGGCAACGGTGCCAAAAACCTGATGCGTGTCGTAGCGCAACGATTAAACACCTTAATTTCACTATTAGGATAGCGAGAGTAAGGGATCGATTCCATAGGGACTTTAGCGATTATCTTGAAATAAACTTATAAATTTATTAAATAGATAGCTAAGTAGATAATTAATAGTGCAAAATAATAAGATATGCTCTATCTTATAAGAGCACGGCCCGTACCCGTAGATCACGGCCCGTCCTTTTAGGAATAGATCAGTCTAAATTATTTTCACTTAATTATAATTTAATAACAATTAAACATGTATAAAATTTTATTTCAATAATATTTAAAAGTGCATATTAAAATCTAAAATAGAAAAATTTTAATTTCTAACATGCAACAAAAAGTAATAAAATAAAACGGGATCAACCAAGCCATGCGCCTAACGAGCAGAGCCTCTACGGATGCAGTGCCTGGACGCCACGAGATCTCCTGGATGGGCACGAACAGAGCTTGAGCAGAGCACGGAGGATGCCTTCTCCACGGTCTGTCACGAACGGCTGCAGTGCTTTCTTCACCGGAACAAAGCTTTGGACAAACGAATCCTTCCAATCCCCTATCTCCCATGCCTTTGCTGCTATTTATAGAGGCCGGGATGAAGTGAAGACGCGGCATTGACACGACATTGAATCTGTTTCGAAACAGAGAACGCAGCGAAAGCAACGATAATAACAAAGAAATCTAGATAAATAATCAATAAAATTCAAATTCCTTCTAAAAGAATTTAATTCTCTCAATTTGATAACTTTCAATCTAATCTATTCCTTAATTGGTAGAGGAAACGGTTAGAAATTGATTTGGATAAGAATCGTTTAAGAAAACAGAGCCGTATGAAATCAAGTGAGAAAATCTTAAGAAATCTTCAATAAAATTCAAATTCATTCAAAAGGAATTTAATTCATCTAATTTGATAACTTCCAATCTAATTTATTCCTTAATTAATGGAGGAAACGATTAGATTGGATTTAGAGATGAATCGGTGGAAACAGAGGAATCAGCTGAGAAACGATGAAGTCGCACTTGGTTTGCCGACTTCGCTTAAAATCCATGCTAAATAGATAAATAAATAAAAAATTAATTCCGGGCTCATCTTAACTCAGATTTGAGTGCCATTTGCGTCATTAAATCCCTAAAATCGAGCTCTTTAAACTGATAAGGTTTTATCAAAAATATTATATAAAATATTAAAATATTAAATAAAAATAAGTACGTTAAATTATTAATTAATAAGTTTAATGATAATTATTTATGAGTTTATCACCCGCGCCTGATCTTTCTTCTCCCAGGTCAGCTTTCCCCACCTTAGACTTACCTCCTCACTTATGAGTTCCCCCTCCTGGACCTCAGAGGGCAGTTCTGAGAACTATCCTCCCTCTGTAAGCCGTCATATCTCTCCTACTCCCTCCCCCAATTGAGTGGTCCTCTGATTCAGAGGACCGCATCCCTCTGGCCCGGCGACGGGTCACCGGTGGAGCCCCATCGAGGGGCTGCCAGCTGGAGGCCGGTGCCTCCTCGAGGGTGGAGGAGTCCCCAGAGGGGACAGCCTCCACAATGACACGGTTGGACCTGGAAAGGATCCGGGCCCGCTATGGGATCCCCAGGGAGATCAAGCTATTCCCGCCAACCCCCGACGACGGGATCATCTCCTCCCGACCGGTCGGGTGGCTCTTTACGAGATCTGCTTACAGGCGGGTCTCCGACCTCCCTTTCCTCCCTTCTTCGTCAATCTCCTCGACTTCTATTCTTTGACCCCTTCCCAGCTAGTTCCAAACTCTTACCGTGTCGTTAGTGCCTTCGCCATTCTCTGTCATCACCTAAACGTCACCCCCCGAATCAGTCTGTTCCGATCTTTTACTCCTCTGAGCCCAAAAGGGATTGGTGGCTGTTCAGCCCCGACCCAATAGGGTCCTAAAGCTCCTTCTCCCTTCGTCGATTAAGGGATGGAAATCCCGCTTCTTCTTTGCCAATGTTGATCAAGTCCGGCCCCAGTGGGGAGACCCCGACCTCCGGGGGAATGCCGTTGCGATCCAGCCTGGGGACCGGGAGGCATTGGGATTATTGCTAGCCACCAAGATTCCCCGATACACTCTGCTGCTATCGGAGGACAACCTGAAGTCGGCGGGCCTCATCTCCCACCGGGGTAAGCCCTTCCACCCTTAGCCAAAAACTCCGCTCCTTTGTCCCTTTCCTTCTCTCTTTTTTTTTTTTTTTGAATTTTGTTTTGAAAACCCAACTTATATCATGCAGCGATGAAGATACCGGCGGCAAAGCTGTTGAGAGCCGCCTCCAAGAAAAGGGCCGGGAAGGGCCATCCGGAGGTCAGCAGGCCCCAGCCCGAAGCGCCCGACGGCCCATGCCTCCCCTCCGGCACAAGTCTCCCCCACCCCCGGCTCCGCAAAATGTCCCGGTTGTCCCGGAGGTCGACCTCACAGTCGACACTCCTCCAGAGGTGGGAACGACTGCGGGAGCCGCCGCTGGAGAGCCAGTTGTGAGGGAGTCCATACCGGCTGAAGAACTCCCGGCTTGGGGGATCAACCCCACCAGACGCCATCAGGGACTGGGGTGAGGGACCATCTGGCCCCGCAAGTCCACCCTCCAAGGGGTCGCCCAGAGGTGGCCCACGCGAGGAACCGGGGACAGCCGAGGTGGCGGAGGGAGGCGAGGATGAGCCTGGGTCACCCCAAAACTCTCTGGATGACGGCCACTGGGCTGAGCAAGCCTTGGGCCCAGTCTTTTATCCTAGGATCATTGAGGACCTCAGCCACCAGAGAGCGGGCGTTCTTTTGGGACTCCTATGCCGCCGTCGTCAGGGTAAGCGATTTTCTTGCCCCTTACCTTTTATCTCATACATATACACATTTTACCTCGCTGACCTGGGTCTCATACGTGCAGATCGCGCACTCCTTAAAGGCCGCCAGGGAGGTGATTCGCGGGGGGCAAAATCTTCTACGGGAGATGCAGAAAGAGGTTAAGGAGGCCCAGCACCGTGCGGAGGCGGCTGAGAAGGCGCTGGAGTCGGTCAAAGACACCTGTGCGACCGAGGTGAAGGCCGCCCAGAGCTGGGCGGAGATTGAAGCCGACCGTGCGCGCAGCGCTCTCCCAAATGACGGAGGCTGTGAGCGCTTCATGGCCAGAGATATGCACATCTCCGAATTAACCTCAGCTCTCCAGGAGGCTGAAAATCAGGCGGGCGCGATGGCGGAAGAGGCAAGAGCGGCGAGGGAAGAGGCCAGAGTGGCGAGGGAGGAAACCTGCCGATGCGAGGAGGAGGTAAGCCGCGCTCGGGAGGCCGAGAGGATCGCGGCGGAAGCCCTTGCCGCAGAGAAAACCCGAGCTGCTGGGCTCATAGAGGAATACAAGGCGTCGGGCGCTTCGCAGACGACTTGGCCGAGGCTCCGGCAGCAGTATTTCTTGACGGGTTCCAGCACGGAAAAGAGAAGGTGGCCAGAGACCTGAACTTCCCCCGGCCCTGGAGGTTGAATTGGAGCAGTTATCTGACTTGGCCCCTTCTGATGATGAGCCCGTGCCGGCAGAGCCGTGAGCTTGCACTTGTAATTTTGCCCCTTTTTTTTTTTTTTTTTGTAAGCCCGACAACGTTGGCATTTTGTAGTCTCTCTCAATCAATGAAAATACTCTTCAAAATGCCTTCTGAATTGTCACTAACTTCATCGATTGATATGTAGCCTTATCGCCCCATTACCTCTAATAGTATCGGGGGCAACTCCCCACCCAAACCAGCCCGTCCTAGCTATTTAAACCCAAAAGTTTAGAGCCAGGGAGGGTTGAATTCTCGGAGCGGGAACGCCGCCGGTTAGAGGTTAGGTAGGTAGGCTCCTTGGGGCTACCGGCGCAATGCCCTGACTAGCGAGACTGTGCTGTCAGGTGTCAGGTCTTGGTTGTGAAGAGCCGGTGGTGCACCGCTCCGCCAGCGGCTCACTGGGCTTTATGCCTGGCTAGTGCAGGGCTTTGAGTGCCGACGGGGTGCCGGGCTTTTGTTGTTGAGAGCCGGTGGTACACCGCTCTGCCAGTGGTACACTGGGCTTATGCCTGGCTGGTGCAGGGCTTTGAGTGCCGACGAAGTGCCGGGCTTTTGTTGTTGAGAGCCGGTGGTACACCGCTCTGCCAGTGGTACACTGGGCTTATGCCTGGCTGGTGCAGGGCTTTGAGTGCCGACGGGTGCCGGGCTTTTGTTGTTGAGAGCCGGTGGTACACCGCTCTGCCAGTGGTACACTGGGCTTATGCCTGGCTGGTGCAGGGCTTTGAGTGCCGACGAAGTGCCGGGCTTTTGTTGTTGAGAGCCGGTGGTACACCGCTCTGCCAGTGGTACACTGGGCTTATGCCTGGCTGGTGCAGGGCTTTGAGTGCCGACGAAGTGCCGGGCTTTTGTTGTTGAGAGCCGGTGGTACACCGCTCTGCCAGTGGTACACTGGGCTTATGCCTGGCTGGTGCAGGGCTTTGAGTGCCGACGAAGTGCCGGGCTTTTGTTGTTGAGAGCCGGTGGTACACCGCTCTGCCAGTGGTACACTGGGCTTATGCCTGGCTGGTGCAGGGCTTTGAGTGCCGACGAAGTGCCGGGCTTTTGTTGTTGAGAGCCGGTGGTACACCGCTCTGCCAGTGGTACACTGGGCTTATGCCTGGCTGGTGCAGGGCTTTGAGTGCCGACGAAGTGCCGGGCTTTTGTTGTTGAGAGCCGGTGGTACACCGCTCTGCCAGTGGTACACTGGGCTTATGCCTGGCTGGTGCAGGGCTTTGAGTGCCGACGAAGTGCCGGGCTTTTGTTGTTGAGAGCCGGTGGTACACCGCTCTGCCAGTGGTACACTGGGCTTATGCCTGGCTGGTGCAGGGCTTTGAGTGCCGACGAAGTGCCGGGCTTTTGTTGTTGAGAGCCGGTGGTACACCGCTCTGCCAGTGGTACACTGGGCTTATGCCTGGCTGGTGCAGGGCTTTGAGTGCCGACGAAGTGCCGGGCTTTTGTTGTTGAGAGCCGGTGGTACACCGCTCTGCCAGTGGTACACTGGGCTTATGCCTGGCTGGTGCAGGGCTTTGAGTGCCGACGAAGTGCCGGGCTTTTGTTGTTGAGAGCCGGTGGTACACCGCTCTGCCAGTGGTACACTGGGCTTATGCCTGGCTGGTGCAGGGCTTTGAGTGCCAAGCTTTTCTTGAAGATTTAAGTAGCTAAAATGAATCTTGTTAAATTAACAAGGGATGAAACCCAAATGAAACAGGGATAATATTTAACATGAAAAAATGGATACATTACTGATAATACCGGCGGAGGTTATCCGCATTCCACGTCCTAGGGAAGTGGCGTCCCATCAAGTCCTTCAATTTTATAAGCTCCGTGGTGCAGCGTCTCGGTGATCCGGTAGGGTCCTTCCCAGTTAGGGGCTAGCTTACCTCCTTCAGCTGGCTTTGAGACCTCGGCCCCGGAGAACTAGGTCTCCTGGCAGGAACGTTCGAGGGCGCACACGCGCGTTGTAGTACTTCGCGGCCCGTTGCCGGTAGTTGCCATTCGAAGCCGCGCCCTGCCCCGCATTTCCTCCACCAGGTCGAGGTTGGCTCTCAGTTGGTCAGAATTACCTTCTTCACTGTAAGCCTCCACTCGGGGGCTAGGTGCTCCGATCTCCACGGGGATAACAGCTTCTGAGCCAAAAACTAGGCTGAATGGCGTCTCCCAGTGGGGGCTCGGGGCGTCGTGTGATAGGCCCATAGCACGTTGGGGAGCTCCTCTACCCAACGTCCCTTGCACCCGTCCAGCCGAGACTTCAGTCCTTGGAGAATGATTCGGTTTGTCACTTCAGCTGCCCCGTTGGTTTGAGGATGTCCGACGGAAGTAAATCTTTGAAAAATACCCAGCTCGGAGCAGAACTCCCGAAAAGGTGCATTATCAAACTGACGGCCATTATCGGTGACCAGTGTGCGTGGCAAGCCAAACCGACATATGATTGACTTCCAGAAAAAAGATCTTACTTTGCTCTCGGTAATCTTGGCCAAAGCCTCAGCTTCGACCCACTTGGTGAAGTGGTCCACCGCCACCAAGAGGAACTTTCGCTGCCCGGAAGCCGGGGGAAATGGACCCAAGATATCCATGCCCCACTGGGCAAAGGGCCAAGGCGCCATCACGGGGGTCAGGTTAGACGTCGGCTGTCGCTGGATATTGGCATGACGTTGGCAGATATCACACTTCTTGACAAGCTCGGCCGCGTCCTCCTTCATCGTCAGCCAGAAGTACCCTTGGCGCAGAGCCTTGTAAGCCAGGGCTCTGCCCCCCAGATGACTCCCGCATATGCCTTCATGGATCTCCCTAAGGATATAATCCGACTCCGGGTCCTACACACCTAAGGACGGATATGAGAAGGATCTTCGATAAAGCTTCCCGTCCATCATCAAGAATCTCGGGGCCCTTCGCTTAAGCTGTTTGGCCTCCGCGGGTCCCCCGGGAGGGTACCGTCGGTTAAGTATTGGATGTAGGCATCCATCCAGGAGGGCTCCGGCTCCACTGGCAACACTTCTTCCGCGGTCTCAATGCTTGGGGCTGGTAGATGCTCCACGTATGTCCTCCCTAACGTCCCATCGACCGAAGTGGCCAAGCGGGACAGGGAGTCAGCTCTGGCATTCTCTGCCCTGGGGATATAGCTGACACGGAAGTAAGAAAAATGAGACGCCTGGGACTGCACCTTGCTCAGGTAACGGGACATGACCGGGTCCCTAGCCTCGTATTCACCAGTAATTTGCCCAGAAATGAGTTGAGAGTCGGTAAAGGCCCTCAAGCGCCCCGCGCCTAATTCCTTGGCTAGTCTCAATCCCGCCAGCAGGGCTTCGTACTCCGCCTGATTATTGGTCGCTGGGAACTGGAATCTGAGGGCGTACTCCACTACATCTCCCTCCGGGCTTGCAAGGATGAGCCCGGCACCGCTCCCTTGGGAGTTTGCCGCTCCGTCCACATGCAGGATCCAATCCTCCACCTCCCCTGATGAGGGGGGTCCCCAAACTCCTCCGGTTGCGCCTCCTCCATGTCCTTCTTGGTCCAGGAAGCATTCGACTAGGAAATCCGCCAACACCTGAGACTTCATGGCTGACCTCGGTCGGATGGACAGATCGAACTCGCCTACTTGATGGCCCATTTAGCCAGCCGGCCGGAGTGTCGGGGCGAGACAGGATAGCTCGCAGGGGCTGATCCGTAAGCACCACGATGGGATGAGCTTGAAAATAAGGCCGGAGGCGCTGAGTAGAGACCACCAGAGCGAAGATGATCTTCTCAGTTTTTGAATACCTGGTCTCCGCGTCATGGAGTATTTTGCTGGTGTAGTAGATCGGCTTCTGAGTTCCGTCGGTATCCATGTGCACCAGTACCGAGCTGACGGCCTCCGGGGAAGCGGCCAGATATAGGAAGAGCTCCTCCCCATTTTCGGGCTTGGATAGCAGCGGCGGAGTGGAGAGAAACTGCTTCAATTCTTCAAAGGAGCTCTGACATTCTTTCGTCCACTCGAAGCCGTTAATCTTGCGCAGCGCCTTGAAAAAGGGTAGGCACCTCTCCGCCGACCTTGACATGAAACGACTCAAGGCCGCCACCCTCCCCGTCAAGGCGCTGCACCTCCTTCTTACTGACCGGGGGCCGCATCTCCAGGATAGCTCTGATCTTGTCGGGGTTGGCTTCGATCCCGCGTTGGGTCACCATGAAACCCAGGAACTTGCCGGCCGCCACTCCAAAGGCGCATTTGTGGGGGTTGAGCTTCATTCGGTACCGTCGCAGATTGCCGAAAGTCTCCCCGAGATCGGCACATGGTCTCTGCGCTGGTGCTTTTAGTCAGCATGTCATCCACATAGACCTCCATATTGCGCCCCAGCTGATTCTCGAAAACCTTGTTCATCAACCTTTGATAAGTGGCCCCGGCGTTTTTCAGCCCGAAAGGCATCACTCTGTAACAGTAGATCCCCTTCTCCGTGACAAAGGAGGTTGCCTCCTCATCTACTGGGCTCATCTTGATTTGATTGTACCCCGAGAACGCATCCATGAAACTGAGCGTCCCGTGCCCGGAAGTGGCGTCCACCAGCTGGTCGATTCGGGGGAGCGGAAAGCTGTCCTTGGGGCACGCCTTGTTGAGGTCGGTGAAAGTCCACACACATCCTCCAGCTCCCACTGGCCTTCCGAACCATCACGACATTCGCCAACCAGTCGGGGTAGCGCACCTCACGAATGTGGCCAGCCGCCAACAGCTTCCGCACCTCCTCGTCGACAGCCTTCTGCCGGTCCGGAGCAAAACTCCTTTTCTTCTGCCTGATGGGCCGGCACTCTGGTCGGATGTTGAGCTGGTGTGTAATCACCTCCTCCGGGATCCGGGCATGTCAGATGCTGACCACGCGAAGACGTCGGCGTTGGCCCGTAGAAAGGTTAGGAGCTGGTCACGGCTTCGTCAGGAAGCGAGGCTCCGACTCGAACCGTCTGCGCGGGGTCCTCCCCGAGGGGGAAGGTAAGCAGCCGCTCGGCCGGTTCCCCCCTCCTCTCCAAGTCCCGTGGGTCAAGAATTTCGGATGTCGATGTCGACGGTGGTGCAAGCACTGCCCCCTGGGGACTGGGGCCAAGTGATAGCATAGCGCCGGCAGGTCCCTGCTCTCCTCGCATCTCGCCGATCCCGCTGGTGGTTGGGAACCTCACTAGGAGTCGCTTGGTGGAAATGACGGCATCCAAGAGGTTGAGCCCGGGCCTCCCAAGAATCGCATTGTACGCCAGGGGCACACGGACCACCAAAAACTTATAAGGACAGTGCTCTGGCACGGAGCCATTCCGGCTGTTGCAGGAAGAGTAATCTCCCCCTCGACCCTCACAGAATCCCCCGTGAATCCCATCAAAGGCGTGACGACAGGTTGAAGTAAATCATGCGACAGGTTCATGCGAACAAAGGCGTCGTAGTTCAAAACATCTACTGAACTTCCACTGTCGACCAGGATTCGTTTTACAGGGTGCTTAGCGATCGTCATGGATACGACGACGCTATCATCATCTTGGTTTACAACCCCCTCTAGGTCCCTCTTCGAAAAAAGGAATTATAGCCTCCGCTCCCCCCTCTCCCCTCGGTCTCTTCGGCGGGCCCCCTGCCCCCCAGGAGATCATCGCTACCGTCTTCTCCGTCGGGGCGTTATCAATCATCGGCGGTGCAGGCGCTGATGGGCCGGGAGCTCCTGGGTTGTTCCTTTGGACGAACTTCCTCAGGTGGCCCTGTTGAATGAGATCTTCAATGGCTTTCTTCAGCTGCCGGCAGTCGTCGGTGTTGTGGCCATGGTCCCGGTGGTAGCGGCAGTAGAGGCTCTTGTTCCGGGGGATCTTCGGGTTGATGGGAGGAGGACGTTGCAGGTAAGGCTCCCCTTCGATCTCGAGCAGGATCTGGGATATGGGAGCAAGCAACGGAGTGTACGGCCCGTCTCTCGGTGCAGGAGGTCGAGGGCGGTTGTCTGGTCGACGAGGAGGCTCGGGCCTCCTGGGGCGGGCTTCCGCAGGTTCTGGCTGGGTTGGCTTCCGGGGTACGTTCCCGCCGGCCTCACGCCGAGAAAAGTCAGCTTCATCTGCCCGGATGTACTTCTGGGCGCGGATCAGGAGTTCGGAGTAGGAACCCGGTGGCTTCTTGTCAAGAGAATACGCGAAACGGGAAGGGCGGAGCCCTCGCTTCAGAGCCAAGGTAGCCACTGAGTCCTCCAAGTTATATACCTCCAGGGCGGCCTCCTTAAACCGGGCGACGTAGTCTCGCAGGGACTCGCCATTCTTCTGCTGGACAGCAAATAGACTGTCCGCCACCCTCGGGATCTTCCGGCAGGCGTCAAAGTGGGCCAGGAAAGCCCTCTCCAACTGGCGAAAGGAGTCGATGCTCCGTGGCGGCAGGCGAGAGTACCAGGCCCGGGCAGCTTTTTTCAGAGTAGCAGGGAAGGCCACACACATAAGGGAGTCTGTGGCCCCCTGAACCTGCATGAGCACCTTGTAACTTTCCAAATGGTCCAGGGGGTCCGTAGTCCCGTCATAAGGGTCCAGCTGAGGAAGGCGGAACCTAGAGATTGGCTCCTCCATGATGCGGCGGGACAGGGGAGGCCGACTGTCGTAATCAGTCTCCGGCAGGTGGGTGATCGACGGCTAAGTTCTTCCAACTTCTGATTACACTCCTCGAGTCGCCGCTCAGCTCGGCGAGGCATCCGGCCATCAACGGAACCCTCCCCTGAAGATTCAGAAGAAGAGCGGAGGCGACGATGTCGGCGCGCGCGCTCCGCCTCCTTTCCGTGCCGCCGCTTAGGAGAGATGCTGGCGTGGCGAGAAGGAGACCGGGGCCTTTTGGACGCCTCGCGGCGATGCGGCTTGGCCGGGGATCGGCGGTGATGATCTGCAGGAACGGGCGATCTCCGGCGGGAGGAATGCTGGCTGGGCTGCACCCCCTGGGACAGATGGGCTCGGCTCCGGCTGTCGCAAGGCTACTTGTTGCTGCTGCTGCATGCTTTTGACCGCCGCTGCCAGCGACTGGACCTGGGTGGCCAGGGCAGCGAATCGATCTTCTTGGAGTTGCTGTGGAAAGATGCAGGGGCGCCATTCTGCGGAGCAGAAGGCCCTGCCTCCTGGAGGTTCGGAGGCTCTGGGAAACAAGATACGAGAGCTGGGGGGGCCTCCGCGGGTGGACCAGCCCCGCAGCGCTGCCTCCCAGCGCGACCGGCTGAAACTCCCTTCATTCGAGTTGTCACCATGGCTTTAAGGCTCGAAGACGAAGAAAGCGCTGGTTCGAAGTCTCTCTTACACTCCCCCTACCTGGCGCGCCAATCTGATGACGCCAAGTCACCTTCCTTCAAACGTCGGGGAAGACGGACGTCTTCTCCGGGAAGTCCTGCAAGAAAAGTCCCCGGGACCGGTGGCACCGGTGGGGACCCTCCGACGATCAAGTTAGTGGCTTGGGTTCAGACAGAGAACCACCCCCAGCGAAGAAGAGCTGAGGCGGTTAGGGTTTTTGCTGGGAGGAAGAAAGCTTCGAAAAACCAGAGTTCATATCCCACTTACAATGTGAGCACGTGCCTTTATACCTGTCCGAATACCCTAATTTACAGCTCTGGGAGATCACCATCGTACCATCGCTGCGTGTGGTATCATACGTGTCCGGTAGCTATGAAGGCGTTCAGTGCACGTCGTCGGTTGATAGGACCGGGCACCATTGCCAGTGGTAGCGAAACGTACGCCGTAGCGAGGCCTGGTGATGCACAGGGACATGTAATGCGCCAAACTCCGTTATGAGGCATGGCCCTCCGTAACGGGGTGCAATCACGGGAGTACCGAATCGTACGCTGTGGCGAGGCATGGCCATGCGCAGGGGCATGCAACGCGCCAAACACCGTTATGGGGCATGGCCCTCTGTAACGGGGCGCAATCACGGGAGTACCGAATCGTACGCCGTGGCGAGCTATGGCCATGTGCTGAAAATCATGTGTGAGCACCGTGCAACCTGGTAGTTATCGTTTTCCTTGGCAGTTGAGTTGCATGCTGGTCGCTGATGACTCCCCACCCTGGAGCCGGAGGGGGTCCCAGGGGTGGGAGAACGCTGGCGCACCCCGAGGTCGGTGAGGGTCACGGGGATAAGGAAATGCCAGCACACCCCGACACCGAGAGGGTCCCGGGGTCAAGGACTGATGGCCCCACCCAGCGACCCCGAGGGGGTCCCGGGGGTGGGGGAATGCTGATGCGCCCCGACCCCGAGAGGGTCCCGGGGTCAAGGACTGATGGCCCCACCCAGCGACCCCGAGGGGGTCCCGGGGGTGGGGGAATGCTGATGCGCCCCGACCCCAAGAGGGTCCCGGGGTCAAGGACTGATGGCCCCACCTAGCGACCCCGAGGGGGTCCCGGGGGTGGGGGAATGCTGATGCGCCCCGACCCCAAGAGGGTCCGGGGTCAAGGACTGATGGCCCCACCTAGCGACCCCTAGGGGGTCCCGGGGGTGGGGGAATGCTGATGCGCCCCGACCCCGAGAGGGTCCCGGGGTCAAGACTGATGGCCCCACCCAGCGACCCCGAGGGGGTCCCGGGGGTGGGGGAATGCAGATGCGTCCCGTCCCCGAGAGGGTCCCGGGGTCAAGGACTGATGGCCCCATCCAGCGACCCCGAGGGGGTCCTGGGGTGGGGGAATGCTGATGCGCCCCGACCCCGAGAGTGTCCCGGGGTCAAGGACTGATGGCCCCACCCAGCGACCCCGAGGGGGTCCCGGGGTGGGGGAATGCTGATGCACCCCGACCCCGAGAGGGTCCCGAGGTCAATAGCCGCTGTTACCGTCTATTTTGACGATGTGGGATCAGTCATATCAGTAGTTGTTGCCTCTTTGACAATGGTCCACTTAGATCCAAAGCATGAAGGTTCGCATGACCCGATAGGGCCGGAATGATGTCCACAGGGATCGGAACTCCTTTTAATTTGAATGAAACTAGACAACTTAGTTTCCTGAGTGAATTGGACAGCGTCGTTTCATCTGAATCTGAAACATGAATTATCACCAGGTTCCGAAGTTTGGTCAGTTGTGGCAGATCCCTCCCAATCTATGATCCACTGCTGATTCCCTTCAAGGTCTGCAAATTCTTTGCGGCACAAATATTTCTTAGTCTTGCGCCACCGCTGCTACGGACAAAATGCATCAGGTAGACTACGGACAAAAGTATTCCTTACATCAAGAGTTTCTAGACAGCAAAGATCTGCTATGGTTGCAGGAATTTCTGATAGGTCGGTATTTCTCAGGCCCAAATACCTCAAATATATTACGCTTTTGATTTCCTTGGGCAGCTTCCAGAGTGGCGCCCCTTCCAGATCAATCACTCTCAATAACATCAGACCATGTAGCCTCAGCTTCACAGAATCAATAATGCTTGGATGCACATTGCAATACGGCCACATATTTTAATATAAACCCTAAGAATGTACAAAGCCTACTAAACTCCAACATAAGCAATATCATAAAACTATTTACAAGAACTAAATGTTATATATCTCAAAAATGTTGTCACAAAGCCATCATACTAGTATATAAAAAATTTGAATATCAATCTCTTAGTACATATCAGGTATCTACAATATTAAATAATAAAAAAAACTATATACTAATCTCTCTTCTGATGTTCAATGCCCAAATCGAAATCCAATAAGTATGTGCCATCATCATCCTTTGAAATATGGTAATGGAAAAAAATAATGAGCTAAAAGCTTAATAAAAATTTTACACACACCATTATGAATATACCAAGAAAATTCAGAATGAAGTATATAACAAAATAATTTTTTATAGAAAGTAACATAGCATATCCAACTAGTTGCAAAATCATAAAATTAAATAAATACCAACATAAGCCACACCAAATACTAAAATCACCAACATTTATATATCCATATCACAATCATCCACATGTTAAAGATATATACTAAGAGCCTCATATCGATAGTTTGTCTGGCAACTTAACTTGGCGATACATATATGCATAAGTTGGTTATTATACTAATACCCAATGTATTAAACTTAGTCAACAGTCCATGACTGGCTCTGCATTGGCTCTCAACCTTTAGCCCTCTTTCGGTGCAACTAGTCTAGGTTAATCTTGAGAGAATTAATACCACGTATCAACAGTAAACATCATATTACAATCTCATCCATCCATAGCATTAGACTGAGCCACTCACATACACATCAATATACTGATGATATATACTAACAAACCTCATGCCAGTAATCCATGTCTAACAACCTAACTTATCAGTATGCATACATATGTTGGTTCTCATACTATTATCAAGTGTATTAAACTTAGTCAATAATCCATGATTAGTTGTATACTAGCTTTCGGCCTTCAATTCTCACTTGGCCTTCAGTCCTCTCTCGGTATCAATGGTCTAGAGTAATCCCGTTAGAACTAGTACTATGTATCAATAGTAAATCATTAATATCTAGTATCTCAAACCTAGCTATGTTACATTTATAAACCATAACTAATTCTACATCGGCTTCTTCTGGCCAAACTACCTTTTCCCGATGCTACTATTGTCATATCTTAGTAACTAATCCACATGCCTACATTATCACAATACATATCCATCGAGTCATCATCATACCATATCCAAAAGAACATATCTCAACATATCATACTCATATATCTCAAATCAAAGCTAAATTCATTTTATATCATAAATAATATGCCCCAATATGTATAACAACTTCACAAATAAACCATTATGTACAATTAAAATATGTTAAAAAATTTAATAATAAATCTATGATATATGCAGGCATATAAGACATGAAACATATTGCATAATAATAGGTATACAATTTCTACCTTGGATCACTAATCTAATTTAACATTCTCAATCAAATCAAATCAATCATTAATCATCTATAATTAAATATAAATAATTAATTAATTTATTAAAATTTATAATTATATAAAATTATCATTATGTTCGTCTAGTTCATTTCCAATGCTATCAGGCGCAACCTAAATGGTCAAGATCCAATATGTTAATTTGTGGGTTTGGGTTGATTAAAAACAAATGGGTTGAGTCTAGCATAATGAATTCGATCCAGCCCTTCAATTGATTCAGAATATTTAAACCCATCCAATTTCTGGTTCAGATTTACTGATTCATAGGAATCAAGTTGATTCAAGCAATTAAATCAAGCCCATTTAGCAATTAGAACTCAGGTTGGTTTTGATTTATCTCCTTAAATCCAACTCTTGGTTGATTCAACAGAACTTAATTCTGTTACAACCTGCACGAACGTTTAGATTTATTTGATCAAACCCAATCAAGAACATGAAATGATCTTTATTTGATTCCATTAAATTAAAACTGATCTGGGTTAATTGAGCCACATAGTTCCACATGGGTTTGATCCAACCAACAACTTAAAGAAGACTCGTTCATTTTCTTCCTGGATGAGCCGACCTCCGAACTACCCAATTGTTTGACCATAGCCGATCGCCTTACCGACCACAGCCTGGTGGTGGTACACGACGGGAACACCGGCCGCGTATGTTGATGTCTAGATTTGCAGCGGCGGCGTCAACCAATCCATCGTTACTGTTACAGTTCACAAAATTCAAACATCCCATCCCCGGAGTGGTAAGATCTTTAGGAAATAAGCCAGCAAAGAAAGGGGGCTCTTTCAATTACTCCTAATACTTTTCTATTTCAGTTTAAGTATTCATATAAGATGAAAACTTTAACCTTCTTGATAAGCTAATATTTTTGACAATGAGAATTATTCAAAATAATAAATTTTGGTACTTAAACCTTAGTTGGAGGATGGACTTCAAACAATGAATAAATGAATTTGTTAATCATTAAATAGATAGAGATGAAGCAAGGTTAGCTTGCAGGTTTAATTTTACAACATTCTAAGTAAATTCTAAAGTTTGCACTTTTGAAAATTTTTAATAATTTGATAGGCATGCCCATTTACATCTCTTGTTCGGATGACATGTTGTATATATAATTCTTTTTTTAACCTTAATGAAAGCTTTTTATTTAATTTATTATCAACTAAAATCTACATAAAGTGCATGTAAGAGAATAATTATTATAAATAAAAATAAATTTTATTTTACAAATATAAAGGTTTCAAAATTCAAGCATTTGAATTTATTTTAGATTATTATTAGGGAAAAAATCAATTATACGATATCTCTTAGGAATCTACATAACTTTTGATTTTGCCGAACATTTTTTTGATAAAATTTTTACTTCAAAATTTGATATTTTCTCACCAAAAACAAATATATATTACTCTTGTTTGGATATTACATCATCACGATCATTTCTTAAGTCTTAACAAAATCCCAAAACCAAACTTACATATTCATCAACTTGTTTAATAGTTCCTTGCCAATCTATCTCAACCCACATCCCGTATAGAGAAATTGCCCAATATTTTAAAAAATATTCCAAAAGAAAATTGATAGATAAACTTTTAAAAAGAGAAATATTTTAATTACAAAATTTTTATTTTTGATTGGTCCTCTTATTTGCTGGACCTCCCTCTACTTTAAACCTGTTCTTATTTTTAAAGCAACCCCTCCATCGCTCTGGTACCATAAGTTTGCTTTCTTTAAAAAAAAAAAAAAAAAGGAAAAATGACTCTCCATAAGGCTCAAGGGCACTCACCATCGATGCCAAAAGAAACAACCCTCCAGAAGGCTTCAGGAGTCGAGGGCACTCACCACCGAAGCCACGTCTCGCCACAGTCGACTAGGGACCTAAAGTTTGGGTGCCCAGATTCAACGACTAGGGGTCACTCCTGTATCTGGAGGGAGATATGCCCGTGCTCCTATTATAGGAAATTTTGTATATTTTATATGAATCAAATTCATATATCAAGCAGCAGAAGATAAAATAAATGCAAATTTAATTTCTAAAGCCCAAGATCCTCAGAAAACAAATTCAGTTAACAAGAAATTACATAGGATTAAACAATAGATCATACCTGTGTTCTTTATTGGGGATGAAGACTGATGAAGCCGATAAAAAATTTACCACTAGCCGTACACGCGTCGGAATGGATAATGACCTTCTAGCAAGGGATGCTAGCGTCTCTTTTCTTCTTCAATTGATTTTCCAAATCAAGAGAGAGAACAATTTCTTGATCAAGATCAAATATTGATCAATCAAGAGAAAAAAGATTTATTGATAAAAATAAAATCTTGATTTAGAAATTAATTTCTTGATCAAATCTTGATCAATAAAGAAAGGAAAGATTTCTTGATCAGGATCAAATCTTGATCAACCATGAAGAGAGAGAAAGCCTTCCTTTAACCGCCCAAGAAAGAGAGAAAGCCTTCCTTTAACCACCCAAGAAAGAGGGATGTGAGAGAGAGACTTTCACCCATTCAAGAGAGAGAGGCATCCAAGAGAGAGAAAAAAGAGGAGTTATGTGTATCTTTCTAATGGGGCATCTCTCTTCCTTTATTCATGAAGAGGTTACTCTTATTTATAAAGAGAAGGCTACTCTTTTTATTCATGAAGAGGAGGTTACTCCTTTTATTCATGATGATGCCAACATTATGAATGTTATAGGTCATGTCCATCATATGAGCATGGATCCATTCTCCACGTGGCACGATCTCAACCCTCGGTTCAATTAAGTTTCCATGATTCACATCATGCCATCATATGGATTAAATACCACATTATTAATCTAATTAATCTAAGCCATCCATCACATGGATCAAGCCTAATTGGGTATCCAATTCATATGTACATCATATGTACAAAAGGTCTCTCCCTTAACATAAAATTCTTTCTTTATGATGAATCCTATTCATCAATTTCATATTCTCTCATTAACATTGAGTCAAACCCAATCCTAATTAATTGGTCATCTAATCTGAATTAAGTCTAACTTAATTTTCATTTTAACTTCATCCAAAATCTCTTTAATGCGTGTGACCCATTAGGTCACTTGACACATTGGTAATAATCATGTTCCTTAATTGACCGTGTGGATGACTTTGATAAACATCTTTCCAAGTCAATTATTTAACCAAATCAACTCTTTGATTAAGTCAAAGAATCTATCATTATAGATCATGAGCGGCTTCTAGCAAAGTATCATGACCACCCAAGTGTTAAGGATTTTGTTGACATGGCCATCAACACCTGTCCATGAACGGTGATCGTATGATTCAATTCCTTCGTCACATATCCGAGATCAATCAGTTGTATAAAATGTGTCAACATATAATTGATTTTTATCTACTTGATCTTAGAAAAATTAACTCATATGAATTAGAACTTTGAAACCATTTCGAATTCCAACTCAACCTTGCAAGGATTTAATAGTCACTACAAGAAAATTTTATTTTAGCGACGCCAAAATGCATCGCTAAATCGATTTAGCAATGCATTTTCGTTATCGCCGTAACTTTCGTCGCAAAATGCTATTCGTCGCAGTTTCGTCGCTAAATAGCGATGCAATAAATGCATCTCTATTTTATGACAAAAATTTCATCGTCACAAATTAGCGACGCATTTGCGACGCATAGTAATGCGTTGCAATTTAGCGATGCATAGTAATGCGTCGCAATTTAGCGACGCAATTTGCATCGCAAAATTTTAATTTTATTTTTTTAAAAAAAATTGCATCAAGAAAATAATTTCTAGTTATAATATTTTAAAAAAATAAAATTTAAATTTTGCGACGCATTAGCGATGCAAATTGATATATTTCTTTTTTAAAAAATTGCAACCAGAAATTAATGTCTCGTTGCAATTTTTTTAAAAAAAATGAAATTAAATTTTTGCAACACATTTGCGATGCAAATTGCATCGCTAAATTGCATGTATATTTTTTCACAAAGTTATATTATGTATAGGTTTGAGTAATTGTATGAATTTTGTCTGGAAATGACTCCATCGCTTCCTGTCCGAACATTTTTTGATTGTTTCTTGGAATTGTCATGCTGTGTTTTGCATCGCAATTTAGCGACGCAATTTGCGTCGCAAATGCATCGCAAAAATTTCATTTCATTTTTTAAAAAAATTACAACGATATATTAATTTCTGGTTGCAATATTTAAAAAAAATAAAATTTGCGACGCATTTGCGATGCAAATTTATAAATTTCTCTTTTAAAAAAATTGCAACAAAAAAATAATTCTGGTTGCAATTTTTTTAAAAAATAAATTTAAATATTTGTGATGCATTAGCGATGCAAATTGCATCGCTAAATTGCGACGTATATTGATGCATTTATTACAATATTTTAAAAAAAAAATTTATAAAATTGCATCGCTAATGCGTCACAAAATTTATTTTTTTAAAATATTACAACAAGAAATTAATTTATTGTTGTAATTTTTAAAAAATGAAATTAAATATTTGTGACGCATTAGCGATGCAATTTGCATCACAAATGCGTCACAAATATTTAAATTTAAATTTTTTAAAAAATTGCAACCAGAAATTAATTTAAAAAATAAATTGTTATTCAATTTAGCGACGCAATATGCGTTGCAAATTTATTAAATCATTTTTAAAAAAAATTATAACAAAATTTTTTTTTGTTAAAAAAATAAATATTTAAAACTCTTAATGCAATTTAATTTTATTCAATTGAAACATTATCGCTAACATTCATTACAAAATTTTCGATAATGCATAAAATTTTATTTTATTAATAATGACAAGTTTGGATACACAAAATAGAAAATAAATACATCAAGAATCCGCACTGTCACGATCACAGAAAGGCTATGGAGGCTGAAATGAGCCCTGTGACATTTGGCGAACCAAATCTTGCATCTGACACATCTGCTCTCTAATGTCTGAAAGCTCTTGCCGAACCTCATGCTGAACCTCCTGCCAAACCTCCTGTCGAACCTCCTGCCGAGCCTCCTCCGTAATAGATCTTCGAATATCATCTAAACGATCAGAAGGAATATCACCAGAATAGTGCGAAGTGAAGCCGAAAAAATATCTAGAAGCTTTAGCCCCCAGACCGTAGACCCTACGGTCTCACGGCTGGGCACCAACAGCTTTCAAAAACACACGTCGACTCTTCTCTGGTGAGAGTTCGACGAGCGGCCCCTCATCAGTGGAGTCGACCTGCGATGCCTGGGACTGAAGCTCCTCGACTCGTGCCTTTGAATTATAAATGAATCAGTATACGAACCTGAATAAAGGTTAAGAAATTAAACAGTTACAATATAAGTCAAATTTCTTACCGCAACCTCATGTGATCGTGCATCGACCCAGGTACCGTCCTTCCTAGTGTGTGTCGCCCTAAATAGGTTGAACTCACCAGGATCTCTGCCCTCCCGCTCAGACTACAAAAGCAGAAGAAATGATATAAATGTAAGTATATGCAAATGACTAAATTAGTAATTAAATTATTGATGTTTTCTTACCATACGGCGTTTGTGCTCCAGAATGGAAATGGACCCCGCAGTGTGGCAGGAGAGACCCGTGCCACGACTAGCTTTCTCGGATCAGCGGTTCATGGTGGCTGATGCGGACCTCCTTTGCCAGGCCTCAGACTGCCACACCTACTGCCAGTCGTGCCAAATACCCTCTGGCACATGCACAGGGTGATCACCCGATCTCCTCCAATGATGAAGCATGTCAGAGTATCAGTGTGCCGCAAGAGCATTCCATGTTACCCTAACGGCATCATGGATGGTTGGGTCCCACGTAAACTTTTTCTGCATTTAAATAAATAGTTAGTTTAAGATATATCAAGATTTAGTTATTTTAAATCAGTAATAAATTGTATTTAATAAATTTATCTGAAACTCTGAAAAATAAAACTCCCTCATGGCCGCAGATACATGATGCCAATCGTAGCCAGTGGGATTAGCACGAATCTGGAATATGGAGCTGATCCGGCTCGATACAGAATGCTGCTCAATAAAGCTGCAAAAAAATCCATATTTATAAGTAAATGCCTGGTAACAGATAAACATATATTTACATTATCATATACTTACTGCCGATCAACATCCAGTCGATGTACGGTGCGGCTGACGTGTGATGAACTCTCAGATGTCTACGCCGATCGGCTATGAGACTCGAAGGCTGCATATCTGAATTCTCCATCTCCAATGCTCATGAAGTGATTTGATGCGGCAGGGCCACGTCCCTGCTTGCTCTGTCCATCAGCGAAAGATCTATCTCGGCCCGACATACTGAAAATACTAAAGAACCATGCATGCAATATAATTATGAATAATGATTGAATATGAAAAATTAAGCACTTATAAAAATAAATTAAAATTAAATAAACCTCTATGTTTAATCAATGTCATTTGTTTCGTCAAATGTTAGTTCAACATCCGATGCCGTATCAGATTGTGATTCTGTGATTCTGTGTCATTATCATCCGAAGGAAATTGAACATTTGCATCCTTAATTTCTTGGGCATCACCATTTGGATCTCTAACTGATGTTTCAGGAGCCCTTGTATCATCCTCAATTGCATGCATTTCCATCTTATCCTCTTGAAATGCAGGGCACTCAGGTGATTGACTTGATGAACTCTTGTCTAATATGATTGCTGAACATGGAAGGATTTTAGAAACAGCCCACCAATCTTGCTTGTCATTGCGCAAACTTGGATATCCGCAGTAAAACACTTGCTGAGCTTGGGATGCAAGGATGAATGATTCATATTTCTGCAATCTTCGGCAATGGTTGACTTCAACTAGATTGTAGTTGTTATGAACCCTTTTACCCACAGGAACTGTCGGATCGAACCAATCGCAATGAAATAATATGGTTCGTTTGATAGGCCAACCAGGATATTCAACTTCAACCACCTCTACTAACTTTTCGTAATAATCCATCATATTTGCTCCAACATTTTCTCCTTTGACACACACACCTCAGTTCTGTGTGCCTCTTGAAGACGCTAGTCGTTCAATTTGAAATTTATACCCATTAACAAAGTAGCTAGTAAAGGTTGTTACGATCTTCAATGGCCATTGCGCTAGGTATTAATGAAAATATTGTCGGTTGTGAACCATGGACCGTTTACCTACAAATTAATAAGCTATTCATAACCAATTCGATAAATAAAAGCCATTATTGCAATTGATTGAGTGATACTACAAACCAGTAAGCGAACTCCGTTTCTAACTTCTATCCAATGTCAATTTGACTGATGTTGGGAGTCATCTGTCGTTGTCTATCACAAAACATCCTAAAGGGATGATAACAATTAAAACTTCTGTTAGCAATTAAATAGTGACATATATTATAATTTAAAGTAGTGAAGTGTATACTTACTCAATGTATGGATCGACTTCTCTACAGTTCATTAGGATGTAATAATGTGCTGCACTATACTCCACATCGCTCAAATCTCTTGACTTCTGCCTTCCAAATGAATGACCGATACCTTTAAAAAATGATATTCTACCATCATTAGGTTGTCCTTCGTCCACACATACATCGTCGTTACGACCAAGATTTTGGCTCCTCGTGTGGACGTGACTCTCAAAGTAATAAGAGGCAAAAGCTGAAACTTCTTCAACTATGTGTGCATTGCATATAGAACCTTCAACCCTTGCCTTATTACGCACATTATTTTTTAACTTCTTAAGGTACCTACACGTAAAGGTAAGAAATAGAATAAACCAACTTTCTCGTAATGAAATAAAATTTTAAATGTGAACATGTACAACCGATTATTAAGATATTTACCTCTTGAAAGGATACATCCAGCGATACCGCACAAGTCCAGCTATACTCGCTTCGTATGGCAAGTGAACCGATAAATGCTCCATTGAGTCAAAAAAACTTGGAGAAAATATTCGCTCCAACTTGCATAAAATAATTAGAATTTCATCTTCAGGCCTTGCCATGGATGCAGAAGTAATGACTGCGGCAGAAAAATCCTTAAAGAACAAGCTGAGCTCCATAAATGCCTTCCACACATGGTGCGAAAGCAACTCACGAAAAGCTATAGGCAATAACCACTGCATAAAAACATGGCAGTCATGACTCTTCATGCCAAACAACTTGAGCTTCTGCATTTCCACACACCTACTGATATTTGAAGCATAACCATCTGAAAATTTTAGCCCTCTAACCCAGTTACATAAAACTTCTCGTGAATTTCTGTCAAGAGTGTAACAGGCTTTAGGATAGGTCCCATCAGCATTCCTTCTCAAATCAGCTCTTCTGCAGTACTGATTAAGTTCTTCTCTCAACTTTGCAGTGTCTATTTTAAAATTTTTTGAAATTTTGTGTCGCTAATGAGTCGCTAAATAGCGACGCATCTTTTCTGCGTCGCTATTTATTTTTGTCGCTGAGGCGTCGCAATTTGGTCGCAATTTAGCGATGCAAAAATGCGTCGCTAAAATGGCATCGCTATTTCAGTATTTTCTTGTAGTGAGTCAATTTAATCTATCAAGTGGCCGTGGGACATAACACTTTCTATCAAGGAAAATAAATCTTGTCTTGATCAAACACCATCTTTATGTGCTTTATGTCATACCCAAACGACACCATATTTTCCATCCATAGCTAGAGCGATGTTTGTATGTCGTCAAAGCATGACATTCCATACATGAGATGTAATTAAGATCTTAAGTCAAAGGATCACTTGCACCACCGTCATTAGAGATCAACCATTGAGACTATATAGAATATTCATATGGGATCTCAATGTAGGTCAACCAATGCATTGTTACAATAACGAGCATCTACACACCTATCCAAGTATCTCCATACTTCAGCTTGTGAGATTAGCTACCCACCATAAGGTGAGGATATGCAATGTATGCCAGAAGGTGAGGATATGCAATGTATGCCAGTCTCACGGTATTCGATGATGTTCAGTCCCATCTATACATCGACTAGAAAAATTTAAAGAATCAAACCATAACGTGCAATTTGAATCTCACAATTTGTAATCTCTATTACAAATTCCATATACATAGTTCACATTCTTTTGAACTTTATCTCACAGAAGAAATATATCTAATATATATATATATATATATATATGGATAGATAAAGAAATTAATAAATTTGATTTGCATTTATAAAGAAATATGTACAAACTAGCATCTAATCCGATTGGATATAGGGCATACACTAACAATCTTCCACTTACACTAGAGCCAATCACCCATATATCCAATACCAAGTGACTCAGCATGACCATCATGCTTCTGTTGCGGCAGAACTTTAGTAAACGGATCGATAATATTATCATCCATGGGGACTCGTTCTATCTTTATATCATTTCATCCAATGATTTCTTTAATTACACTATATTTTCTAAGTACATGTTTGGACCTCTAATAAGACCTTGGCTTCTTAGATTGTGCAATAGCTCTATTGTTATCAAGTACAAGAGTATTGGATTAACAATGCTTGAAACCAATCTAAGTTCAGTGATGAACTTTTTGATTCAAACTGGTTCTTTAACTGCATCTAATACTATGATGTACTCGGCTTAGTTGTAGAGTCTGCAGTCATCTCTTGCTTAGAACTCTTCTAGCTGACTACACCACTATTGAGTATGAACACATAGCCTGATTTTGATTTATAATCATCTTTATTAGACTAAAAACTAGAATCCGTGTAACCTCAAACTATAAGGTCGGGTTCTCCAAAAATCAAGAGTATATTCTTAGTCCTTTGCAAGTACTTAAGGATATTCTTGCCATCCAATATTTCTCACTTGGGTTTTCCTGATATCTACTCATGATACTAAAAGCATAAGAAACATTAGGCCTCGTATATAACATCGCATACATGATGGATCCTATCGCTAATGCGTATGATATCCTATCCATGTGCTTTCTCTTCTCTTGGATCTTAGTACTTATGTCCTTGGAGAGATTTACCCCATGCGACATTGTCAGATATTTCTTCTTGGATTCATCCATGCTAAACTGCTTTAACATCTTATCTATGTACGTGGATTGGGCTAATCCAAACAACCTCCTAGATCTATCTTTATAGATCTTTATACTTAGTATATAGGCTGCTTCTCTCAAATCTTTTATGAAGAATTTATCTGACAACCAATCCTTCACTTCTTCAAGCAAGGATACATTGTTTCCTATTAATAATATGTCATCCACATATAATATCAAGAAAATAATATCACTCCCACTAACCTTCTTATACACACATGGATCATCTTCATTTTTTATGAAATCAAACTCTTTGATTGTCACATCAAATCGGATGTTCCAACTTGTAGATGCTTGCTTAAGTCCATAATATACCTTTGTAGCTTACAAACTTTTTTAGGATCTATGGATTTAAAACCCTCTGGCTGTGTCATATACACATTCTTCTTTAAATTTTCATTTAGGAAAACGGTCTTGACATCCATCTTCCAGATCTCATCGTCAAAATATGCTGCTATTGCAAGCAAAATCCTTATGGACTTATGCATGGCTACAGATGAAAAGGTTTCATCAAAGTCAACACATTGTCTTTGCTTATAACCTTTTTCAACTAGCCTTGCTTTATAGGTAATCACATTACCATCAATGTCGGTCTTCTTCTTGAAAAACCCATTTGCACCCAATGGATTTTATCCCTTCAAGTAGATCAACCAAGGTCCATACCTGGTTTTCATATATGGAGTCCATTTCAGATTTCATGGCCTCAAGCCATCTCATGGAGTTAATGTTAGACAGTACCTTCTTGTAGTTAGTAGGCTCATCATTCTTTATAAAAAATGCATATCTCTTAGGGATGTGAATTGTCCTACTAGATCTATGTAGCTGGTGTGTACATTGAGCTACCTGTTGCTTTACCTCTCCTGATAGAGACTCATGCAATGGCTGCCTGAATGTGGGTTGAGTCTTCATCTCAACTCCCACTGCATTCAGCATGTACTTCGTTCCATCTAATCGGTCTTTATCAATTTATGGTTCTTGAGTTTCACTAAGTTCAATCTTACTCCCACTACCCTTTGAAATTATCTCATTTTCTAAAAATAAAGCATTTCTTGAGATAAACACCTTTTTCTCTAGAAGATGGTAGAAGTAATATCCTTTTGTTTGTTTTGGATACCCCACAAAATTACATTTATCATATCTAACTTCAAGCTTGTCTGATTCATTATGCTTCACATAAGCGTAATAGCCCCAAACCCTTAAATGATTAAGGGATGATTTCTTTCCACACCATATCTCATATGGAGTGGACTTGACCGATTTAGATGGAACTCGATTTAGGGTATATTCGGCAGTATCTAGCGCATAATCCTAAAACATTTTAGGAGATCTGCAAGGCTCATCATCGAATGTACCATGTCTAATCGTGTATGATTTTTCTTTTTCTGATACACCATTGTGCTGTGGTGTACCAGAAGGAGTCCATTGAGGAAGAATTCCATTCTCCTTCAAATAATCTACGAACTGATGGCTCAAGTATTCACCATCTCAATCTGATCGAAGTATCTTAATACTTTTGTCAGTTTATTTTTCTACTTCACATCTAAATTCTTTAAACTTTTTAAAGGCTTTAGATTTGTGCTTCATGAGATAAACATAACCATATCTACTATGGTTATCTATGAATGTGATGAAATAAGAAAAACCTCCTATGGCTTGAATATTGATGGATCCATATACATTCGTATGTACTAAACCCAAACATTCAGATGTTCACTCGCCTTTTTCAGTAAAGGTAACTTGATCAACTTGCTAAATAAACATGACTCGCATTCCTCAAATAATTCTCAATTGAATGAGCCCAAGTATCCATAATTATGTAAATTGGTTAAACGATTTTTATTTACATAGCCTAGATGACAATGCTATATGTATGAGTCCCTAGAATTATTTGATTTTAATTTTTCTGATTCAATATTGAGAATATGGGCTTGAAGATTAAGAACATAAATTCCGTTGAACAATTCAACAGAACCAAAAAATATTTCATTTCGAAAAATAAAAATATCTTTATTTCAAATTTCAAATGAATACCCATCCATTACTAAACATGAAACATATATAATATTCTTTGTTATGTTTGAAACATAGTAACAATTACTAAGTTCAATTGCAAGCCCTGTGGGCAAAGATAAAGAACAAATTTCTACGGCTAATGCAACAACCTTTGCCCCATTTTTCATGCATAGAATCACTTTATCTTTCCCCAATCTTCTACTATTTCTTATCATCTCTATATTAATACAAATATGAGACCCACAACCGATATTCAATACCCAAGTGGAATAAGAAGTAATAGAAGAAAACATCTTAATATTTACGCACATGATGTAGAAGCATTCCTATGCTTCTCATCTTTCATGCTGGCCCAATAAGTCCTGCAGTTACACTTTCAGTGCCGATCCTTGCCACATAAGTGACCTTTTTTCTTGGCTACATTCCTTAGCCAATCAGAAAAATTGGGTCTGATCAGCTTGTTGAACTCTAGGTTACCTCTAAGGTTAATGTTCACACTCATGATGTCTCTTACAACTATATAGAAAATAGAATGAATCAATTATTATGAATGCAAATCATTGATTTAATATGGTAATTTTAAAATTTTTAATTAAATCAATTACTTCCACTATTTTATTGAGCTTAATAGCCCTCTCTATTAATCTCAAAAATTGTCAAATAATTTCTTAGTGGGCTAGGACCCTCAAATTGACTTACCTTGACCTTGGCTTTGGCACAACAAATCTTAGTAAGCCAATTTAGGTAGATATTCATTAATCACATCAAATGTGGCTCGTAAATCATATAGGGGACATTGCCTTATCAATCACATCCACATGTTATCACCCTAAACTTTGTCTCTAGATTAGTCTGACTCTGACTTTGGCCAATTATGCTAGCTAATCTAGTTAAGTCAACCCATTGTTTTTCAATCAACTCCTTATAGGTACACTGGACGTTGGCTTTGGCACAATAAATCTCATGACCTAATGATTTTGTATCATGTGAACAATGGAAGGCATAAGGACTTAATATTCATGGAAGGATTTTACGCATTTAGGTCTCATCATGCATGTACAACATTTGTATCATGCTTGGTTACATATCATATATGTTAATTTTAGATAAATTTTAATTAACCTAAATTTCATATGATCAAATCTTATGATTGGAACTCCTAATCAAATTAGGATCCCTGATCACTATCTAATTTAGGAACCCTAATCATGTGACCAAATCAATTGCTACCATCCTGATTAACCCTATTGATCTAATCAATTAAGAGCTTTCCTTAATAATGGCCAGATCAGTTGATCAATGGAATTCCTATTTAGCAACCCTTCGATCCCATTGAATGAGTTTTCCCAGGTAGCGAACGAAGTAATTAAAAACCATGATCGCACTTTTCTAAGACTAGTTAAGCCCAATTGATTAGACCAATTTTGGGATCATAGGATCAAGCAATGATATGGTTAAGTCTAATTTTTTCTAAATCTTATCATCTATTACATATTAATAAGATAGTGATCATTAGGGATTTATGATAAGTTTCAAATATTTTACAATAATTTATTTTAAATATTTGTCTTATCATTATTTTTATGATAAATTGATTTTAATCACATAAAAATCCTAATTGGTCTCTATCATAACATCCTTATCAACAATGATCATGATAACATGTCAAAATTTCAAATTTTAATTTTAATCTTGATTATTATGTTATCATGATGTAATTATTTCAAATTTTAATCATATTATTTATCATATCAAAATTAAATTCTAAACATGATATGTTAGTCTTTATGATTATGTCATGATCATAATTTTTAATTTTTTAAGATGATCAAATCTAAATAATTCATGTTTATTATCATATAATAAACTTATTAAATATTTAATCTTTATCAATATAATTATTTTGGATTTTAATCACGTTATTTATCATGTCACAATCAAATTTTAAACATGATATATTAAATTTCAGCTTTTATGATTATATCACACATAAACATAATTTTTAATTTTTAACATGATCAAATCTAAATAATTCACATTTATTATCATATAATAAACTTATTAAATATTTAATATTTATCATATGACAAGATTTATAAAATTAATATCTATGTATATGAAAACTAGAACTCAGGTAATCTTTCAAAGTAACTGAATTTGAAGCCTGAGGTGGCTCTAATACCACTTGTAGGGAATTTCTTATATTTTATATGAATCAAATTTATATATCAAGCAGCGAAAGATAAATTAAATACGAATTTAATTCCCAAAGCCCAAGATCCTCAAAAATAAATTTAGTTAACAAGAAATTACACATGATTAAATAATAGATTATACCATGTTCTTTATTGGGGAAGAACATTGATGATGTCCTCATAGGATTAGATGATGACCTTCTAGTAAGGGATACTAGCGCCTTATTTATTCTTCAATTGATTTCCTAAATCAAGAGAGAGAACAATTTCTTAATCAAGATCAAATCTTGATCAATCAAGAGAGAAAAAGATTTTTTGATGAAGTTCAAATCTTGATCTATTAAAGAAAATAATTTCTTGATCAAATCAAATCTTGATCAATAAAGAAAGGAAAGATTTCTTGATCAAGATCAAATCTTGATCAACCATGAAGAGAGAAATCCTTCCTTCAACCATCCAAGAAAGAGGGATGTGAGAGAGAGACTTTCACCCAATCAAAAGAGAGAGAGGAACATCCTAGAGAGAGAAAGGATGCTTTAGAAAGAGAAAGTGATTGTTAGGCATTTAAGAGAGAGGAAACAAAAAGAAGTTAGGCTTATCTTTCTAATGGGGCATCTCTCTCCTTTTATTCATGAAGAGGAGGTTACTCCTTTTATTCATGATGATGCCAACATTATGAATGTTCCCTCCTCCATGATATGGAGATGGGTCATGTCCATCATATGAACATGGATCCATTCTCCATGTGGTACGATCTCAACACTTGGTTCAATTGGATTTTTATGAATCAAATCATGCCATCATATGGACCCAATTAAATATCACATTATTAATCTAATCAAATCTTAATTAATCTAAGCCATCCATCACATGGATCAAGCCTAATTGGGTATCCAATTCATATGTACATCACATGTACAAAAGGTCTCTCCCTTGACCATAAAATTCTTTCCTTTATGATGAATCTTATTCATCAATTTCATGTTCTCTCATTAAGATTCAGTCAAACCCAATCCTAATTAATTGGTCATCTAATTTGAATTAAGTCCAACTTAATTTTCATTTTAACTTCATCCAAAATCTCCTTGACACATTGGTAATAATCATGTCCCTTAATTGACCCTAGGGATGACTTTGATAAAGACCTTTCCAAGTCAATTCTTTAACCAAATCAACTCCTTGATTAAGTCAAAGAATCTATAATTACAGATCATGAGTGGCTTCTAGCAAAGCATCATGACCATCCAAGTGTTAAGGGTTTTGTTGACGTGGTCATCAACACCTATCCATGAACGGTTACCGTACGATTCAATCCCTTCGTCATATATCCTAGATCAATCAATGGTATGGAATGTGTCAACCATGTAATTGATCTTTATCTACTTGATCTCAAAAAATTGACTCATATGAATTAGAACTTCGAAACCATTTCGAATTCCAACTCAATCTTGCAAGGATTTAATAGTCAATTTAATCCATCAAGTGATCATGGGATATAACCATTTCTATCAAGGAAAACGAATCCTGTCTTGATCAAACACCACATTCATGTCCTTTAAGTCATACCAATCGACATCATATTTGCCACCCGTGGCTAGAGCGATGTTTGTGTAGGGAAAAACATGCTTTTCCTATGCACAGGATCTCAAGGTGGAAAGCATGTAATTCAATTTTAATATTCACATTGAATATAAATTAAAGCATATTAGCAGATCTAAAATTTAAGAGTATGTTAAATAAGTTTAAAACAATACCTCTCGATGCGGAAGTTGTAGATGACGAACGTAGTAGATCTGATCTACAGGGAGAAGTTCCTCCTCGTGCCTTGCAAGAGCCACACGCGCTGCTCCTCTATATCACACACACGACTAATGTATATAGACAGGAGGCGGAATCCTAGAACAATGGAAGGAGAACTCTTCTCCCTAAGAAGAGACAATCTCTTCTTGATTGGACTTCTTGCTGACTTTCTATGATTGCAGATGATCAGCTTTTCACACTATTAATTTTTTTTCCTCTGTTATGCTTATTGCTTCGTATTTTATACACACCGTAACATTTTTACCCGATAAAATATGGCATTGATTATGCATTGAAAATGCGTGTAAGAGCCCTTTAAATAAATGTCATTACGTGAATTCCTTCACCACATTAAGTCCGCAGCCGCTTCGTCAACGCGTCCCTCAAACATGTCGAAAGAAGTGGAACGGCGTCAATGCGTGGAATCAAGCCAGCATAAGAGAAAACATGGAGTGATCGGTTCCTTGAGCATCCTCCCGTTAATATATCAATAACTCTATTGCTTGGATGTAATAACTAATGGATGATCACGTATGAAATCTCAGGAAGTCCATGTAAGATTTCATCAATTAAAATATCTTAATGTTAACAGAATTGATCCAATCAATTCCGTTTGAAGTCCAAGTTCAAATCCGAAAGAAGCTACTCGTAGCTCTTGAACCATACTTCACATTGAGCCTATCTGAGCTCCAATCTGAAGTGATTTATGAATTCAAAATTCATAAATAAACTTTCAGAGGCTCTATTGAAAATCCTGATCAAACCACTTCAAACCCGGATCCAAACCACTATGTTATCAGACCAATATTGGTCCATGGTTCAAATTAACTTCATACAGATTCATATCATGTCCCAAAATTCTATTTGAGTTACTGACTAACTCAAATCACTCTCGAAGTAGGTGCTGCCGCTAATGCCTAGTGCTAGCTAGACATAGCCAGAACGAACCCCGTATGACCCATCTGATTTAGTCTCACTCAAATCAGTGATCATGCCTGCGTACAATTCATCCGACTATGTGCGTGACTCCATAGGTTCGAACCTAAGCCGGTAGCATAGGAACGCTTCCTATACTAATCGATGTGACCATCTAGCCATGGTTCCCGATGTCCTGAATAGATCGAATTTGTACAAGGCAACATTCAAGAACCCAGGCTATGGTTGCCGCATAATTCATCCCCTTGTCCTAGTACTCAGGGCGAATACGGAGTTAACTGCCAACTCCGAGTAAATCACCCAAGTATGTTTCAATTGACACCTCACAAAGATTACCTTGGCCAAGGTTCTGCTAAATTGAAACATAGTTCGAGCACTCTCTCTAACACTTAGAGTAGACAATTCCATCTTGACTCATCACTAACCTAATAAGTACTTGACTGCACCCAGCAACCTTCCATCACCGGATTAGAAATCCGGTGGTCCAGTGCCTAAGTACAGTGAGTTGCTTATCAAGTCAACATGATAGTCTCATGTCAAAGGGACACTTATACCCATTGCCTTTCTGTGAGTTGCTCAAGGCAGTAGAGCACTCAGCAGAGGTGAGTCACTGTTCAGTGAATGTACTCCTATACTCACCCGCATGTCATACCAGTGTTATACACTCCTTGGTTTAAGAGAACAAACCAACCCATATGGCACACAATGACCTACACTTGATTACGTCGTCGTCCTAGGTAACAACGTATCATTTGGCCGCGAACAGATTTAAGAGTTACTCAACAATTCCTCCATTGTCGAATACATGTAACTCTAAGGACTACAACATATTGGAATTCTACTGGAAGACTATATGTGTACTGCCAAAATAGACTTTTATTTATTGAATAAATCATGTACATTCATAACAGTCTACAAGCTAGACGATTGGCTATAGGACACATTTCCTAACAACTCCCACTTGAACTATAGCCAATCGGAACAGTATCTAATACCCATCTTCCACTTGTGTTCATTGAACTCCTTGATTCCAAGTGCTTTAGTCATTGGGTCAGCTAGGTTATCCTTTCCATCAATCTTCTGAAGGTAATGTCACCTCGTTCCATGATCTCTCGTACAAGGTGGTAGCGGCGCAACACTTGCTTGGTCCGTTGATGCGACTTTGGCTCCTTGGCTTGGGCAATTGCTCCCGTGCTGTCACAGTATACTAGGATAGGACTCTCCAGGGTAGGTACCACTCCCACTCGCCCAAGAACTTTCGTAGCCATACAGCTTCCTTTGCTGCATCTGATGCTGCAATGTATTCAGCCTCGCATACTGAATCCGCCACTATGTTCTGCTTGGAACTTTTCCAGCAGATCGCTCCTCCATTGAGGGTAAAGATAAATCCGGATATGCTTTTGCTGTCATCTCTATCTGACTGAAAACTAGAGTCAGTGTACCCCACTAGTTTTAAGTCAGGTTCTCCATAAATGAGCCATTGGTCCTTAGTATTTCTCAAATACTTAAGGATGGTTTTTACCACCTTCCAATGTGCTTCACCTGGGTTAGACTGGTACCTACTCACTATCCCTAGTGAGTGTGCCACGTCTGGTCTTGTACATGTCATAGCATACATGATAGAACCCACTGCCGAGGCATATGGAATTCTACTCATGTACTCTCTCTCCTCAGGAGTTGTCGCACAATCCTTCTTGGAGAGAGTAATTCCATGGCCTATCGGAAGATAGCCCCTTTTTGAATTATCCATGCTGAACCTCTTCAGCACAGTCTCAATGTACTTGGACTGGGACAATCCCAGCAACTTCTTAGATCTATCCCTATAGATCTTCATCCCTAGGATGTAAGAAGCTTCTCCCAGGTCTTTCATGGAGAATTGAGACAGCAACCAAACCTTTATTCCCTGTAGTGCAGGGATGTCATTCCCAATCAAGAGAATGTCATCCACATACAATACAAGAAATACAACTATGGAACCATTTGCCCACTTATACACGCAGGGTTCTTCTTCTTAATGAAGCCATAAGTCTTGATACATTTATCAAAATGTTTATTCCAACTCCGAGAAGCTTGCTTGAGTCCATAGATGGACTTATGAAGCCTGCATACTTTTGACTCGTCTTGGATGTGAACCCTTCAGGCTGTATCATATACACCTCCTCTTTAGCTCTCCATTTAGAAAAGCCGTTCGAACATCCATTTGCTAGATCTCATAGTCAAAATGTGCAGCTAGAGCAAGCATAATCCGAATGGACTTGAGCATTGCTACAGGGGAAAAAGTCTCGTCATAGTCAATACCATAACTCTGACGATACCCCTTAGCAACCAGACGGCTTTATAGGTCTCCACCTTTCCATCTGCACCCCGTTTCCTCTTGAAAATCCATTTACACCCTATGGGTTCTACCCCTTCAGGTGGATCAACTAGTGTCCATACACTATTGATCTCCATGGATTCCATTTCGGACTTCATGGCCTCTAGCCATTTCTCAGAGTCAGATCTCTGCAGCGCATCCATATAGGTGATTGGGTTCTCATCGTTCTCATCGAGTTCGATGGGATCCCCGTCACGGACCAAGAAACCGAAGTATCTGTCCGGCTGACGTGGTACTCTACCAGATCTCCTTAATGGTACCTCAATGGGCTCCGGGTTTGAACCAATCAAAGCCGGTTCCATAGTGGTTTTTGAGTGTAAAGGTACTTCTCCTTGTCGAACCTCATTAAGTTCAACATTAGCCTTAGCATTTCTAGTAAGATACTCCTTTTCTAAAAAGGTGGCTCTCATACTGACGAACAACTTTTGCTCTTCAGTGTGGTAGAAGTAGTATCCTTTAGACTCCTTAGGATATCCAACAAAGAGGCATTTGTCAGACCTTGGTCCTAGCTTGTCTGTCAACAATCTCTTGACATAAGCTGGACACCCCCAGACCCTAAGGTGTGTGAGCACCGGCTTACGCCCGTCCATATCTCATATGGAGTTTTAGCAACAGATTTACTAGGGACCCTGTTAAGAATGTAACAGGCCGACTCAAGTGCGTAGTCCCAAAAGGAGATAGGCAAACTAGCAAAGCCCATCATGGACCAAACCATATCTAATAGGGTTCGATTCCTCCTTTCAGACACACCATTTAGCTGGGGTGTCCCTGGAGGTGTCCATTGAGAGAGAATCTCATTCTCCTTTAGATATGTCAAAAACTCATTAGAAAGATATTCACCTCCTCGATCTGACCGAAGGATTTTAATATTCTTTCCAGTTTGTTTTTCTACCTCACTACGATATTGTTTGAACATTTCAAACGATTCAGATTTATGTCTCATTAGGAAGACATAACCGAACCTGGAGTGGTCGTCTGTAAATGTAATGAAATAGCTAAACCCTCTCATAGAGGCAGTATTCATAGGTCCACAAACATCCGTATGTATGAGGCCTAGAATCTCTTTGGCTCTTTCACCTTTTCCAGTAAAAGGTGACTTGGTCATTTTCCCAAGAAGACAGGATTCACAAGTTTTAATTGATTCACAATCAATGTCATTGAGGATACCCTCTCTGACTAACCTGCTTATCCTGTTCTTGTTTATATGACCTAGCCTACAGTGCCAAAGGTATGAGTCATCGACATCATCTATTTTGGGGCATTTGTTTGGAGTGCATAATACATTAACAGGCTGTGATAGAAGGTAAATTCCATTGCTCAATTGTCCACACATCACTGATACATCATTCATAATGATATTTAAAATATCTTTCTTTATTGAAAAATCATATCCTTCAATAGCCAACTGGCCTACAGAAATGACATTTAATAAAAATGCAGGACAATAGTGACATTCACTAAGCAATATTTTATTAAATTCAAAATAAAGCTCCATGACTCCCAACGCCAGTACTGGAACTCGGCTTCCATCACCCACGTTTAGGAATCTTTCACCTTCTTTGAATCTTCTACTAATTCGAAGCCCCTGCAAAGAATTGCAAATATGAATTGGACTCCCGGTATCTAATACCCAATTAGTAGTATCACAGATAGAAAAATTACAAGGTGTTATCATATAAATACCTTGTCCAGCAACTCCTTGCTGGTTTTTCTTCTTAGGCCTGTTTGGATCCAGGGTTGCTATGTACTGGGGATAGTTCCTTTTCCAGTGACCCAGCTTCTTGCAGTAGAAGCACTCTGCCTGACTTTTGTCAGCCTTCTTCTTCTTGGTCTGACTAGGCCCAGCATGTTGCACCTTCTTTCTTTTATTTTTCTTCTTCATCCCTTTCTTAAGGTGATGACGACCTGCCCCTGAACCTCCCACCAAGTTCACTGACTTCTTTTGAAGCTGGTGATCTTTCTCAAAAGTCTGCAGTAGACCCAGCAAACCATGATAGTTTACTGCAGGCTTCGTCATTCTATAATGACTGAGAAAGTCCAGGTAGGAGCTAGGCAGGGAGTTCAGTATTGCATCCTTCCCAAGTTGCTCATGCAAAGGAAATCCAAGTTTGCCCATACGTTCTATCGTCTCGATCATGTACAGTACATGATCGGTGACAGAAGTCCCATCACGCATACGCGCGTTGAAGATGGCACTAGACATTCTGTACCTTTCAACGTCGTCTGGCATCCGAAAGATTCCTTCAACATTTTGAGTATTTGTTCCGGTTGGGCCTCCTCAAATTTCCTACTGAACTCATCATTCATAGAAGCCAGCATTATGCAGCGCACTGTGGTGCGTCATTGGTCCACTTCAGATAAGTGTCCCTGGCCACACCAGGCACATTAGGGGCTGGCTTCAGGTGCAAGATCCATTATCACATAAAGGATCCTCTCATGCTCTAGGACTATCCTAAGCCTTCGATACCAGCTATCGAAGTTTGGACCTGTCAGTTTATCACTGTCCAACAGTGACCGGAGCGACAGATTTGTAGACATTTCTGAAAGGAAAACCAAAAACTTATTAGTGTACATGATTTATTTAAACCTATAGACTTGGACTTATAGTCTAAGGCCCTCCCACTATTTTATTCAGGTTGGTAGCCCCTACCTCCAACCCAAGAAATTACTCCTAATTTCTTAGTGGGTACTAGAATCAGTAGACTACATATGAGCCCGACTTTGGCCGGCCCACCCACATGTATCTAAAGGTAGGTTCATAACCAATTGTTTCCCAAATAATTTCTAGTAATTTATTTTGCCCCAGGTTGCACGCCAATCGGCCTTTGGGCCTCCTATTGGGTGTCCTGGTTAGATCCAACCATTAACATGACATGTTCAAGCTTCTAACCAAGGAATTGGTCAAGCCCGACTTTGGCCGGCCCACCTGACCATCGTTGAGAGAGTTGCATTGAACCATCATAATATGAATGATAATTCCAAAGACCAGATGAGTACCAGGCCTTTGGGCCTCCAATAATCTTCTTAGCCATTGGACTCATTATCACTCTCTTAATGGGAGGCTATGACCTAATTATCCCCATAATTTAGTCACTTTAGGGACCTAATAATTTTAGAGGGTTTGATTAATTTGTGACACATGAATGACATGGACCAATTTAAGTATTCTCCCACTAAACCATTTAGTTGGGTTCATTAATTTGGTCCATGGGTACCTAAATCAGTCAAACTGATTTTCTTAGGAAGCATGGGTTAGCTCAAGTCAATAGGCTAGTCTAATCAAGTGCTGGGACCACTTAGCCAGGCCGGCTTGATCAAAAGGCCGAGTTGCGCCATTAACCATCTTACCTAGACACCAGCTGATAATCAACTAGCCAGGTGAGAGGTAGCCGCGACCTTGATCAGAACCTTTCTAGACACTAAGTGGTTAACCAGACCCAATTAAATTTGCCTAAAGACTTGGGTGTCCACTGAGCCCCAAATCAAGTCCATTTAGATGTATGGACTGATCAATCTAATCTAATTAGATGGATCTAAAGAAAAGACCTAACTCAATATTTGATTAGATTCAATTTTCTAATTTAGTCCAATTCATCTAACCTTAGGTCTAATCCAATTAGAGAACCTGATTCATGCTAACCCAATTAGCCCATGATTTATGATCATGTCTTAAGGTCTTTAATTCATAATTCTAGATCTTAAGTTAACCCCTTTTTCAAATTTGAACCAATTTCAATTTTGAGTTCTGATTTGAAACATTTTCAAATTTTCCGTAAAACATTTTTACTTTCTTTCTTTTTTTTTATCTGACTTTTACGTAAAACAATTTTACTGTCCTTTATAATTAAGATGTCATCAATTAAGATGTCTTAATGTTAATCTTATTAACATATCATCTTTAATTAATTTTGGATCTAATCAAAATTATCACAGAAATAAATTAATTCGATTAAAACATATTTTAATCTTTCTTTCTTCTATTCTGTACATCCGTTCATGGGTTCTTTCACAGTGGCACCCCTACACGTCATAGGAAACCTTTCTTGAATAAGAAACAGAGGCTATGAAACCTCCCTATGACCGGACGGCCTGGTGAATATACCCAATCCAAGATATAATAGAACACAACATGCAAGATCTACATTAGATCTACATCTAAAACATATATTTAATCATCATTAAATAACTTTAACATGCTCTCATCATGCAAAACTTTTAAATCTACTATAGATCTAAACTAATCATGATAAGATCTACTTTAGATCTACATTAGATTATTTATGCATAATAATATCAGATCTACTATGCTTATACATGCATTCCTAAACCTTAACCTGGCTCTGATACCATTTGTAGGAAAAAACATGCTTTTCCTATGCAAGGATCTCAAGGTGGAAAGCATGTAATTCAATTTTAATATTCACATTGAATATAAATTAAAGCATATTAGCAGATCTGATCTGCAGGAGAAGTTCCTCCTCGTGCCTTGCAAGAGCCGCACGCGCCGCTCCTCTATATCACACGCACGCCCGATGTATGTAGACCGGAGGCGGAATCCTGAACAATGGAAGGAGAACTCTTCTCCCTAAGAAGAGACAATCTCTTCTTGATTGGACTTCTTGCTGACTTTCTGTGATTGCAGACGATCAGCTTTTCACAGAAAGGTCTCTATTAAATTTTTTTTCTCTATTCTGTTTATTGCTTCGTATTTTATACACACCATAACGTTTTTATCTGATGAAATATCATTGATTATGCATTGAAAATGCATAAAAGCCCTTTAAATAAATGCCATTACGTGAATTCCTTCACCGCATTAAGTCCGCAGCCGCCTCATCAACGCGTCCCTCAAATGCATCGAAAGAAGTGGAACGGCTTCAATCAATGCGTGGAATCAAGCCAGCCTAAGAGAAAACGTGGAGTGATCGGTCCTCCCGTTAATATATCAATAACTCCGTTGCTTGGCTAATAACTAATGGATGATCACGTATGAAATCTCAGGAAGCACATGTAAGATTTCATCAATTAAAATATCTTAATGTTAACAGAATTGATCCAATCAATTTGTTTGAAGTCCAAATTCAAATCCGAAAGAAGCTACTCGTAGCTCTTGAACCATACTTCACATTGGGCCTATCCGAGCTCCAATCCGAAGTGATTTATGAATTCAAAATTCATAAACAAACTTTCAGAGGCTCTATTGGAAATCCTGATCGAACCACTTCGAACCCGGATCCAAACCACTATGTTATCAGACCAATATTGGTCCATTGTTCAAATTAACTTTATACCAGATTCATATCATGTCCAAAATTCTATTTGAGTTACTGACTAACTCAAATCACCCTCGAAGTAGGTGCTGCCGCTAATGCCTAGTGCTAGCTAGACATGCCAGAACGAACCCCGTATGACCCATCTGATTTAGTCTCACTCAAATCAGTGATCATGCCTGCGTACAATTCATCCGACTATGTGCGTGACTCCATAGGTTCGAACCTAAGCTGGTAGCATAGGAACGCTTTCTATACTAATCGATGTGACCATCTAGCCATGGTTCCCGATGTCCGGATAGATCGAATTTGCACAAGGCAACATTCAAGAACCCAGGCTATGGTTGCCGCATAATTCATCCCCTTGTCCTAGTACTCAGGGCGAATACGGAGTTAACTGCCAACTCCGAGTAAATCACCCAAGTATGTTTCAATGCAATGAATCTTGTGACACCTCACAAAGATTACCTTGGCCAAGGTTTTGCTAAATTGAAACATAGTTCGAGCACTCTCTCTAACACTTAGAGTGGACAATCCCATCTTGACTCATCACTGACCTAATAAGTACTTGACTGCACCCAGCAACCTTCCATCACCGGATTAGAAATCCGGGTGGTCCAGTGCCTAAGTACAGTGAGTTGCTTATCAAGTCAACATAATAGTCTCATGTCAAAGGGACACTTATACCCATTGCCTTTCTGTGAGTTGCTCAAGGCAGTAGAGCACTCAGCAGAGGTGAGTCACTGTTCAGTGAATGTACTTCTACACTCACCGCATGTCATACCAGTGTTATACACTCCTTGGTTTAAGAGAACAAACCAACCCATATGGCACACAACGACCTACACTTGATTACGTCGTCGTCCTAGGTAACAACGTATCATTTGGCCGCGAACAGATTTAAGAGTTACTCAACAATTCCTCCATTGTCGAATACATGTAACTCTAAGGACTACAACATATTGGAATTCTACTGGAAGATGTAAACTATATGCTGTACTACCAAAATAGACTTTTATTTATTGAATAAATCATGTACATTCATAACCGTCTACAAGCTAGACGATTGGCTGTAGGACACATTTCCTAACAGTTTGTATGTTGTCAAAGCATGACATTCCACACATGAGATGCAATGAAGATCTCAAGTCAAAGGATCACTCGCACCACCGTCATTAGAGATCAACCATCGACAATATAGAATATCCATATGGAATCTCAGTGTGGGTCAACCAATGCATCGTTGCAAAAATGAGTATCCATACACCTATCCAAGTATCTCTATACTTCAGCTTGCGAGATCAGCTGCCGACTACAAGGGTGAGGATATGCAATGCATGCCAGTTTCACAGTGTTCGATGGTGTCCAGTCCCATCTGCACATCGATAAAAAAAAAATTTAAAGAATCAAACCATAACGTGCAATTTGGATCTCACAATTTGCAATCTTTATTACAAATTCCATATGCACAGTTCACATTCTTTTGGACTTCATTTCAGAGGTAAAATATATCTATATATATATATATAATTATATATATACATAGATAAAGAAACCAATAAATTTGATTTGCATTCATAAATAAATATGTATAAACTAGCATCTAATCCGATTGGATCTGGGCACACACTAACACCTATCACGATGGCCCATGTCAAATGTTTGGTTGAAGATGGAGGTGGGATCTCGATTGATGTCACCCAGGATCCATGGCTTTCGTCTATTCCCTTGGCAAGGTGGCCGATCTTTGTGAGTACTGCCGACAACCTCTGGGTTTGCGACTTGCTGATGGAGGACGGTATGACTTGGAGATCCCAGGAGCTTTCTAGACTATTTGGAAGCTCACTAGTCTCTCGGATCCATGCCGTCCCAATTTCGCGCCACCGCGAACACGACCTTAGCATCTGGGGTCCTTCTTGTTGCCCAAAGACACCCTTGAGCATCCTCTATGATTTGTGCATAGGACCATCTGATGTCAGCATTGATGCAGCAATGATCTGGGGACTCCCCACCCATCCGAGAGTGCATCTATTTATCTAGAAGATAGCCTAGGATCGCCTTCCTACGAGAGCTCTTCTTAGATGGAAAGGTATGGATATTCTGGGGTCCTTTTCAGTGTGTGAGGGTCAGGAGGAGACTGTGGTTTGGAAATTGTATCCTAAAGCCAATCAACTAACATGTAGATGATTATGCAAGTATATATATATATATATATATATATATATATATATATATATTAATTAATAAATATTTATTTGATGGTTCATCATATTGCATCTTCCTGAAATAAATTCTTTTATGATGGAGTCCTCAGAACCATAATCGATTCAATAAAGAGAGGGTTTATTGAGTGGTTCTTAAAATAGTCATGACCAAATGATATATATGTTGACCTTGGATTGATTTTGATCTTACAAAATAATTAAGCAAAGACTAATTATATTTATTAAGCTTGTTGCAAGGAAGTTCAGATGCTTTACAAGTAAGTTTCTTCATGCAATTTTTTTTGGAGTATATTTCATTTTATTTTGCCATCTGATTGATATCAAATGAACATCTTTTAGCCATGGCCATTCTATTGGCTTGGGAGTTAGCTAATTAGCTAGCTTGCTCTTTCATCTAGCTAGCTGGCACATCAATTAGCTAACTACCAAATCATCCCTGTGACTTGGCCAAACAGTTGTTCATTTGAGCTAGCTGGTTAGCTAGCTTGTTCCTTCATTAGCTAGCTGAGTTCCATTTTAGCTAGCTATGGTGCCTGTTACAGTTGCTAGCCGAGCCTTGTCATTTTTGAGCTAGCTGGTTAGCTAGCTTGGCCTCCTTCTGAGCTAGCTGGATTTTATTTAGTTAACTATGTTTTTGAATGGTTCTGTGATGGCAAAATGCTTTGGGTGTCAGATAGCTGATTAGCTAACTTGACTTCCCTGTTTGCTAGCTGGCTTGCCTTTTAGTTAACTATCATTCCCTGTTTCTCCACTTGACCGAACGCCCCTCCTTTTTAGTTAACTGATGAGCTAGCTGATGGTTCTCTTAGCTAGCTAGCATACCCTATTAGTTAACTACTTTGCTTTGGAGCTAACTGGTTTTCTTTCTTAGCTAACTATTTTTTACAGGTACTCCAAGCCGAGCGGATGTTATTTTCAGTTAGTTGGAGAGCTAACTTTTGCCTCTCAAGCCGTTTGAATTTATTCTGGAGTTAACTAGCGAGCTAGCTACTTTTGGTTTAGTTAGCTGAAAAGTTAGCTGCTTCTCCCTGGGCGTGTGATTGCTTTTCCTTAGTTACTAGTGAGCTAACTATCCTGGCCGGACGCCTTCTTTCTTTTGAGTTTAGTTAGCTGGGGAGCTAACTATCTGTTGGCTACTTAGCTAAAGAGCTAACTACCCACTTCTCTATTGCCAAAAGCCAAGCACCTCTTTACCTCAGTTAGCTGGGGAGCTAGCTATCATGTCTTGGCCTCTCTTCATAGCCATATGGATTGCTTGCTAAGTTAGCTGAAGAGCTAACTATCTTTTGGTTCATTAGCTAATGAGCTAACTACTGGCTCTTTACTTTATCTCTGGCCGCATGCTTTGTTTGTTAGTTAGCTGGGAAGCTAACTAGCTAATGCTTTAGTTGCCTAAGAAGCTACCTGACCCTCTCCTGGATGGTTATTATTGCCGTGCGTTTTCAAGTGAGCTAGCTGGATAGCTAGCTGGGCTCTTTCTTCCTTCCTGGCCGATCGACTTCAAGGGCTTCAGCTATCTGGAATTAATTCCAGCCAGCTACCACTCAAGCTTTTGAGCATGCTCTCTTCTCTCTCTCTCTCTCTTCTTTAATACATTGCTATTTTCAGCTATATTAACTTTTGATTTCTTATGTTATGACAGTGTTTTTCTTCCTCAAGTGGATTCAATGCTTAAGGGAAATAATCTCAACGGTTATTTTTACTTCCCGTTTTTCTTTTCACTTATTCAAATGTATCTAACGGATATTTTTTTGGATGCTTATAAATAGATGGGATTTGAAGAACAACTTGATGAATCTGAAAAAGAAAAATACAAGAGAAAGAAATACAAGAAAAAGAGCTTTTATTGCATATTTTTGAAGTGGTTAAAGCTAGTTGCTGTGCATTCAAAGATCATTCATTGCTCAAAGGTCGTCCAGATCCATTAAAGCCCTCAAGCAATTAAGACTTCAGCTACCTTGATGTTGTTCATTTATTGTTGAGGATATTGCTTCAAATTTGTAAAGTATATCTTGAATATTTGCTCATTGTAGGAGCTACTCATTCTTATATTTTCTAAAATTTTGTAATAGGGTTAGAGATTAACCCTTTGGTTCTTGTTGGCTTTTGTGTCGTTAAACAAGAGGACTAGCCTAGTAAGGCTAGGGGTTGGCTTCCTTGTGCCGTTAAACAAGAGACTAGCCTGAAAGGCTAGGGGTTTGGCTACCTTGTGCCGTATAAACAAGAGGGCTAGTCGGGGAAGGCTAGAGGTTGTAATCGTTGTGATACGATTAGTGAAATTTCTAAAGGTTTTGGGGAGTGGATGTAGGTACTGAGTTTGGCACCGAACCACTATAATTCTCTTGTGTTTGTGGTTGTTTGATTCTCTGTTATTATTATTTTGTGCACTTCACTACACCGCTGCAAATCAAATTTAAATTAGTGTTAAAGCACATACCTGCATAGTAATTAATTTTTAATTACCCAATTCACCCCCTCTTGGGTTACTACATCTGGGCAACAATATAGTTATAGGACAACTATGTATCAAGTAAAGGTCATTGTATGTTATATGGGTTGGTTGTCCTTTTTCTCAAGGAGTGTGGTGACACTGGTATGACATGCAGGTAAGGTATATGACATCTCACTGAACGTGACCAATCTGCGGACACTCTTTTGCCAAGAAGTGTTCGTGAAGGGATATGGATATAAGTGTCCCTCTAACCTAAGATCATCATGGTAGCTTGCAAGCAACCTACTTTACTTTGGTGCTGAACTATCTGATTTTTAATCCAGTGACAGAAGGTTTCTGGGTGCAGTAAAGTACTTATGGAGTAGTGAATGGATCAAGATGGGATTGACCCCTCCAAATAGTTTGGAGTAAATGTCTCACTGTATTTTAATTTAGCAAAACCTTGGCCAGGGTAGTCCTTGTGAGAAGTCATAGGACTTGTGAAGATTGAGACACTTTATGGATGTGCTGATTAAGGGTTGGCAGTTAAACCCTAAGTCATCCTTAGCATTTTGAGGTCAAAGGGATAATTATATGGTAACCATATGCCAGAGGTTCTTGATTATTGTTCTGCAACCTTTGACCTATCTGGACATCGGGTGTCATTGCTAGATGGCGACTTCAATTAGTATTGAAAGTGTTCCAGTGCTACTGGCTTAGTGTTCGAACCTATGGGGTCACACACCATAGGGGATTTTGCCTGACTAGACGATTGAAAAATTAAATGTTAGTAAATAATTAAAGGATTAAATTGGCAATACGATTGCTGACTAGCTCAATTTGATTGAGCTATGAATATCTGGGTCAAATCAAATAGGATTTGGTTTAGGCTCAAATTTAGGTAAGCCTAATGTTAACATCCTTACCTGTTTAAATTTAAATTATGAATTTGAATTTCAAATTGATTTTAATTTCAAGTTTGAAGTTTGAATTTTGAATTCAAAATTTTAAGTTTGAATTTAAAATGGATGTTAATGACCTCTCCTTAATTACCCCTCATTCCTTAACTTCTAATCTTTTTTTGGTTTTTAACTAAAAAAAAAGATGAAGGGTTTCTTCCTTAACTTTTAACTTTTTTTGGTTGAAAAGAAGATGAAGGGTTTCTTCCTTATCTTCCAAGAAACGTTGGAAAAGAAAAAGAAAGGGAGATAAAAAATTTTAGGGTAAAAGGGATTCTGGCTATAAAGCCAGGGGTAAAAAGGTTTCCTATATATCTTTTAGACAACTCCAAGAGCACCTTGTATTAAAAAGAAGAAATCTTGTCATTGAAGCCTTGGAGAGGAGCTAGCATTTCGAAGAGGCTGGTTAGATCAGAACCCAGTGTGGATCACCTGTAGAGGCCATACACCTTTGTGTGACTTGCAGAAGTTGTACCTACCTTCACCTTTTATTGCTGCGAGAGTTATTAAGCATCCAAAGATAAAAGATTCAATAGTTACTGGTGACTTAGATATGATCTAAGATACTAGGCCACAAAATAGATATGATCTATGTTATTTGTATTTACATAGATTTGATCTATGTACTTTTTTTATACCTTTATATATATAATTTATATATATTAATCCTGTTGTAGGTTGATATTGGATTAGATCGAATATCTTATTGCTTCCATTGCATATTTATTTTAGAAAATTTTAAATAGCATACCTGTAGCCTACAAAAGATTAACCAACACATGAAGCATGCAATCCTGAGCTGATTTAGGGCAAGGCCGATTTGGAGGCTTGCCGGGGACTAGACTTGAGGGTGCAGTGATGGTGAGCAGCGACGTCCTTTCCTTTAGTACCTTCATCAAAGTCAGGCTCAGGAGGCTGGATACGTAGCCTATATTGCTTATCAGATTTGGCTATCCAGAAATGCGGAGACCTTCGAGGCTGAGACCATCCAGTCCATTGGGTGCTCCGGAGAGTTAGGTTCTTGGCGACATAGTATTATCATTTTGATGCGGTGTCATCTCTAGCTAACCCAGATTCCTGGGACTCCCATGTTGCTTCTACATGGCCCGCAGGTCGATCTACATCTTTTGAGAGCTCCCTCCTCTTCTGGGGTTTGTCAAAGTGAACTTTGACGGTAGTGTCCGAGGTGCGATGGGCGAAGCATGATATGTCATTCGAAATGACGAGGCTTCTGGCGGCTGAAGGTACTTCCTTCATGTGCCTTCTATCCCATTGCTGAGCTCAGAGCAACATGGGATGGCATCACTAGAGCGATACAACAACCACGGGCTAGCTGAAAGGATTATCATCGAAGGGACTCTTTGGTAGTCATCAGCTGGATTCAGGATAGATTGGATCTCTACGATGCGCCCCCTCTTCTATGTGACATTAAAAGGCTTCTGCAGAGTTTGTGGTTTTAGTCGCCATATCTATTGGGAGGCGATAGTGGCTGACTGGGTTGTCTCCTTCATGTGCGAATACAGTGGTTGACTGGGTTGCCTCCTTCGTTGCATAGCATTTCGCTGGATGGTCATGATCTTAGGGGACGAGATCCCTTCATCCCTCTAGGGTTACTCTTGATCTTTTAGGCTGCCCTAGCACCAGAGTTGTATGATTGGTACAAAAAAAAAGTGCTTACCCACTAAGATGGTAGAGCAGCCGCATCGAGCACAAAATTGGCCTCACCATCGTCGTCTACGCCGCGCTCTCCGCCCTCGCTGTTGGAGGCCCATTACTCGGTATGATGGGCTTCATTCTCTTAGCCTCCATGACCCTCCTCCTCGTAGCTTCACCTCTTCTACTACTCTTCAGCCCAATATTCTTCTAGCAGCCTTTGTCGTTGCTGCTTCGATGGCCGGCTTCGGCCTGGGCCATGGCTATTGTCGAAGTGTCAACCTTGATGCTGGCTCTGCGTTACGTTCGAAGGGGAGCAACTGCAGTGATCAGCTGGACGATGGAGACTTTGACGGAGTCAAGGCAGAGAGAAGGAAGAATGGGTGGACTATGGTAGGCGCATGTAGCATACTGTTCACGTGCTTCCATCTGAGGATGAGAATGTGGTGAAAATCCCGGCGTATTAGAATGAGGCATTTTCCCCACTAACATGTGCCTAAGCCATTAAACTTGGTGACCAAGTCATAATAAAATATGAGCAAAGAAGCCATAATGTATCATTTGTTTACTTAGCTATCACACAATTCTAACTCGAAAGATTAGTTTACACGATAATAACCCAAATTTTGATGACCAAACTACCTGCTCCTTTGATGGGGTGGCTTCTCCGATCATCTTCTGGAATCCTGTCCCCTTTTTCTCGGCAACCGGCTGGCTTGAGTTTCTCCAAGCCATCACTCCTGCTCTCCTCTCTGATGATGAGTCTCATCATTGGTTGCCGAAAGCACCCGGATTTTGTGCTCTCTATAGCCTCTTGATGGTAATTCTGTAACCAGAATGATGTGGCTGATCAAGCCGCGTTAGAATTGACAAAAGAAGCAACTGACGGAATCCCAGCCTTGGACTTCGAGGCCCCTCGGCCTCGGCCTCCGAGATCCCCTCGGCCTTCGACCCCAGGCCTCTGGCTGCGGATCTCCATGACCTCAAACCTCAAGTCCCCTCGGCTCGGACCTTAAGTCCTTGGCCTCGGACCTCAAGTCCCCTCGGCTCGGACCTCAAGTCCCCACTATCTTGAGCCACCTAACACTACCACATGGCCCTACAACCGCCTGCAGCTGCCATGTGGCCCACTAACTGTCTGCGATTGCATGTGGCCACTATCTGTAGCGACGCTGTCTGACATACTAGGCCCACCTGCCACCTATGTGCCGCGCCTAGCAGATGACTAGCGGGGCAAGACACCTCTGACATGCTCAGTATCGGTTGTAACCTGTCTCTGTCAACCTGGCCACCTACCTGCTACCGGACAACAATGCCTCGGAATTAGCCACCTATCGAGAGCGGGAAAGGGGATCTTCGAACAAGTATAAGAATCTACACTCACAACGAGGGAAGGGATCTGAACTCAAGCTCTATTGCTATTTTCTATTAGCCCTATTTCTTCACTATTCCCGAGTTGCTTACTTGAGCGTCGGAAGGTTCCCACCGGTGCAACTAGTCCCCGAGGACTTTCTTGCATGAGCATCTTCGAGGATGAGGATCTTCATTTCCCGACGTTAGAGGAACGTGACTTGGCGGTAACAGATTGGCGTGCCAGGTAGGGGGGAGAGAAAGTAAGCTTCAAACCAGCCAGCTACAAACTCTTGTTCCCTGATCAGTCGAGAGGATGATGGTGACACATGCACAGGAGGTTTCTACCAACTATGCCGAAGGGCATCGCCAGGGAGCTGAGCCATCGGAGGCTGGCCCCCTTGCTCCCCAGGGCAGCATTCCCGCTCCGCCATTACCGCCGCCACTGCAGCAAGATGATCATATCGCCGCCCTCACCATGCAAGTCCAATCGCTGGTGGCGATGATCCAGGTATTGTAGCAGCAGCAGCGCGCAGCGACAGCCGGGGCCACCCTCATCGGTCTCGGGGGTGGTCCAACCCAGCCAACATTCTACTCGGGGGAGGTCTCCCCATCAGGAGGTCTGCCACCGCCACGCTTTGCCTAGGCACCATCGCCGGGAAGCCTCTAAGAGGCCCCAGTCCCCTTCTCACCACGCCAGCGCTTCCCCTAAGTGGCGGCTTGGGAAGGATGCGGAGCGCACACGTCTACATCGCCGCCACCCCTCTCCATCCTCGGAATCTTCAAGGGAGGGGTCCTTTGACGGTCGGATTGCTCACCAGGCCGAGCGATGGCTACATGAATACAACCAGCGGCTGGAGGAGCTCAACCGCAGGATCACCAACCCACCGAAGATGGATTACGACAGCCATCCATCGCTATTCCGCTGCATCATGGAGGAGCCGATCTTAACCCGGTTCTGTCTTCCTCAGCTGACTCGTACGACGGCACCACCGACCCCTAAACCACGTGGAGAGTTACAAGGTCCTGATGCAGGTCCAGGGGGCAATTGACTTCCTTCTTTGCATTGCCTTCCCCGCCACTCTAAGGAAGGCGGCCCGAGCTTGGTACTCTTGCTTGCCGCCGTGTAGCATCAACTCTTTCTGGCAGCTGGAGAGGGCCTTTTTGGCACACTACGACGCATGCCAAAAGATCCCGCAGGTGGCGGACAACTTGTTCTCCATCCAGCAGAGGAGCGGCGAGTTGCTGAGGGACTTTGCCGCCCAATTCAAGGAAGCTACCCTTGAGGTCTATAACCTGAGGACTCAGTGGCCACTCTAGCCTTAAAGTGAGGGCTCTGCCCCTTTCGCTTCGCCTACTCCCTCGACAAGAAGCCGCCCGGCTCTTATGCCAAACTGCTGAGCCAGGCGCAGAAATATATCCGCGCCGATGAGGCCGACTCCTTATAGTGCAAGGCGGATGGAGTTCTAGCAAGAAGCAAGCCCATCCCGAGCCTGCTAAGGCTTGACTCAGAAGGCCCAAACTTCTCCGCCGACCAAACAACCAACTGCGAACACTCGCTCCCAGGGAGGGACCCTTCACCCCTCTGCTCATCCCAATATCCTACATTCTGATGAAGATCGAGGGCGAGTTGTATCTTCAGCGCCCTTCACCTATGAAGCCAGGGACCCCCGCAAAAAGAAATTCTACTGTCGTTTCTACCGGGACCATGGCCACGACACTGAAGACTATCACCAGCTGAAGAAGACAATTGAGGACTTTATCCAGCGTGGCCACCTGGAAAAGTTCATCTAGAGGGGGAACCCGAGTGTGCTCGGCCCGTCGGCACCTCCACCACCTTCAGTCAGCATTGATAATGCCCCGACTGAGAAGACTATAGCCATGATTTTCTGGGGGGCATGCAGCGCCTCCAAGAGGCCACGGGGGGATGAGGGACTAGATTCTGTAATTTTCTTCTTTAAAAGGGACTTAGAAGGGTGGTAAACAATAATGATGACAGCTTCGTCATGTCAATGACGATCGCAAAGCACCCTGTAAAAAGAATCTTAGTTGACAGTGGGAGCTCAGTTGACATTTTGAGTTATGATACCTTTGTTCGAATGGATTTGTCTCCTGCTCCCTCTGGCCTGTTACCATGCCCTGATGGGTTTCACTGGAGATTCCATAAGGGTTGAGGGGGAGGTCACCCTTTCGGTTACCGCCGAGATGCCACCGTGTCAAAGCACGGTCTTCATGAATTTTTTAGTTGTCCGAGTTTCCTTGGCCTACAACGCCATCCTCAAGAGACCCGGTTTGAACCTTTTGGACATCGTCATCTCCACCAAGAGACTGCTTGTGAGGTTTTCCACCAGCAAAAAAGTCGGGAAGATGCGGGGTGAGCAAAACCCAATACCACTCTATTATCATATAGCCCCCAGCCCTCAAGGGGTGACGACTGCACCAGCACTCAACCCCCAAGATTTGGAAAGGAGAGGGAGCCGGTAGAGCACATGTTAACCTTCCTGCTGGGGGAGGACCCGACGAGAACGGTCCAGGTCGGAGCCCTACTCCCCGAGGAGGCGCGCGATCAAATTCTCGCTTTCCTGCTGGTCAATTTTGACATCTTTGCATGGTCGGCGTCTGACATGCTGGGTATACCTGGAGAGGTAATTACCCATCAACTCAACATCAACCTAGGATGTCGGCCTGTCCGGCAAAAGAAGAGAAGCTTCACCTCCAACCAGCAGAAAGCCATTGACGAGGAGGTTCGTAAGTTGGTGGCCACCTGCCACATTCGGAAGGTCCACTATCCCGACTGATTGGCTAACGTTGTAATGGTTTGTAAAGCCAGCGGGAGCTGGAGGATGTGTGTTGACTTCACCGATCTTAACAAGGTGTGCCCCAAGGACAGCTTTTCGTTGCCTCAGATCGACCAGCTGGTGGACGCTACATCTGGCCATGAGACCCTCATTTTATGTATGTCTTCTTAGGATATAACCATCGAATTATTGACCATTTTAGGCTAATCCCATCTCATGGATGCTTCACAAATTCATGCATGAAAATTATGCACTTACTGTTTTTTTGATTAAAAATTATTAAATTGTTATGACAAAAGTTTTAGTTTTCAAAATACTAGAAATAAATTAAAGCACAAAATTCTTAGAAACAAATTCAGCAAGATCCCTACCTTCTGTTGCCAATGCCAGGAATCCCTCTCTTGAATAAGCTGAGATCTGTTATGAATTGTTCAAACTATCAGGATGAACGGTCTGGATCAGTTCTCTCACAGTACCAGAGGACTCCTGTAGCCAGATTTAATCATCAAAAAAAAAGTACCGAAATCAAGAAGTCCCCGATGATTAAAAAAGAAAATCAAGAAAAAATCGGAAAAGAAAATAGAATAAGGAAAAACAGAATACCCGGGGACGAACGTTTAGAATACTCTGGAATCAAAGGAAAGAAAATTCAAGAAATGAATAAATATTGCTCAGATTTCTTTACCAAAGCTATCAATAAGGATAGTTAAATCAAATCATGTAAGCAAGAATAGGACTTTACCGGATCGGAAAAGTCATCAGCAAAGCCGCTCTTCACTGAACAAGATGACAAAAAAGAGAACAAGAACAGCGTCAGAAAGATCAGTTTTCCTCAAAAAACGTGAAAGGGCCAACGTTCTTCAATGTCCAGTACATTTTGTAAACAATTTTTGACGGGCTAATGACTATCGGGCCTTTTAAGATTATTATGGCCAAGCCGTTGGAATTTTTTTTTGGGCTAAGTGTATAAATAGCAATGTTTTGAAAACGACAATGGCTTAACATTTAGATGGTGGGTCAATCGGTTGAACTAGATGAATCGATTTGATCGAACCGAATAATATTATAATTAATTTTTATTTTAATAATATAAAATAATAAATATAAATATAATTCAAATAAAAATTAAAAAAAATTTAAAAACTGGGTTGGATCGGTTCAAAACTCGATTGGATTTTTTCATTTTTCATCGAGTCATAGAAAGGTTAACTTTAATAATAAAACAAGATCAGACTGATGACCGGTTCTTGGTTTGACCGGTTGGACCGGTCGGTCCGATCCGATTTTCAAAACACTGATAAATAGGCTAAGAATTTAGATTGAAGAATGAATCAATCAGATAATTCTTTTTTCTTTTATTATATTATTTTTGTTGTTACCATTGATCTTTTCTTGGACATCTCAAAGTTGTTGGGTTGCACCTTCATACGATCGTGCTCAAGATGGAAGGTTCAGATCGAGCTGGATCGTTTTATCTTAGGAACGGATCGCTAACAACATGCACGAAGGGCCAAAAACTGATTCTTAGGGCAGTGTCAAACACGCTTCGATCCAGGTTTCATTCTCAACTTATTTTAATTTTAATTTCTCTATGCATTTAATTTTATAGAATAAATTTCTAGCAATTTCTAGGAAGAAAGATTTTTCGCAAAGAACAAAAATAATTTTTCAATAGCTAAGGATCAATTTTTCTTTTTACTAGAAGTTGCTAAGAATTTAGCAAAGTTAATTTGATTTCTTTTAATGAATATTTCTTAATTAGACCTGCAAGGTTAACCCCAAAAATTGTTGTCTAACCATGATTGATGTGCAATATAAGTTTGGTTAGATATTCTTGCCATAGTATACATTCTGGTATTCTTGCTTATGAAATGATGGTTAGTTGTCTGCTTTTGGAATTATATATCAACGTTACATAAGTATGTTGGGAAAAGGATGATGTTAATTAAATTATTTCTATTTTACTCTGCTTAAGCATGCCAGTTTTGGAAATACTGTGATAAAATTTATCAAAATGTTTAATCTTATATAAATTGCTAAAGTACTTTGTTAATTAATTGATTTGTTATGTTGCTATGATTTGAAGCATTCTCATGATTGTGACTTCTACTATATCTCTGTCACAACCATATTGATTTAAATTAGAACTTCAATATTCTATTTCTTTAAGCTTGAAACATTCAATGAACTGCAATTTATCGGGAAAAAAAAGTGGGACATTACAGAGCACTTAAACTTTTGTGGTGTTCTCAACTGTTATATGAATTGTTTTTGAACAGAACAAAATGTATATCATGATATTGATCGATTGCTCCTCAACTTGTATTATATTGGTTGCTTGATTGATCCAGCAACATGAGGGTTATGCATCAATTCTATAAATTTTGTTGCTGATGGTGAATTGGTGTTTGATATTAGGTGTCCAAACATATTTTTCCGTGTCGTGTTGTTGTTTTGGTTTCAAAGCTTCTTTCAATCAAAATAAAAAATTTCAAAAGCTTTGTTGGAACAGAGAGGCCTACAATTGGTAACGAACTCCCTATTTTTGAGAGCCGGAATGCTTCTAGTTGCATTCCATGCTTCATATGGGTTGTTGGCCTTTTATCAAGTGAGTTTTAGCATATGTAATATGTCACTTTCTGAGTCTTATTACAGTAGTGAAATGGCTCATTGCTTTAAATTTTTCTGATTGCAAGTAGTTTGCATTTAGTTCAGCTGTCCTCCTATACCATGGAATACATACATCATCATATTGTCCAGCATTTCCTCACTATGATAAGCAATTTCTGAGCTCTGTTTAGATAATAGATTTGGCAAATTCTTGCATGTGTAAACTCAGAAATTTCTTCTAAAAGTACATGCACTTGCTCACTGAATTTACAAGTCCGCCAAGGTGGCATGGTAATGTTTGCATGAGATATTGATATATATATAAAGAGCCTCTGTGACTGAGATCTTGATATCTTGATATCTCGGCTGAAATTGAACTCCATTATTCATATTTCTGAAGGGATGTGACTATACTTCAGCCAATGTGACTGGTATAGTTTTTATAAATTCAAAGAGATGTTGCAAGTCCCTATGCTGCAGTAGAAAAACCACAACTGAGCTTTTGAAAGCTTTTGATCTAGTTAAATTACCACAACATGTGTTGTAATATTTTGGGGCTTATTAAAGCTTAATTCAAAATTGAATCATGAAAGAAATATGGTTGCTACCCTTTTCTTGATGAAAGTTTTACTAAGCATAATTTTAATCATGAAATTCTAATTTTCTGAATGTCCAGATAAATTTAATAATAATGGTGGGATTTCGCAGATAATTTCGTGAAGTTAGAATGAGTAGCAATTAGCTAGCCTTACTACTTCTTTGTTGACGATCATTTGTAGGTTTTTTATATTCTTGTACTGTGTGCCTGTCAAAATATCACCACTTGGGTCAAATAAACAAATGCTGCATGTAGGCTTACAACACAGATAGTAAATCATAACTGTATATTAGGCTTTGTTTGAAAATCTTGGGTTTGCTGTTTCATCAAGAACTCACGATGGAATCAGATACCCCACTCTCATGTATCATCTTGGTGAAAATCCTATAGAAATAACTTGGAACAACTCACTTCCCTGTTAGAAAAAAAAATGTTTATAATGTTGCCGCCGGGATCCGTCCTTCGACTCGGGCGCGATCGGTCTCCAGAAAGAGGGGGGCAGACCTGCACAAGAAGTCCACACGCGGGAGGCGCTGGGGGTGGCCCTCCGCGGAAGACCCTCCGACACTCAAGTCAGCGGAGAAGGAATCGGCGATCAACCAGATAATGGGGAGGTGGATCTCTCCGGGAAGCCTCTCCAGGGGCGGCCAATCGGAAGCTCTAGAGGGCAAGAGCGCCGACGAGATGCCGGAGAGAGCAGTGGGAGTGTGCGTGCAAAAGATGCATGCGCGGAAAGAGGCGCGTATGCATACCTGAGGGAATCTACGAGTCTGATATTTATAGACTGTCACCTGGATCTTGAGCGTCTTCTGGAAGGTTCAGAGGTTGTTACGATATGGAGGCAGACAGAATCAGGCCGTTGTGGGGCCGTTAGAATCCATACCCCGTTTGTTAAGGGATCGACGGCTGGGAGAGCTCCTTGATGTCTCGAGATCTGGTTGAGTAGACCTGGGGCGGTTATGATAGGTCTTAGGCCACGTCTCTACATGATTCCTTGTCCAGGGTGCTGTTCGGGTAAGTCTGGGCTCTCCCGCGTCAGGTTCCGCGGAGGTAGATGTTAGGGTGTGGATCGCTTGATGAAGCCGGGTCATGGAGACTCGGGGGAAAGCGAGCTATGGAGGCTCGAAAGGCCGAGCTACGGAAGCCCGGAGAGGCCGAGCTACGGGAGCCCGGGAAGACCGAGCTACGGAAGGGCCGAGCTACGGAGGCTCGGAGGGGCCGAGCTACGGAAGCCCGGAGAGGCCGAGCTACGAAAGCCCAGGGAGGCCGAGCTACGAAAGCCCGGAGAGGCCGAGCTACGGAAGCCCGGGGAGGCCGAGCTACGGAAGCCCGGGGAGGCCGAGCTACGGAAGCCCGGGGAGGCCGAGCTACGAAAGCCCGGAGAGGTCGAGCTACGGAAGCCCGGAGAAGCCGAGCTACGGAAGCCCGGGGAGGCCGAGCTAGGGGAGCAGGTCGACCATAGCCGCCTTGCACGAACATTGACATAATGACGATTTTACCCCCCAACACATGCCCTCCACTCCCTAGTTTGAAGCGTAGGTTCGGGCGTAGGAAGTACAAGTTCAAAAGGCGCGTCCTGGATGGGATGTCTTGGTTTAGAGAGCTCGTGCAATGATGCCCTAATTAATGCGACAGGGCCATCCTACCTTCGGGGCTAAGGCTCCTCCACGAGCGATGGTTGGGATTGCGCCACGCCGCGAATCCCGATCGATTGGGCGCTTATCGAGGCAATTCCGGACGCCTCAGATGAGACGCCCCGCCTCCTCAGGGCAGCTTCCTTGGCGGGGAAGCGAAGTGACAGCCGTCTTATAGTATATATATGCACGCATGCTCGCGGCGTCCTCTCGCCTTGCTTTCAGAGAGTTCTGGCCTTTCATCCTCTTCGACGTTCATCGTTTTCGCTCAGTATTTCCCTCAACCGAGATGGCGATGAGCCCCGACGACGTGGCCTCAGAAATCATTGCCGAGGATTTGGGGAGGATTCACCAGAGGTATGGCCTGCCCTTGGATGTAGTCCTGCGGGCGCTGGAACCCGGAGATAGAGTTACTCGGGATTTAGAGTCTGGGGTTTTCATCTATGAAGATAGTTTGAAGGCGGGTCTCCGTTTTCCTCTCCACCCCTTGGTGAAGGAAATCATGACCCACTATAATATCTGCCCGTCAATGGTGGCTCCAAACAGCTGGCGGAACATCGTCGGATTCATCTCGATGTGCCACCAGATTCAAATCGTCGCCACTCTCCCCCTTTTCCGCACCTGCTACCACTTGATTCCTGGGAGGAAATCAGAGTGGCCCTACATCGGGCCCCGGAGATCTTTCAACGTCATTGCGGATAAGCCATCTTCCATTAAGGGGTGGAAGAGTCAGTTCGTTATCGCGGAGGGGAACGTCGGTTCCGACTTCCCTCGGAGATGGGGGAATGTTGCAAAGGATGCGGAGATGCATCCGGCTTTGTCGGTGCAGGAGGAGAGGGACTTGGACGTCCTTTGTAATGGACAGGTGTTTTCGGCTAACGACTTGCTATCGGAGGGGGCCCTCTTCGCAGCCGGGCTCAGCCCTCTGGACCCGCAAGGTGAGTCCCTTTCGTGCTGTGTATTTTTCTCGATTAATGTGCTTGGACCTGACTATGTGTGTTCTGGTCTGACAGCCACAAGGTTGGCGTTATCGAACCTCTCCAAGAGGAAGAGAGGAAAGCGCCCAGGGGAAGGTAGCGGCGCGGACAGCGGCCAGCCCGAAAAAAGGGCTCATACCTCTGCCAGAAGCACGCCGGATGCCGGGGCAGTCACTACAGGAGCGCCGGGGGCGAGGGAGGATCCGGGGAGAACGGTTATGGCACCCGACCCTCTCGTGCTGGAGATATCATACAGCTCGGATGAAGCTTCGTTGGCTCATCCGACCGCGTCCCCCCTGAAAGAGGAACCAGCGGCGGATCTGGTGGAGGCGGTCATTTCTGAAGGGCCTACCATCCCCGTGGGATCGCCACCGGCTCTAGTAGGAGAGGGAGAGGGACAGCTGCAGTCGAGGAGGTTCAGGGGGAGCTCCCTCTCGGTCTGTTTGCCGGGGAGTCTGGTAGTAGTGAGGTTGGGCCGCCCTCGATGGGTCGAGAGGCAGGTCAGGCCGAGGCTTCAGGGGAGCCTGTGGAGGAGATGCAGGTGACGGTAACCGGGAAGGATCCATCAGAGGAGGGAGCGCAGCAAGGTGGGAGTCCCGCAATCGGGGCCCCCTCGAAAAAGATTTTGGGGAGGCTGGCACTTGGACTGGCCGAACTATCTAAAGAAACCCAAGCCAGGGCCTTGGTAGAGGAAGCCGGGAGGTTGAAGGTCTCTCAGACAGAGGTCGCCCAGGCCAGTCCCTCAGGTGGGGTTGGTTAACCCAGCAGCTCAGATGATGGTATGAGGAGGCGTTTTCTGCCATGATGAGGTCGGCCCTGTATCCGGGCGCAGATCCCTCGGCGGACAAGTTTGCCGATATGGAGTTGGTCGATGCTGCGTTCGGGCAGCAAGGCGTGGCTGAAAGCATTCATCTTCTTCCCGACATCGATAATGCGACCCTGATGAGGATGACTCGGGCCTATGCCTCACGGGTAAGTTGCCATTCTCAGGCAGTGAACACGTCCTGGTTGGCTTAACTCTCATGCATTCGATTTTTATCTTGCAGAGCGTTCTACTCTCTCGGGCTATATGCTGGCGTCTAAGCTTGGCGACAGGGGCCAGTGTTCAAGCTAGGAGGGATAATGCCGAGCTCCAGTCGCGGCTGAAGGTATCTGAGAAGTTTGAGGAACTTATGGGTTAGCGACAGGAGCTTGCAGGGGATAAGGGCGGCTTATCAGGCTGCCCAGGCCGAGGTGTCCAAGCAAAAGCGCAGAGTGGAGGAGTTGCAGGGACTCCTGGCGAAGAACGACGACGCATGCCTGGAGCTGGCCAAAATTGAGTCAAAACATTCTGCGGAGGTGGCGGCGATGCGGCGGGAACACAGTGAAAGCTTGGGTCGGCTAGGAAGGGAAGCCGACGACGAGAAGGCGCTTGACGCGAATGCTTGGCGAAGTGGAGGAAAAGTTAAAGCGGCGTGATGGCGAAATTGCTCACTTGAGGGAGGGTGCTAGGTGGCACCAAGGGATGATAGCTCGGGTGAGTGATGAGTTATCGCAAGCCCGTGGGGAGGCTGAAGCCAAACAGCTGAAGATCAATACTCTGCAGGAGAGAGTCGAGCTGATCGGGGCTGATAGGACGAGAGCCCGGAGTGAGGCCGAAGAGCTGGCTAAAAGGTTGGCCAGGCGAGAGGGGGAGGTATGCTCTCATTTTACCCTTTTTCAATTTCTTCTACTGGTCTCTTGTGATGCCAATTGACTTTGGCTCTTTTAGATGGCTAAGTTGGAGTCAGAGGTTCGGGCTCTTCAAAGCGAGCTCGTGTCCAACCGCAATAGGAGCTCAGAACTCGAGATGCGGGCTAGCGAGTTCGAGGAGCAAAATGTCATCTTGAAGGCCCAAGTGACCGAGGCCGAGAAGCAGACTGCTGAGGCCAATACGCAACTCGCCATACTTAAGGGGAGGCAAGACGCTATCGGCGTTGACGCCTTCCGTCATGGGATGGAAGAGTGCAAACAGAGGATACTCGGTGAGCACCTGGAATGGGATCTTTCTTTCCTGAGTGCTGAAAATCCCGACGATGGCAAGTCTGAAGAAGAAGATGAAGATGAATATGTCGACATTTCTGATGCCGAACTTGGCGCCGCCCCTGGTCCCAGCGAAGCTGCAGCTTCTGAGGGACGGTCGCAAACCGCCGCAGAGGGGGCGAAAATATTGGGGAAGGGCGAACCTAGTCACGCTTCCGCAGATGTGACTGAGGGCTCTTCCAAAGCTGGTGCGGCTCCCGGTCCTTAGGAGCTGTTGTTGTATCTCGTCTTCTAGACGCTTATCTGACGTTTCTTAATAAAAGAACTTTCTGTTTCCACTTAAGTGCTGTTCTTGCTTGGTCTCGTTGTCGTCTAGTCTCGCCTCGAGCGGCTTGTGGCTCACTGATGCTCTTAGGTCATCTTTATTCCGAGACTAGGAAACGTACTGGCTTGGGCCGATGGGCGAAGCAGGTCGGCTAAGACCGACGAGCAAAGTGGGTCTGGGGTCGACGAGAAAGATAGATCGGCTGGGGCCGACGAGCGAAATAGGTCGGCTAGGGCCGACGAGCGAAATAGGTCGGCTGAGGCCGACAAGCAAAGTAGGTCGGCTGGAGCCGACAAGCAAAATAGGTCGGCTGGGGCCGATAGGCAAAGTGGGTCGGCTGGGGCCGACAGGCAAATAGGTCGGCTGGGGCCGACAGGCAAAATAGGTCGGCTGGGGCCGATAGGCAAAGTGGGTCGGCTGGGCCGACAGGCAAAATGGGTCGGCTGAGGCCGACAGGCAAAGTAGGTCGGCTTGGGCCGACAGGCAAAATAGGTCGGCTAGAGCCGACAGGCAAAGTAGGTTGGCTGGGCCGATAGGCAAAATAGGTTGGCTGGGGCCGACAAGCAAAATAGGTCGGCTGGGGCCGACAGGCAAAGTAGGTCGGCTTGGGCCGACAGGCAAAGTGGGCCTTCGCGCTTTCTACCGTTCTGCCAACGCCCTGCTGTTCTGCAGGCGATTCGGTTTTTATTTCACTAGAATTGATGATACGGCGCAGCGGGGGGGGCATAAAGCTGCATCAGAGCTTTTCGGAAGGTGCTCTTTTCCTATGCAGGTCGTTTTGTCGTGACACGCACGCAACCGTTTACCACTGGAGGGTACTATTTTCGAAGGACGATTTCCTGAATCCGCCAGTTTTCGAAGTGCCAGTGGACGATTTCCTGCATTTAATGACCATGATTCGGGATCAGGAGGGGATCTCCGTATACGTCATAACTCAGGCGGTAGGCTTGGCGCGCAGTGGGGCGCTGCGTCAATCCTGAGGGGCCACGTGGAGGTATGGGCCGAATGTTTGAATCTCGGGACTTACAGCTTGGGTAGCTTTTTCTGGTCGTTTCTGCCTATAAAAAGGAAAAAAAAGGGGGGTCACGCTTGGTTATCCCCAAAGTTTCTTTCCACCAGAGCTTCCATTATGCTCATTTCTCTGCTGTTGCGAGTGGGAGAACCGAGCTTTCCTCTCATAGGCTCCTTGCCACCGGATAGCTGGGGCAACCGGGGAGCTGCCGAAGAATGGTTCACCCTTAGGGGATGAGTCCCGGAGATCATATGGAGAGCGCACAGGAGGGCGCAGAGATCATACGGAGAGCGCACATATGCGCTTCCAGTGTGATCTTTGCGGCCTGTTACGGGGGCTTACGGTAGGAAGTGTATCGACACCCCGTAGCATGCACAGATTCTCCCTCTTCGCTGGCCTGGATTCCATCCCTTCTCTGAGGGGAATCCTTGCCACGGGGGAAGAATATGGGAGCAACCTGGGTCGGATGGTCCCTGATCCTCTCGGCTAGACGGCGGCCTGCGATCCAGCACCCCCTCCTAGGGGAGCGGGCTGGGTCGTCCGAATCCTCAGAATCAGCATCCACGGGCCATGCCTCCTTTTGGATCTTTTAATTCATCGGGGGCCATGGAGGGTCAGCTTTATCAACTGTCCAGGGGGCTGACCGTTTCGTGGTTTGCCTGATTTGTCGGTCCGGACGACGGAGCATCACAGTTGCCTAGGTCTGCTTTGGAGCAGTTGCCCGAGTTTTGTATTTGTCTTATTTTATGCATTTCAATGCTCTTGTAACGCCTGTGAGGCATTTGTAACTGATCCTGATTGGCAATAAAGAGAGTTCGGTTCTGTTTTTCAATCTTATCTTTTTTGTGTCGAGCTTGCTGTTATTGTTGTTTGCGGGGTGCAAAGGCGTTCCGCTCATCCTTAGACGAGGATCCCACGCCGCCCGAACCAATCGAGGTTCGCGCGGCGGTTCGGAGATCATTCGGTGAAACATGCTCCTTACTCTTGTTAGAAGCTTGATGTTTTTGTGCCTTGCTTTTACGGAGCTCGAATTATCGTGGGTCGGCTTTGGCCGAAGTTCGAGGAATCCGTACTTTTTCCTATCATGTTTCAGGGAACCTGTCACTCGGGCCGGTCGAGTTTCGAAGATTTGACTTGGCCCTACCAAGGTTCGGAGATTCAGTCGCTCGGCCCAGCCGAGGTTCGGAGTTAATTGACTTGGCCCTGCCAAGGTTCGGAGATTCAGTCACTTGGTCTGGCCGAGGTTCAGAGATCCGGGCTCAAGGGAGCGACTCAGTTGTAAATGTGGACCACAGCGTCGGCCCACGTGGCGCTTGGTAAGGGGCGCAGGGCGGAACGAGCGGCATATCGTCACGCTTTTTATTGGTGACGTACTCTTCCCAAGGGAACAGGTCATTGACCGAATGTTGGACTTCTTCCCTCTGCGCTTCCCGAGGAAGAGGCTAGCTTTAAGAGGTTTGGGAAGCGCCGAAAGCATTTATTGCGAGGGCCGACAGATCAGAAATGTTCTGCTTGGGGAATTCCCGAACAACCTGCTCGCGCTTACCGATCTCGCTCGGGATGGGGCGCGACTCTTCGGATTTTACAGGCATTAAAATGGTGACACGTGGCAAGTTCTCATGGGTCGGTGGTTACGGCGCGACCGATTGAGATACCTGCCTGGCGAGTATAAATATGACCGAGGGGTATCGGTTCCAGCCATCCCTCGGTTTAAGTTCAGAAAAAATGGCCTATCCAGGGCGTCAGGCGAGCTGCGCACTTCGTTCGAAGCATGCTACGCTCGGAGGGGAGGGCGCCTCCGTCACTGTTGACGGGCTGGGCCTAGCATCGGCCCTCGCGAGTAATCAGCAGCTCGCGAGGGTCGCCGAGGTACATGGACGTGACGGTCAAGGAGGCGGAGGCCCTAGCCGGGTGGTGGACCGGCAAAGGGAGGAGATCGCATCCCTCCGTCAGGTGGCTGACCTGACGGAACGCCTGGAGGAGCTGCTAGCCTCCGGGAGCGACTCTGGATTCTGATTTTAGGGCCTCTCTTCTTGTTTCTGTTTTTGTCTCTCTTTTTGTGATCCTCTTTCAATGAAAATGATCTGTTTTGGGAATCCTTTTCTTCCCTGCGAATCATAGCCTTGATCCGTGTGATGAATTAGGGTGTTG